>CM066216.1:10852020-11452020 GCA_033675125.1 Athetis lepigone | reverse complement strand
ACAGCTCGAAAACTTCAAGAAACTGATAGCAGTTTCATTGAACAAGCGCACAATGTAAAAGATCAGGGGAACCGGAAAATACATGAAGTGTTCCGGTTGATATAACGATGACTTTGACCTCTTTTACTTCCGTACAAGACCGTAAAACATTATCGCCCCGCATGTGAAGTGAATTTGGCTGAAGTAGTCGAACTATCGTTGCAAGTGAAACGATATGTTTTTTTATGCTCGATTTTTTGCGTTGTTGATTTCATAAGCACGATTGGATGTGTGAAGTATTCTTAGTGCGCAATGTACGTTTCTAAGTTTCTAATATTTAAAGAAAGAAGTTGAAGCCTGTCGTATTATTTAATATCCTATCTAAGTTTAATTTTGACTGGGATGGTTTTCTTTTCTTAATCGCACATCTGTTAGCCGTAACAACCTCGTTGAAATTCTATCCACAACTTGAGAGCAGTGTACCGGTGTGGCGATCATACATCACCCAAGGGACTTTCCTCTCACTTGATAGGCTACTGTCAATACAGTGCATTGTGGCCGATCAAGTTTTCATACCCAAATTTGGGCTCTTTGTTTATTTGATATAAAATTTGTGTCTATAATATCTGTTAGATGAATTTCGTGTAACACAAACGTCTTGTTGTAAATAAATCTGTGACCATACAAATGCCACTTCAATACAAAAGCATCTGAGAACAAATGTCAAATCTGACTAAGATTTTAAGAGCCAACATTTGTCTTCAACTCTCCGCATAAAACTTTCATTGCTTGGGTTCGCATAAAATGTAACCGGTGTTGTAATAATGAATCGAGCAGCAATTGAAATGGGAACACTCAATTAATCACAGCCGACAAAGCTCTCGTGTCCTTGGCCGTGACTCAGAATCGCGAGCACGCTCACTCTAATTACCAACCTTTTTGTTATACACTCATTCGGGGTCTTCGAGACATTGGAGCTCGAAGGTATTATGCTAATAGTATTGTTGCCCGTCTGACAAATAGAAGGTAATCTTTTTAACTGAATCTCTGCAGCCTCGTAATGGGTATGAGTGTTCGAGTCACTCTCGTTTCCATTACGAAGCTTGTTAGAACTTTTCGGAATAATATGAGAACATCACGACTGTTTTTAAGTGATTAGGCAGATTTACTGTTCGATCCTTGCCAAATCGATTCTTACACATTATTTTTTTAAATCCGTACTAATATTATAAATGCGAAAGTAACTCTGTCTGTCTGTCTGTCTTTCTGTCTGTCTGTCTGTCTGTCTGTCTGTCTCTTCTTCACGCCTAAACTACTGAACCGATTTGAATAAAATTTGGTACAGATATAGTTTGGGACCCGAGAAAGGACATAGGATAGTTTTCATCCCGGAAATCCCCCGGGAACGGGATCTATTATTCCACGCGGACGAAGTCGCGGGCAAAAGCTAGTTACTTAATAAATATACTGTTAAATTGTTGTCACACCTAAGCTCGCTCCCCTCGAAAACATTATTCATTCGGTTTACAATGCCAAGTCATAGGACCACGGCAAGTAATTGTCACAAAACGGGTTTCGCTAACCGTTCTTAACAACAAGTCTACCACGCTAATATAACTATTAATGATGTTCACACACACACGCACATTAAATACATAGTTCGTATAAAGCAACGGGCACGTGCAAGAGCAGGGTCGGCGACCACGAACGGCCTTGACCGTGCATCCATTATGCACACCCGTTTACTTGCAAACGAGTGCACCGCAACGCATCTACGCCTACTAGTGCCTATGTAAATATGTCTGTATGTATAATAAACCAGCACGAAAGAGCTCCACTACTATCGAATGACGTAACATGATTAGCCGTTCCGCCGGCATTGTTGCCCGTTTCTAGTTGTGCCGGCGGTTTTGATGCAATGCACACGTTCAATTAATTTAACGTTTCGCAGGGAAACATGCAACGCAATAACATCGTAAAAACATCGTTCAGGTTTTATTGGATAAGTAATTTGCGTTTAGATTGAGGCTAACATCCAATTTAGACTCAATTACATGACTTGGATTACAGTGACGAGTTTTTTCGAATATAAATCTTGATCGAGAACTCACGGGTTTTTGTAGTTCTACGTAGTCATCCATTTTAAGTACTTTAATTCACTTTTAGTCAGTTACAAGTTCATTTGAAATGAAGTAAGACAACTGCAGCATTAATGCCCGAATCCCATTGCAGTTAACATAAATCGACTTCGCTGCCCTCGACATAGATCTTGCTGACAATGCAGACATTCATTGCATCAGTCAATCGCACAATGCTTTCACTCGGCAGCCAGTTTCCGCGTCACGTTTCAAGGCTGTAGATAAGGTTGGTCTGATATTTACTAATCCAGGTCAAGAGGAGTCATTCACTTTTTATGTTTCCCCCTACCGGCTGGCGATAATTGAATAATAATCGTGACGTCAACAGTTCACGGCCTCTGTTACGTGTTATTGTTCTTGATAACGAAACAATATGTTTGTAATTAAAGCGCATGTGACATTGTAATTGTGGTGCCAAATTAGTTTTAGAATCAATTCGTTTGTATTATGGGAATGTATTTTTAACACTGGTAGCAGTTCTGTTGCTTTGCCAATCGATAGGTTTTCGTGGGATTTAATGATAGAAGTACTGATTATTTTAGGTACGCATACGCAGGAAGTTAGACGAAAATAGCAATGGCATAATCAGCTTAACGCGGCTCTTTCATAATGGGCTCACTAAAGGACCGCCTTGCTGCTGTGTAATTGGATATGCTGCGTTCATTTACCGGTAAAGCCGAAACCTATTCAATACCTGGCAGTATTGCTAATAGCCATTGTCATTCCCATTAGTGTTACCGGAACGGTAGACGATTTGTGACATACATAATGACATTGGACCGACATGCTTAATGACACTGGAAAGTGAGAGGAACATTAACTAGTCATTGTAAATCAAAGCAGATTTCTGTATCAAAACCGTAACTAAAACAAACGTTTTCGTTGTCAATTCGAACAATTCGTCACTGTACATAGTAAGTTTCAAAGGAGGCGAGGGTGGGTCGGGTGGTAGGTCGTATGCGTCCAAAACAAAATACAAAGAATTGTTAGAACTTTCACTGAATAATAATTTCGCGGTAAAAGTTTGCCGAACAGAACATAGCAGGAAATCGAGACTAATGCTTTGCAACCGAGTTTGGCTGAGTTTCAGTCGAACATCCGCGCCAGTCGCCAACCAATCCATCAAAGGAGGGTGACTGGATTGGGTGTGGGGTACACCCCCCGTACCCACATAAATATTGCGGGTAGGTGAGTACAAACCCTTTGACCGAGTTCTGTTTACTTTCGTTTTCGCTCAGCTGACGGGGCCGCCACCCCGCCTGTGTACCTCCACTATTATTATGATAATTAGAGAACTATCAACGTGATATTAACTACACAGTCTAATTGTAGCGACGCTAACGAACGACAAGCTCGAGGGCGTGACGACAGTCTACATCGGTATCACTCAATATCAATATCGACAGGCTCTAATTTATGCAACTCGTAAATGTATACAGAATTAGATCACCAAGACCTGTTAAGTGTGACTTTTTTGTGGCGTTGAAGTTTTATGGAGTGCTTTTGTGTCGGTCCATTTGTGTTGCGGTCGTCAAGATTTTTAAAGGCCTCACCCGGAGGTGCGAACAGGGGTGTCCCCGAGAGCACTCAAGGTTGCAACGAGTGCGGACGCGGTAGACAGGGCGTAGACGTGCATTATTAGGTGGGTGCCGGAACACCCGCGGGAGTCGAGTTGGGGGCGGTAGGGGTGCGCGTACGTCATCACCTGAGGCGCGCCCTTGAAACCGTCGTCGCATTCATTGCACCCGGATGCGGGCCGTATCTCCGAGCCCGCAATACTCGCACTCAAGACACCACCTACCTATCTTATAGTCTCGAGGACACACCCCCGACACCACTTTGAGCACACCTAAACACTGCAAGTTGTGAACATTTCAGCTGATCGTGTGTACGACGTACTTGATGACGTAGCACTTCTTTATTGCCGATCTTGTAAAGCGCTGCCTCAGATTAGTAAACAGAAGGCAGATAGATAGCGCGGAACACCGCGAGTGAGGTCAACAAAGCAAATACAAAACCAAAAGCGAATACAATCTCGAGTCAGTACGGCACGAAGCGTCGCGCCGTAAACATGTCACAGAAAATATTCATATTTTCGAGAATGATGCCGTCTTTTGTTTTTAAACATTGCTAAAATTGTTCCCTAAATCAAAAGAAAGAAGATGGAGTACCTTTTTATAGATTAATATGGTTATTTTTGCCTTTTTGGATGTTATTTTATTTGGAACACAAAACCTCAACAGAACACTGTCGGTGTTGCTATTTTATTGTGTAAAAATTTACCCCTAAGTAGGGAAATATGTATTGGACACAGGATTATCGATCTACAAGAATATTTATTTCGAGTGTTTTTTTTTCTTTTTGGTTGGTATGTTTGTATCATGTGTGTGTACTTATATGTTGTATGTGTCAAAAGTCTTCGTTAATAAAAGTAGTGAATGTTTTGTCTCTAACTAAAATTATGTACACCAGTCGATTCGCCAACATAAAGTAAATATAGTAAAAAATAGTGAACAGAAAAAGATGACTTAACTAATATTTTATATTCTGTCCTTTTCTTTAAGAAATGGAAAGAGACAGATGCATTTAACTTAAATTTAGTAGTTTGTGAATAAGAGAATAAATTAGCGCGTTCAAGTTTCAAACAAACTTTTTAATTTAAAGTTGATATAGGTACACCTAAGCACTTTATTATTTATATCCCTAAGTTGTTCCATAATTTTAAACACAATAAATCAATTATTATTTTGTGCTATCTGCCCGCTTCCAGCTTAGCCAAGGTGCATTTTTTTTTATCAATGTTGTCATACCAACATTGTCCTGACAATTACAAACACAACAAAGTAAATTCACCTAATTAGGCGTAGCAGTTCTTATACTACGCGCGTACTACATACTTTTAGTAAATTCATAAATTGATTTTATTTAATATAGACAGATAAGAATGAAATATTACGGGTAATTTTTCATCAACCTGGCAACCGGAACGCACACAGAGACGACGTGTTCTTACAGCGCAGTCACGTGGCAGTCACGCACACATGTCTCGACATTCGCCGCACTCGTAATGTTCCGCGCTGTCTATCTGCCTACTGTTCTATAATCTGAGAGCGCTGCTATTTCACCAGTTCCATTTATTGTCAGCTCAGGCAGCATTTGTTGTTCAGATGTTACGCCCAAAGTCTCAAGTGCCTTTTTCAGTCTTTATGCCTTTTTTAAATTACCTTGAAAATTATCGACACAGTAAAAGAAAACCTGTGAGAAAATGTAGGCTTAAAGTCCGAAACAGGCAATCCTCGTTGAACAAGCGTGGTAATCAATTCTCATGTAGTGGGACCATATTTTTTGTAGATACTTCGAAATCTAAGACGACGTATCTGGCTGTAAGTGACTGGGAACTGTTGTAAACTCGCAACTTTCAGGTTATGAATGCTGGTTATGGCATCAGTCGATAACAATAATCCACACTTCTATACTAACCACTGAACCGATTTGAATGTAATAGTAGTTTTCATCCCAGAAGTCCTCCGTTAAGGGGAACGAAATTGCAGGCAAAAGCTAGTTATCAATTATAACGGGCCCGTTGGTGTAGTGGTGAGCTACCCTGACTGCTACGCCGGAAGTCGTGGGTTCGATTCCCACCCAGGACAAACTTTGTGTGATGAGCATGATTGTTTGTTCTATGTCTGGGTGTAATTTATCTATAATATGTATGTATTTATAAAGTATATAAGTATGTATATCAGTTGTCTGGTTACCATAACACAAGCTCTGCTTAGCTTGGGATCAGATGGCCATGTGTGACATGTCCAAGGATATTTTTTTTTATTTATAAAGGCTTTACAGGCGTACTGCAACTATACCATGTTGGTATATGTATATCCTAATGCCCTTACTAATAATCACTGTGTAAAGTTATGCAATGAATAAAGCCTGTGTAACCATACATTTTTTGACGTATAAACCTGTCATAACTTTATGCAGCGATTATTAGTAAGGCGCTAAATGGTCATGTGCTACTACTGCATAACGTTCCCGATGCCTTTGCAGAGTATAATGTTCAATTGTTTCTCTTTATTTTAAGGTATTTAGTAGTCTACGAATGTTTTCTTGTTATTATTGGTATGGCGCAGTGGTTGAGCCATTGGCTGATGCACACATAGTGCATTCACCGAAAATTTGTAAGGTCTAAAGGCAGGTTGTAGGTATTATGTGATTTCATGTTGATTAACATTCCTAAGATGCGATGAGATTTCAGATTTACTATTTGCAAAATAAACAAAATATCTTGATCAACATTGTCAGTAGCAAACTTCGCCTTATTAAACCAGGTTTGAACCATTGAGCTAGGTTTTGTATTTTGAATCTTGATTATATCAGAATAAGATTCAAATTACAAAACCTGGCTCAATGGTTTAAACCTGGTTTAGAGAAAAACCTAGTTTTGTAATAAGGCGGATAACATTTTATCACCATTATTGTTGAGTTGCATTGAATTTTGTAATAATTGCTGTTGATGTTTAGTTTTGAATAGAGATGCTTGGAGACAGGACTGGTCTACACTAGCCCTGATTAGAGTTAGAGAAGATTTGTAAAAAAGAAAGGGAGGCATTTGCCCTGCAGTGGGATACCACAGGCTTACATAAATAATAATAAATAATTAGTAAAGAAATTATTTTGCGAAACTGTCAAAATTCTTTATTTTTTTCTTAAGTACCTATATGATAACCTTATTTACATAATTACATAACATAACTTGCAGGTACGAATGTTCGACAGTAGCGCTTTGACTATTTATTCTATTTTCATAAATAAAGTGCCTATCGAATCGTTATTACAATCCTTATAGCATAGGCTACACATGACGCATTAAAAACAATGGTGGTTGTCAAAGGTAAAACGGAGCTAGTGAAAAAATCTTCCAAATGCAATGATATGGACTTCCAAATGCAATGATATGGACATCAAAATAAACGTCTCGTTGTGCTATTTCAGTCTGATTATGTTAATAGTTAGGTTTTAGTTTTTACACTTTATTCTTGTTTACTTTCGCTAACGCCATTGTGAGTTCACTGTCGGCCGTCGGGCGAGAATATTACAGAGTACTTAGTTGCTTGTATACTGTAGACTCCAAAAAAGGCACTGAGAAATCCAAAGAGACCACGAAGATTGGGAATAAACTTTAGCAATATATTTTATTACTTACCATATAGAAACAACAATATCAATCAACCACACGACAAAAAATCCATTAAGACAAACTACTTTTTTGGCAGATTTGATTAGTTTTTGCCATTGATTTTTACTATACACATATTATCGTTTCCTTTTACGAACCGGTAGTTAAAAAACTCAATAAATTATAAATAACATGCGTCAGATCCGTTATTCATAATCGTCAATGGTTAATTTCGAAGCAACCGTAGATTCCTTGTAAGGCCGCTAATTAGTTTGAATTTGGCTCATTTCAAATTCTACGATAAACCCATTCCAGCACAATTATATTTAATGAGGACGTTAACGCATCGCTAAGTATCTTGTTACAAAGAAAAACAATGCGATAATTAGCTAACATTGTTTGGACCTCTACCTATATTTACCGAAGTGATAATTTTGGAGTATCACGAACAACGATTACCGACGATCAACGAAATACCGACATTGCCTGGACTCCTCTAGGGTCCTGGTATCGCAAGATAGTTAATTTCAGTTTAGCTATATATGTTACGAATTCGGTAAACTAACTTATCATTAAAGCTAGAAACCTAGTCCATTAAAAGAATAATATATTAGCCAAACGTGCTATTAGTCAGAAGATTGAAAAGAGGTAAAACACATAAAACTCTCAACTTTGAATCCGACAGCCGTTTTACATATTTTAAAGTTCCTTGTACAAAGAGACTTGTCAAACGGTGCCAAAGTCCTGTTACTAAGATTCCACTGTCTGACTTGTATCTTTTAAACAGCAATAGGCAGAAATCTTTGAATTTACCTTAGTAATATAACATAATAAATCAAATATTTTATTTCATGTTTACTTCAAACGCATCAAACGCATGGAAGTTAAGATTTTTAGACCCTTTTTTTTTTAATGTAGAGTTGCAAATTTTAGTCCTTTTGATTTCTTCCTTTCCGATTTTGATTTACCCAGAATAAAGAGACCATATTCACACATTTCATAAAATAGCTATAATTTTGACATTACAAACATTATTTTACTTTTCTATATGGATGAAATAGTAGATATTGGAAATATATGAATTCAGGGTATCTGGCCAAAGGACCGACCAGCTTTTATGAGGGGTTGAGGAGGTCATTTGCTAGTTATTACCTCATTAACCTCTGTTCCAAGTGTCTTAATAATATGATGGTAAACCATTTTTTAAATATTTTTAACCGACTTCTTTTAAAGAGGAGATTCTACGTCCATTGAAATTTCCGTCAATTATGAACCGTATTTAAAAATTCTTTGAGAGGATATTAATCTTATGTTAGTCTCATATTTTGACTGTTATTAAAAATACCAATTTTAGCCCTCAATAACGAACAGAACACATACTCCGATTTTGCTATTGTACTAAGAATAAAAAAAAAATGATTCCTATTGTCAATTGGTCATGGATTTCAAAGAGTTCCTACTCTCATTGACAATCAACAGCGAATAGATATCGTGCTCTAAAAAAAGTTTTAAGAAAATAGTTCTGAAATTTGAACTTTTTGTTTCCTCTTAAGTTTTCTTTTATGTAAAAAATATTATACCAGCCCATTACTGCCCAATGCAAGCCAAAGGCCTCTTCTCAAACAGAAGACGAGATAAGCAATAATCGTCATGCTTGCTCAAAGCGGATTGGCGATTTGAGTCTTATTTAAAAATCAGGTTTCCTCACGATGATTTCCTTCACATCTGTGAAGGAAATCATCCTGAGGAAACCTGATTTGATGTCCATCACAGGCAGATGCCTGTGATGGACATCACAGGCATCTGCCTGTGATGTCCATGATTAACATAAAAAAGAATTGATGACAAATGACCTATTAGAAAAAATGGACCAAATTATCCGTCGAACTAAAACCTCAGTTTTAAATTTGGCAATGGACGACCGGGCCTGGGCCCAAGCGACGCTTCCAATTCGCATGGGGGGCTTCGGCGTCCGCAAAATTTCTAGTATTAGTCTGCCAGCTTTTATATCCTCGGTTCACGGCACTGAGAAATTGATCAGGAATATCCTTGCCCCTACACTGGTCAATTTTAATGTGCCGTTTTTAGCCTAGGCTATAGAGGCCTGAAAAGATACTTGCCCAAGTACAGATCTACCCGACAACCCATCTTCCCAGAGACGTTGGGATGAGCCGCTTTGCAGAGTAGTTCAGAATCAATTACTTTCCACGTCTGCTACTTCTGTAGAGCGAGCGCGCCTACTAGCTGTGGGCAGGTGGGAGTCGGGTCTTTAGCTTCAGGCACTACCGTCGTCGAACATTGGCACTTTTTTCGACGACACGACTTTCCGCCTCGCTGCTTCACTTCGCTTAGGGGCGTCCTGTTGTTCTCCGCATCGTTGTCACTGTGGGGAAGCTGTCAACAGCCTCGGACACCATGGCTTGTCGTGCAGCCGGAGCGCGGGCCGTATAGCGCGGCACGCAAATATTAATGACATCATTCGACGTGATCTTGTTGCCGTCGGCGTTCCAGCTGTATTAGAACCCAACGGTTTGGCACGCGACGATGGCAAGAGACCGGACGGTATGTCTTTATTCCCGTGGAAAATGGGTAGGCCTTTAGTGTGGGACGCTACGTGTGTCGATACTCTTGCGCCATCCCACCTTCATAGTACGGCGTCCTGTGCCGGTCCTGCCGCCTCGGCTGCGGAAAACCTCATGCGGCGAAAGTATAGTAACCTTACTGGAAACTATATTTTCGAGCCGTTTGGGGTTGAAACCCTTGGGCCATAGGGTCCGAGTGCCCACCTATTTTTTAAAGAGCTGTCTAAAAGGCTAGTTGACTCTTCTCGTGACCCAAAGGCTGGCTTTTATTTTGGCCAGAGGTTTAGCATTGCCATCCAACGTGGCAATGCTGCCAGCCTCTTGGGCACTTTACCGGTTGACAGCGATGCGGAGGAGTTTTTTGATGACATTTTATTTTAATTCTAGGGTTTTTAATTTAGTTTTAGTTTGGAAATATTGTGTATAATTATAATTGTTACTTACTAATTTTAATTTGATATATATAAGAAAAACATAAAAATGTATATAAGAATTTCAAGTCAGATTGGTAGTTGTCAAGATTCGAACCCTCTTACACGAGAGGCGAAGACCTTAACCACTAGGCCATCATTTATCATCATCTCCCGAGCCTTTTCCCAACTGTGTTGGTGTCGGCTGCCAGCCTAACCGGATTCAGCTGGATACCGGTGTTTTACGTGGAGCGACTGCCTATCTGACCTCCACAACCCAGTTACTGGGCGACACGATACCTCTTGGTTAGATTGGTCAGAGTTTCTGGCTAACCAGTAACGACTGTCAAAGTTCTACGTATGACAAACGGGACCAACGGCTTTACGTGCTTTCCAACGCCCGCACGGGATGTCAGTTATGTCCAAGATAAATTTTAGAAAGTACATTTAAATTGAAAAAGTCACATTGCTACTTGCCCGGTTCGAACCCACAACCTCTTACCTCTTACGCGAGAGCGGAGAGGCGGGCGCCTTATCCACTGGGCCATCACGACCAGGCCATCATTTATAACATTCCAAAATCGGGCTTTTAAGTTGTCAACATATTTTGTTTGTTGTTGTATTAATCCATACTAATATTATAAATGGGAAAGTGTGTCTGACTGTATGTTTGTCTTTCTTTCACGGCAAAACAGAGCGACGAATTGACGTGATTTTTTAAGTGGAGATAGTTGAAGGGATGGAGAGTAACATAGGCTACTTTTTGTCTCTTTTTAACGCGAGCGAAGCCGCGGGCAAAAGCTAGCACTAAATAAATAACGAATCGATGCTGTTACATTATACAAAATTAGTTATGCAAAGCCAAAACAATATGTAAATCTATGAAAATTTCGACGTCATTCGTCTTCACAAAACGTCAGACTTGCACTTGTTCTTTTATTATTGTCCACTTTTAGAACTTGATTCATTCGGTCTGGGTAGTTTGTTTACGACAAGACTTTGTAACTCCCATGTGATAATACTTATGTGACCTCAACTAAAATAGCGACAAATACCAGAATATGCTTGTTTTAGCCACAATCCAAGCAAAACAACTATATTTAGAAGATAAATATGATTCTGGAAGAGTCAGTCGTGTTAACTTTACACATTTCAACTAGTCATAGTCGTTATTATGCACCAGCATTTGGGCTTGGTCCTTATGTCTCAGGTAATTTATTTTAGCCATTCAACCCCTAGTGCAATACTCTTCGTTCCATGTTTTGCAATGGTGTTGCACTAAGGAAAGTTGTTATTGAACGCCCATGCTTATTTTTCATATAGGCATACTTCTACACAACTTTGTATTTTAAAGTGTCTTACGTCGCTGCGAATTTGCCTCCCAAAACTCCAGGACGACTGATAATAATTTGAGACGAAACAAATAAGCACAGGTATCTTATTATTTAATGGATATACTAACGTAAATCACCTGTAGCACATGAATGTGCGAACGAAGACCGGATCGTTGGATATTCCATATTTTAGATAGTACGTGTAGGGTTTGAAACGATTGTCTTCACTAATTAAATATAAGGCATATCCTAAGGTGGTTTTTCACATTAATTTGTGCATGTTTTGAAAACGGCCTTGTTCGTAGTAGAATCATTTCTTAACATCGATTTCTACACGAGTTCGCTTCAAGAGCCCTGCTTCAAACGTACCTCTGGCTCCGTTGCACAACGAGCTTACGTCAGCGAGCGCGCGGAGCGGCTTACGTCATTCGAGCGTATCTTGAGCCTTCAAGCTAAGTTAGAACTTGCGCCTATGGCTTTTAGAGCCGTGTTCGTTCGAAGACGGCTTAAGTATGATAGAACGTTTATGTTCACGTGAGTGGATGAGGCTCCGACGCGCCGCCGCCGGCTCAACGATTCTGAGAAACGTTCGAGTCGGCTCTCTAGTTTCGGACTTGAATATGAATCCTCCAACACGACGACCGAGCATAAACATATTTCTCAGAAGACGACATCGTCAGAATCGTTTGCAGATAATTTCTTCTCCATGGCTTTTTATTAGAGTAATGTAGCAAGAATTCAATTAAGTAAGGACTTTAAAAATAATTTTACACATTTACAAGAAGTCTAACTTTTTGGTTACCTTTTCCAGTTTACCATTTCCTTAGATCTATTTTTAATTAATTAAAGTCTTTCAGCGTAGGATGCAGAATTAGTTAATATAACTAAACAGGTTTTTTAATAGTGCTTCTAGTGGACGGAGCAGCCACCGGATGTGGCTATCGTTAAAGCTGTAATGTTTCTACCTCTACCGGTATAGGCATGTCATCTAGGATACCTCTTTAGATTTAAGCATTTCCTGTAAATTATAAACTAAATAGCTTTGAAATTTATATGTGACATTGCTTCACTTTATATAAGTACCCTCAATAAAAAGTTGTAATAAATGTGATAACTTAAATTGTTTTCTTAGTTTTCAAATAGCTAGGTGCTTCCATTCACATATCGTGTCTTTCAAAAAGGCATAAACTCAGCTTATGGCAGCGTGCACTCATGAATCGCTTTATAAATGCTCACTGTATATGTATAAAACTTATCTCGCATTTTGCTGTCAAAAGGAATATTTGTAATACGACAATCCTGAGTGCGGAGATTGGAGAAGCAGGTACATTCAGAGTATTAACTGACAGTTAACTTTATCAAAGTACACAGACTGTGGTTATTTTAAAATATTTTTATTACTAATGGATAAATCTTTCCTAGAAAAGAATCACAACTGAGAAAAGTATTTCAGAAACAACTCAAGCAACATTTGTTACAGTTGTCCGTGCAGAAAGTAGAGATAAATTGAATTGTCTAAATACTTTAAGCGCAAGTCAAAGACATAAATACTTATCTAAACAAGGTTTCGGAAAAACTTGGCTTTTGTATAAAATTGAGCAGTTGTTATTTGGTCACATACTACAGAATTTTATTAACACAACACGGAGAAATATTATAAAAGGGGATGGAATTTGCAAGGGGCTTAAGTTTATCGATAGATGGCACGGTAACCACGATATTCTGAGTTGCTATGGATATTAATACATAACATGACCGTTTGCCCCAAGACGCTCCGCAGAGTCGAACTGCGTCAAGAGGGCATTGACCTTTGACCCAACGTAGTGTGATAAAGTACATAGATAAACACCAACATGATTACAATACGTAGTGTATATGGTGAATGCAGTCATCGACCCACTGTTAATTTACGGTATGCAATGAATGCACATCTGCATAGATTGGATTGGTTGTTGCTATTATTTAACTTAAAATAAACATGGTTGAATGGATCGTCACAAATATCAATCTGTAAGCGTATTCAAATCGTTTAGTTGTAACTACTGATCAATCCAATAAATGGTTGAAATAGATACGAGCGCTGTAAAAGCTAACATGAGAACCAACAAAGATACAATGTCTGAATGTCGGCAATCTGCATGAGACTCAACTTGTTCAGTCATGCGATTCGTCCAAGTATATTAAACTGCAAGAATACTTGGCATAATCTTCTTGCAATTTATTTGCATGCATGTATGTTAATGTGTTAAGCAAAAACTCAACAAGTCTCTTGCTAAAAGATAAACCAGTTCTGAAACTAGTTTACTAGAGACACTTAGCGTTAACGACGTTTTAAGTCTTCTTTAACACAAGAATTCAATGCTTTATTAATTCAAAGTTCAACGAATTTTCGTGGCACCTATTAAAAGGAGTTCGGAATATGAAAAAAAAAAATTTTAACCAAAGGGTTTTTTTTATCAGAAAAATCTCAGATTTGGCCTGATGGAGTGGTCATGTCAATGCGCTAACTTAAATAATAATATGTATAATTGATCTGGTACAATATATAAGCCCTGTTAGTCAACATTTAGTTTGGCTTAAGTTGCTGAAACTTGGTAATTTACAATTACCAGTGTCAGATTAACCACTCTGATACGTGATGAAAAGTAGCAAAATCTCTCCATTATCCTTACTAATATTATAAATGAAAGTAACTCTGTCTGTCTCTTCTTCACGCCTATACCACTGAACCGATTTGAATGAAATTTGGTATATATATATATATTCTGGTACCCGAGAAAGGACTTAGGATAGTTTTCATCCTGGAAATCCCCCGGGAACGGGTACTATTAATCCACGCGGACGAAGTCGCGGGCAAAAGCTTGTAATCATATAAATGCTCTGTAACTCTAGTCTTTTAATCTCATCTTTTAAGCCAAAACTGCTAAACTGATTTAAACGAAATTTGGTACAAAGATAGTCTATAAACCTGAGAAAGGACGTAGGATTTTATCCCAAAACTTTCACAAGAAACGGAACTACGCGAGTAAAACCGCGGGGTATAGCTAGTGTTCTATAAAAGAAATTCAAATAACAATCTAAAGATGGAATAATGAAAATTTGAAAGATGTGTATACGATAACAAACCTGGTGTGGCGAGTAAGGCGGCCGTGAATTGGGTGCACCTGGAGGTCCTGGTGGCGGGTACCGTTGAGGGTACGATCCAGGCGGACCATAGGGCCCCGGGGGCTGTTGAGGACCGCCTGGGGCACCCGCGTATGGGGGCCCACCGTAGCCCCGAGGCGGCTGAAAAAAAAAAACATTGGAAATTTAGCAATCTATTTCAACTGATGATATCTATGAGTGGGATACACAATACGACCAAGTCTATTGTGCTTATTATAGGTCTGATAAAATATTTTATTAAAATAAACTAGTACATAAATAGATAAAAAAACCAATACAAGAGCAAAAAATGCAATTATAATACACTCAAAAATGATTTCCTGAATTAACTTAAAGGATACAAATCTGTTGAGATGTGTAAAATGCTAATAGCGAGGCGCAGACAAAAAAACAAACCCATTACAGTCAATTTCAATATTAACGCAATAACACTGGGTCGTTAACCGAATTCGGAAGCCTTGGAAAGTAGAGCCTATCTTTGGAAAACTTCAACCGCTAAAGCCTTAATTTGGTTCTAACATATTCTTAAGAATCAGTAAAGTTTTAGGGCAGCATTGTGGCAACTTTTTTCATTAAGGATATTTTGTGTGACACTTAATTACAGATTTTTAGAAAGTTCTGATTTTACCTACGGGGTGTAAAAGACATTACGTACTAGTCCATTAAAAAATAAACAAAATTTATGTCGTGAAGAAAAAAAAATATTTTCATATGAAAAATAAAAACAATGATTAAAGAAAAAATGCAATGTAATAATTCGGCGTTAGTGTTTGTGCAAAACATTGTGCATGAAACTTTTTGGAATTAGACATTTATTTAGACACATTTGATGATTTCCCACTCCACAAAAAAAATCTAGATATTGGTTTTTTGCAATCCCCGAACTATTATTTTACGTTTCTATAAGGTAAATGTTACCTAATGTAAGTTTAACCGGGTTCCAAAATCTGAATAACGGCATTGTTATAAGTACACCTGAATGATAGCTTCCTTCAATTTCAACCAACATTTACAGAACTGGTACATACCTAAATTCTTTTCAAGTGAAGGATCTTGATAGAAAATGAACTCAACATAAAATGAATATATGGTCATTTTATGTTGAGTTCATTTTAATATATTATATTGAAATTACAAAACTACTTTATTAATCAGTATTTCTGTTTAACTTTTACAATTTCCCATAACTTATTCACTGTTAGGTTAGGTTACATGAAAAACTGCTAAATAATCAAGTTCTTATACTGAACATTTAAACTTAAGAAAACATTTTAGATTAAAATAGATACACTTTCAATTTGATAGGCTTTCAGTTTATTTTCAGACGCATTCATAATCGTAAGTATTTTATTCGAAGTTATTTATTACATGATAGCAATTATATACCAGACGGACAACACTGCCACGATTCGTTACGCGTACTATATACATATTTGTTTGCAAAACAAATTATGCAATACATAAATCATTGATTTTATTCTACATGCGTTATATTTAGTCTACGGTTGATCACGGTGACATCAAACACCAGAAACCAATTTGCCTTTCAGTATAATTTCACAAATAATAAACTATATTTTACAGCATTAATCGTGCAGTGCCGGTATATAATGAAATCTGAGCATTTTATGAAAACCAGCCACCCTTGATTAATTTTGTACTACATTACAGACAGCGCTATAAAAACTCATCACATATGTGCGAGGCTTAATAAAAACCCTTCATGTCCAAAGCCCCTCTAATGTGTTCGTAAAATTAATGCGCTTTTACTGTAATATCAATTTTCAGACAGATACCGTGACTAAATAATTGACGTTCGAAATAATTCGCTGTGCCAACAAAGTCGCCCGCTTCAGTTTTCAGCTCTCATTTTGTTCTATGATGGAAATTCAATTATTCGTACGAGCCCCGCTCCGACGAGGCAAACGAGCGAGCGAACGGGATCTGTATTACTCTTTGATCAATGTTTTACGTCTCCAAACTAAGGCCTTGTCCTGAAGGCTTCCGGATGTAGTTTGACTAGGAGATATGAGACTTGTGTTCGCCAATTAGAGTTACATTTTTACGAACATTGGGGTGTTTTATGGCGGATTCAATGATTTATGGGGGCGGTGTGCCGGGGTGCGGCGTGCGCGGGGTGTGGTGAGGGTTGCGCAGGGTACGGGCGCCGGGGGGCGGCAGCGCGCCATTGGCCGCTTCGGCATCGATCGCGCGACGAGCTCGTAGCGGCCCGCCCGCGCCAGCCAGCCTCCACCTACGTTAATAAGTAATCATCCGACCCCGCGATACCTCAGCGAGTTTTCCGGACAGAGCTGGAGCCGCCGAGACGGGCCTCGTATCTCCAGTAGGCTGGAACAAAGAGCCACCGCATAGGGCGACATCCGTATTGATTTATGCAGTAATTGACCCGCGGGTAGGTGCGCAGCCCGCGCATCACCCTACCTACGCACCTATTCTATTTGTTTTCATATTATGTCCACATACCTATTATGTGAACTCAATAATAGGCACAAGTTACCTATTCAATAGGTATAGAAAAAATACAGATACTCAAAAAGATACAGGTACAAGTAAGGAGCGTCGGTCTCTCAGAAGTAATAAAAAGAATCCTGCCCTATATTTTTGTAATAACGCAATAAGTTAAACTCGAATAAAATCTCGGTGACCCATTGCCTCAAAGCCGGCTTCAAGGGCCTCATGAAAAGTTCATTTAGAGATGAAGGGTTTTTTTGTAGTCTCGACTGACTACTGGGATCAGTGAATACCGCAAGTCAGGAAAGCAAAACAGACAAAACCGCTCTGTAATCGTTAAGGTTGCGGGTTGAAAATACGAGAGTCTAACGTAAACCACAACGAAACGTAACGTAAAAGGTATTTCATTTTCGCAAGCGGCTCGGAAAGCAGGCGAGCCGTGGAAAACAGGAGTTTCGAGGATAAAATATAACTGTATAGCTTCCGAGCGAATTCTACTTAGCAAATAAACAAGAATTTAACATAGTTTGTTTTGAAAAGCACTTGCACGGTTACGTTGTACAACTTAATCAATCCTACGAAGGTTGTGGTTTCTCCTACTGTATTCTTTAACAACGTTGTATTTTTTCTACCTCATGCTGGTATTTACTCAACAGTAAAGAGCAACCTAGAACTAAATATAACCACCGTTGCGATTAAGAACTATTTGTTTTGTAAATATATTCCACTAGCTTCTGCCCGCGGCTTCGCTCGCGTTAGAAAGAGACAAAAAGTAGCCTATGTTACTCTCCATCCCTTCAACTATCTCCACTTAAAAAATCACGTCAATCCGTCGCTCCGTTTTGCCGTGAAAGAAAGACAAACAGACAGACAGACACACTTTCCCATTTATAATATAAGTATGGATTTAGAGATTCAACAAGAAAGTCTCACGAATAAACTAGTCTAGAGCACATCAAATCAACATAATTTTCGTACGTGGTCACTAAAATAGACTGTGCCAGTTCTATGAAACAAACAATGTAAATTGTGCGTAAATAACGCTTTCCGTAGTAAACTCAGCTGTTTGTGTCATTGTGACTGAAATGTAAAACACCTCTTGCAAATAAGGAATGTTGATGTAATATTTTATCAAGCCGACTAACGTGCGTACAAGTTTGATATGAATGTATAAATAGTTTGTGTGATATCTTGTAAATGTTATTAAACTAGTGCCGGTACGTATCTAAAATAGCTATCTTAGTGAGTTGAACTAATAAATATTCAAGTTAATACTTTAAATTCAACCTCAGATAACGAGGTAAACGACACAATCTAAACATAGGACAAGTTCTGCCAGCTGGCATGAGACAGCGTGGTGCGAAATGTGGTGTATCAAGTTAATTGGCATAATGAGATAATAAATGGTACTTAGATATTACGGAGCGAGCGAAGTGCATCAAAAGGCAACAGTGCAAGTGAGTAGCGCCGTTAGGAATGTGACCGGATTCCTATCCAGCCCGTCGACACATTCACCCACTTGCATTGCTATTATGTCATTACCAGCGGCCTAAACATTAACCCTATTACTCATATTGAATAACTTAGCCATTTTTATTATAGCACCGGTTTAAAAAAAATAAGTTGTTAAATACACATATGCAAGCCTACGTTCTTAGAATTCTGCATAAGGAGTTATATTTTTCCTGGAAATAGCTATTCCGACTGCTTTCGCGCGACGTGAAAATTTCTACTTCCCACGGTTAAAGTCGCGGGAAGTTGAATTTCAACCATAAAAGGTTGTTCGCTGTATTTTTCAACATTGGAACTGTAACAATTTTGGTGTGCCTCTAAAATAATACTAGTTTAACGTTATTAAATTACCTTTAAAACAGATGTCTTTTAAGACTAGTTTGGTTCTTATAATTAAGATTTTGATTGTAAAGGGCTAAAGTGGTCATTAGCAAGAGAATTATCCCAACACTATGCTCTCAGTGTGCCACTTACGTTGATGATTTGATTAATTCAAGATTCATGATACGTAGCTTTGTAAAGCTTGATGGTATCGATGCAGTCAAAAATTCAAGAATACTGTGAGCATGGCGAGTGTTGGGCACGCCGTTATAGCGGCGGTAAGACCCCTCTTTGAGGAGTGGCTGGAGAGGCGTCATGGCACTCTCACGTTTCGCTTGACACAGGTCCTCACCGGACATGGTCAGTTCGGGAGGTTCCTGTGTCGGATTCGGGCGGAAGCGACGCCTGGGTGTCACCACTGCAGTAACGGTCGCCTGGAGGACACGGTCGAGCACACAGTAGAGGTGTGCCGCGCATGGGCGGAGCATCGACGTGTCCTCGTAGAGGCGATCGGCGGCGGTGACCTCTCGCGCCCGGCGCTGGTTCAGGCCATGCTCCGGGGCGAGACGGAATGGGATGCCGTCGCCTCCTTCTGCGAAGCGGTTATGCTTGTGAAGGAAGCGGCGGCGCGCGAGAGGCAATGACGAGCCTCTCGCCCCGGACTAAGACCCAGGCGAAGACGTCGAGAGTCGCAAGACGACTACCGGCCACCGTAGGCGCGGTTCTGCGGATGGCGAGCGATGGGTAGCTCGCCACCCGGCTAGGACCAGGACCGCGTAGACGGCGCGTTTTGTTCCACGCGCGCCTCAAAGAGAAGGAGTCAGCACAGGAAGGGGCCCAACAGGGCCAACGCCTGCCGGGGTTGCGGAATGTTTATAGTGGTTACCGTGACCCTGGAACATAAAGGGCAATCGAAGGAACATGAGTGGGTTTTAGTCAGTAAGAGTCTGACACGCCCTCCCGTCGCACCCAGGACGGGAGCAGTCATTGGATGATTTCCCACACACAAAAAAAAAAAAAAAAAAAAGCATGGCGAGTGTGGCCGGTGGTTCATAATTAACCTTCATTCAAATACCACGCACATATCAAGGTGGGTTGACTTAGCCCGGCCGTTATCCGGTCAATTTATTACTTATATTGTGTATGACATAATTAAATTGCTATTTATTTCCACGGTTATGCTATTTTGTCAAACGAATGAAATGTCTGCGGTAACATTACATCCTTCCTTCGGCTAACCTTAGCCTCTTTGGGTGTCGGAATAAGCATTCAGTTATGTGCAAGATACTAAGAAAACTTGCAAATTGGAATTTGATTTTAACCGGTTTATTTGAACGCTCGCAGCTTCGATCAAAGAAATATCGAGTCTATCAAGTCTCGAACGTAATCTTCGGTACCATATTGAAATAGTAATGCTTAAAATATTTTATGAGTTGAAGCAAATTTAGTATTATATGTAACTATTGTTCAGATAAAGTCTGAACATGGTTGCTTTTATTAGGCATTAAGTATCAGAACTATAACAAAGAGTATTATGTATGATCGATGATCTTATTTTATGTTTTACTTTAAACTTTCGCGTTGCATATTAATATTTTACTGTTCTACGGGATTTAACGCGCACGCTTTCGCTTGACGTGCACACACTGCACACTGCTTGTGACCATGGCAGGTGTAACCCTGCCGAAACGTCAAGCGAAAAACAAATAAGAAAGGTACGTGCGCGTTAAATCCCGTAGAACAGTAAAATATTATTTTATGTTTGACTAGCTTTCGCCCCCGGCTTCGCCTGAGTGAATGCCGATACTTCCGTAACCTATTATACCTCTACCCCTTTAGAAGTTGGATTTCCAAAAATCCTTTCACAGTGGATATCTACTCTTCACAAAGAACATACCCTACAAGTTTCATGAGATGTAGGATCAGCGGTTTGGGCTTAGTATTATATCACTCAGAGTCAGTTTACCAATTTATATATAGACCCTGCCATTTTTATACCGTTCCAAAAGGTGTTACAAGTACCACGATGAATTGTACTGGAGTGGGGAATGCAGGTGAAGGGCTTTAATAGCCCGTGGCCATGCAACTTGATGATTACACTCATGTGGAAAGTTGTTTAGTGTGCGAGCCAGTTTACGCTCTGCGTAACACTTTTGAGATAGCCGGTATTTTTTGGACAAAGTAAAAGGAAAAATGAAATTAGGCTATTTGTTTGCCTTGTTACTAGATGTTACGCTACAAAAAATCATTATTAGATTTCCGTCTCTTTTCTTTTCATTTCTGACGGTAAACATATCAAATATTCTTCTGGATTGCGTAAATGAATTTCAATTTCTACCAGAGTCCACAGTCTTCCTGACTTTGCTCTAAATTACATAGTATTAACATTAACTCTAAATTATTTATTAAACATGTTAGAGTAATGAAAATTGTTACTACTTTATTGACTCAATGCGTTAAAGTGACAAAATCCGTACTAATATTATAAATGCGAAAGTAACTCTGTCTGTCCGTCTGTCTCTTCTTCACGCCTAAACCACTGATCCGATTTGAATGAAATTTGGTACAGATATAGAGATATTATTCGATACAGATATACATCCTGGAAATCCCCAGGGAACGGGAACTATTACTCCACGCGGACGAAGTCGCGGGCAGAAGCTAGTCATCTATAATTTTTACTATTCTGCTCTAATTAGTCTTACTCATATAAACATTCTTCATTTGAAAACAACCTTAACATTATACGAGAACTTTAGTACTAATAGACATGAAGATTCGAGATTATCGTAGTTTTTGATGTTACATTAATTTTGAACCAGGTTGTGTATTCTTAAGTGTAAACAAAAACATCCCATTGGCAACATTACCGGGATTATTTTACAAAATATATGGTCGTGTGTCGGTCTTCAAAGAACAACTTCCTCGCTAATCGCCAAGTCACATGTTAAACTGCATGTCGAGTAACCATTATAATGACATACATTTTTCATATCAATCCCGCACTGGGATTACGTATCTTGCAATAGCCGAGCGATCGCGATAATTTAGCAAAATTTTGCTGCTCAAACGTCAATTCAAAATACGTCACGTCAAATAGCAAACTAGCGATAGTGCTGCCTCTGTGGAGCAATCAGTTAACTAAAATATGCATTTTTCGTTTGGTGGTTTCGTATTTAGTATGGTTTTTAAGAGCAAAGTTAAGTTTTTTTTGTTAAAGGTGATATTTAATTAGTTCCAGCGATTGCTACTTTATCGTTATCGTAGCAATAAGTGCATTAGAACAATCAGCGAGCGATTAGCAATCGGTTCATACATAATACGATTTTTTTTGACGATCGCGCGGTGATCGCGCGATCACTGCGCAAATATTGCTCATTGCTGTTTCATAGGTAATAACCCCGCCGGATGTCAACTGTTTTACCCAAATCAGGTTATGATTGTATTGCAGTTATTACGATAACACTTCGTAACAGTTACATAATTGGCGAACGTCATTCAACATGTAGAGCGAAACGAATTGTTCAACACCTCAAGGAAACAATATTATTATGTATAAAAAGTAAACACCGTTTAACAGTGATGTTAATGACCTATGACTAATACAAGAGGCCTGTAATGTATAACATTGGCATTCGTACAAACAGCAGTGGCAGCGTGCGCGGACGGATACGAGCAAACATTACATAACTTTGATTGTGTTTGTAAAAAGTTGGGGATTCCCTCCACTACAAGCGCATCTTGCCTACACAGACACACCGCAGATGTGTGCGTATAACCTTGCCTTCCTTTACATATTAAACGCCGTCGGGCTATCCCTTTGCGTACCCACACAAAAAAGTCGAACCATAACTATATTGTTAACAGAAAAAGAAAATGAATGAGTTTCACTGTTACCGCTATTATTATTATCTCCAGCGTGCTCCTGTGAGGAACGATAAAGGCCCACTGACCGGTTCACTTTTTATACGTGTCGAGTATCAACAATGGCACGTAAACTGTATTCATCGAATCATCTGTTTCTACTTCCGACCACACGTGACTTGAATAACAGTTGCAGGAAACTTGACAGTCTATTTATATAATTCATATCGAGTTTTTACCTATGGCCTTGGAATCATACTAATTTCTCTTAAAAAAAAAATAAGTAAGTATATTTGGAAAATATTGTATCAAGATCAAGATGTTATTTAATTTTTTATTACAAATATTCTCTCGCTTTCGACTTGGCAACGGTTTCCTTAACGAGGCGAGGTTGTAAATAAAATGAAAAATGTTAACAAAAGAAGTTGTTGCATTAGCGGTTAGCGCGGACGATAACGCGCACGTTTGCGTCGGTGACTCTGTCGTCACGGACTAGCGGAAGGCAAATACGAATGTCTGTGTATTTAATTATAAGACTCTATAAATAGAAAGAGCATTACGTCGTGTTATGCGGTCGGTTACGGCAAGTTATTTCGGTCCGCGCCGTCACGAGCCCCCGTGAATGTCAAGCTCGCGGTAACTCTAACTAGGTGCCACGGTGGTTGGGCAACAGGTGGCCTGCACCGCGATCTTAGACTGGTAAACATTTGCATGCACCCAAGATATTCATTTGTGGGCTAAACATATTTAATTCATCTTACTGCAACATCTATTTGCGTCTGTTCTGGAGTCAATTTCTGAATATTATTCGTTTCTGTGTATTGACCTGGACTCAGTGGAGCTAGAAATCGTTACTGTTAGGATCAACTCAAATTGAACGTAACATAACATTAGTAGTTCCACGCCAAACAAAAGCAAAGAGGCCAGTCATACCAGACAGTTACTCACACATCTAAACCGTAATCAGAATTTGATAACAACATAAACCATCAGTTGAAATTCACAACAAAACTGTACCTACATACATATAATCAGAAATGTAAACAAACGAGCACAAGTGTTACTGACCTAATAAGGCGACCCCTTTTCCACCCAAGACGGTTCAATAAAGAACTCCCTTTAGGTACGTAGTATCTAAAGTAGGTACATAAGAGTGGCGGCCGTGACCTTTTAATATATACCTACTCCATTGTGTATACACGCTCCCCGCTTTTGCAAGTACCCACTGACACATCACATCATGAAAAGTTTACCCTAATGTGGATAAGGCGTCTTTGATAAATTAATCCCATTTAAATTGAGATCTGAGCTGTAATGGAAAGTTGTTAGAAAAGTATTTCATTGATAAAATTACTACAGTATTTAGGTTTAATGAACTTTTCATAATTTTAATAAAGTAATTAGAGTAAAGTTTTCCCCAGAATGAAGACATCTCTAGCAGAGATGTTGTAGGTATTTCTGTTTACAAAAAAGTCTGCCTTTAAATTACTATAAACTGGAAAGGGCTTCTTTTTAACACCACTTTTTAGTGTCCCCTTAACACCCAAATCCAATTCAAATGCGCTTACTCAAAATAACCTATCCAGCAAATGTGCTACATATTCCGCACGTTATGGGAGAGGGTAGAAGTATTATTCTTCGATGAGGACTTCCATGACGGTCCATTGGTTAAATTCGAAACATTGAAGTTTGTGGTAAATTGACCACAAATATGTAACCAACCATCAATTCATTCGATATCCCTAGTCGTAGTCCCTACTACGCACACTTTTCAACTCCATTCGCGTTTCGCTGAAAGATTCTGGCCACATTTTAGTTTGGATTCAATAGAAAACAACGATTTTGTACGAAGCTAAGCATAAGCGTACGTACCATCTATGTACATGAGCTGAATAAAAGTACGTACGTAGTTCAAATGACGACTTGTCTCATTCTTACTACGCTGAAAGGGGCTGATAGAAGCCGAACGGTATAAATGTGACCAAAACCGTTCAACGTAACGCGAATGGGGCTAAATTATTTTGCGTAGTTCTATAACGACCCAATAAAATCCACAAAAAAAACTCTTTGAAACAATCACCCCTAATCATGACAATATTTAAATGCGACCTAAGTTGGAACATCCTTTTTCAAATCCGACCACTAATCACGGAATGTGAATTTACTCCTCTTGAAGTCGGTAAAAACAAATAACCCAATGGGAAACAGGGCATGAACCACCCCGAAAGATAAATGAACTGCTGAGTTGCCAGTCCGAAGAATATCAAAAGTATTAATAACGTGATTGGATGCCGCATCCTGCCGCCCGCGGGTCTTCTTCGTATAACTTTGACTCAACCAATACTTTAGCATTTGGACAATCCACGTAGAGACAACAGCGTTTTACAGAAGTTAGATGTAATAAAAAACATTTTAGTAACTGTTTTACTTTGACGTTACGTTTGATATCGTCAAAGTTTATTGCTCTCAGTTCCTAAAGAACGAGCTAACTTTAACTTCAAAAACAATAAACATAAAAAGTAGAACAATAACATCTTTTTATAGACTTCTAAATCGGCATAACGTTGCTTGATAATGGGCAATGGCACTCATAATAAACTTAAATTCTGGCCGTAATCTTTTTACATGTCTACATCGCGTGTAGTGTGTATTATCTAAACATACATGAATTGAATACAGTACAGTTGTGTATAGATAGGTATGGAAGTCATTTACCTTTCCGACTGCGCTCAGACTCAGTCCTTGGCAATGGCCCCTTTTCACATACGAACATGTATACACATTTATCGATGTTACGTAACATTGTTTGCATCATTAATGTTGGCTAACGTTTGGTTTATAAAATTTTGCTCGTAAAACTGTGTTGTGGGAACTAAATTCGTAGATCTCAGAAATTCACAGCTTATTCTTAGTGTGTGTTTTACTACGCATATGCAAATACAATTTTGCCGGTAACTAAATGAGTAAAGCTTGGTCAGTGAACATGTATATCTTGGTTCTGTTGGTAATCTATAGTCTCAGTAATTAGAGGGCACGTCACTGGTTGTCACGCACACAGAGCAAAGTGATAATGTGCTTGACCTACACAGACCTCCCTTGTTATTAATCCGACGTTTTGATTTCAACCGGCGACCGACGAAGGGAGCTGGCAATTACGTGACGTCACCTCGGTTTAACGACCCCATTACAACATTCAACATATTGTATGAATGAATGCAAGCCGCGTGACGGCTGACGTTTTTGTTCGTCGATACGTCGCAGAGTAAAGTGCAAGTTGTTACGCCTCCACTTAGATGAGATGCGACGCAGGTGTTTTACAAAGTTTGTCTATAGTTTCATTCATACGTTGGGGAATTATTTCCAATCAGAATTCACTGATGCCAAATAGTATTGATTGACAATAGGAGGACGTCGAATCAAAACAATTTGTGCACGTCATCGATATACGTTTCAATCTAAACATTTATGAGGTCACAACACCTCAATGTTCGAATCAAAATAGGCACATGCCAAGTGAAATTTTAATAGATGCCAGTTAAGCGTTCATTGACCCAATGCGGTAGACGATGGAGGTCGTGCCTATTATCGAAGCGCAGCACAATGACACGATTATCGGACGGCACGCGGGTCCGAGATGGTTCGCATTGATTTTACGAAATCCACATCACGGACTCAGAATGAACGGTCTCCGTCGGCCCATTCATCTCGTTTTCATGTACACACCGCCGCTATTGCGATACGAAAGTGAGAGCGAAATTTACTCGGGCTGCAACTACGCACAGAACCGCCATGTATTGCCCTAAATACTACGAGTGAATAGATAACAACCATTATGTAATTGATAAATTAAGTTCAGTTTTAATTTGAATATCATTAATTTATAAGCTATTGGGGATCGGGGATGATTTTGACATAGATTTAATACTAGGAGTGAATAACAATTTCACATAATTTCTTGTTACACCACACACACACACACACCACAATTCTAATAAATACTATGGTATTAAAAAACTTTCACGAAATATTTTTGCAAATGTGGGTTTATCAACAAACGCTTAGCTACGTACCTACTTACCTTACCTTGAAATCATATTATAGGTTGTATAAATTGAATAAATATTTTTATGAATGGAAGAATTCCAATGACTTACGTCTGTTACTACTTAAGATAAAAACCAATTAAGTATAAACCGAGATAACCTTATTAGGCAAGGAGGCAAAATGTTTTTAGAACTAGTCGGGGGACAATAAGAATATGTTATATGTGTAGGTACTTTTAATGGATCCAAGAAATGGCGAAAATGTCGATGGTAAAGTACAACCACAACAACATGTAGTCTAAAGGAATCAATCATTGCATCAATCGATGCATCACAGACGAAGTAGTTACACGATCACTTTAGAAAACAGATGAACGGCATAGACAAAAACGTACACATCGAAGGATACCAGATGCAAGACAATTGTGTATGTAGACAAACACACACATACCCACATCACACACAGCTAAATCTAAATATAGCGAGCGCCGATATCAGCGGCTCGCCCTTGAACCAGTCGCACGGAAACATTTTATTATTATTACCGAGCTGTCGGCGAGCACGAGTATGTCGGGTCGTCAACCCCGCAACCACGTGTCTCCTTATCGACAACTATCTAACACGATTGTGGGTAAACAACATGCCGAGATAAATGACTAATTCCACAATGCTTGCCTATTTGAGCCATTCATAAATAATCAGCGTAACGTCATAGCGATTTCGTTAACAATACCCGTCTGTGATTCAGAGTATCACGTTGAATTCTCAATGAGCTAGGACATCTCACGTTTAATCAACGAATTGTCGTCAAGCTCAAATGTTACTTACTTCATGGCTCTTAAGTTACGCAATATCGCAAACTTTAAGTAAACACTCAAAAGCGAGTACGACGAACATTCATAGTAACAAACACAATAGTAGAAGCGGCCAGAAATCGATACCCCACGGGCCACGACTACGTCAGAAAAGCAATGCAACACGTCCATAAATAATAAATCGTCTAATTGTAAAAGGCCGTGACGGACGGAAGAACGTGCATATCGTGGGAAGTGGGACATTGTTACGTAACCGGTATTTGTTCAATGGCCAGCCTACACGGGTACATCCTTACAAATGCGTACGACCTTGAATGTGAACTCGAAAGTGTAAACAGGCACGTGGTCGATGCATTGTTTTATAGCCGCCGGTTGTGAAATACCACAAACAACACTACGTTTAGCAATGTGCTGACTTTGAGACGCAGAACATTGCTTTTCGTCCTTTCTTAACCACAAGTCATCTTAATTACTCAAAAGGACATGAAAAGACGTCAGTATCTAATGGAAACGAAATGAGACATAAAATAGATCATAGTTCTGTAACCGTATCCTAGAAATGACAATTAATTATAAATAAGACATAACAAGTATCGCATCAACTACAGAATAGAACAAGTAGCGACATCTATTTTTTTTCCTTGTGAGACATCAAGGTTTTACATCAACAATTAGAACCTCTAAATAACCAAGCTACCTATGTGGAAAACGCCAAATCATTTTCTTTTATATTAACAAAACTGAAAATTGGAAGCGAACGCAGGCGATAGGGAAACGAAAAGCCTTTCAAAGTTCACGTCAAGCTAGATAGATACACGTGTCACACGTCAAGTTCCATTCACGTTGATTCCATCAAACACACGTCCCGTCGGCGCTGCCTCTACATAATGTATGTAGGGGGAGCGGCACTGGATCGGCACAGAAGCTTCGCGTTTCACTACCCTTTAGCCTGTTTTTGAACCGAGAGGCAAACGCGCAAATCTCCGCCTGGAAGCGAGTAATATTTGCCTACACATCAAACTTTCACTATCGCCGTGCGCTTTCGTTTTTATATCTGCTAACAGCGGCGGGCCCGCTTTGTTATTCCTACGTACTTTTTTTCCTTTTTGCGTCTGACAACCGACCGACACGCTGCTGACGCCAACAGGTAATAGATCGCCTGCCTTTGTGGCTCACTTTAACGGAAGTAACGGCAAGACTGATCATTGTTTGTAACATTTTCATATCAGAATTTGTAAAAAGTGGGCATTTTTCATGAGCGCCTCATAAGAGTTGCTGTTTCACTGCTTTTATGCATATTACACGAGATCACAAATTAACCTTTATCATAATTTTTGTCCACAGACCATCCTGGATCCTAACCACATCGATTGTGACGACGTCTCTCGTAAGCTGGAGATTCCCATGACTAACACCAGGTCTTTGGTCAACTTTTGAACCTACGAACCAGCGACTTCCCTTCGCAGCCATCGGTCTAGCATTAGGTCCTCCTCCCACGATTCAAAGAGCTGGTTTTTGTACTTTCATCATTCTCTTCTATTCGATGCGTTGCAAGTAGTAAGCACTACTAGACTATTTCAATTCCAACATTAATCCCTAATTGTAGCTTCAATATGATTAGCAACTCGTCCAGTTGCCACTTGTCATCCAGTGAAGATTGTTCGTCGTCTTACCAAGCCAAAAAAGCGTTCCACCTATTCGCGGTCTGAAATTAAAAATACAACTTTTCCAGCAGCCAATGTCAGCGCAGCTACTTACTAGCTGGGTGAAACCTTTCACCTAAAATTCCAAGCATAGTATTTTCAAAAGTTTGCTGAGTGAATTATTATGTATTACAATACCGTGAGTTTCAGATACACAAGTCAGACATCACGCAGTTACGCACTGACTGAAAGCTTTAAGCTCTGTTAAATATGTGACAAAAAGACTACAAAGTTACTATGTAAGGCCCAGCTAGTTAGAATTCTATTGCCCTCCCTTACAAAGTTAATTTTACTGAACTTCGAGAGTTGTTTTTTTTAACAAGATCTGGGTTTTGTTAAAGTTCATCGGGAGACCGATAGGTGGAGCTGGCCCATCCAGCATCTCTAGCAAGTTATTACAATTAATCAGCAGATGGTATGTCGAAATTAAATATCATCAAATCTCGAGTATTCGCCGTTTAAAGTATTGCCCTGTCCTTTCCATTTTAAATATATAAATTCAATGCATTGATGAACAATTTTGAGGTAATTACCCCCTTGTTTTAATTCTCGTCGCGATTATAATTGTATGTATGTTAGATTAAGGTATTTATATATGGGCCTATGCAGCCTGAAATAAATTTTATTTGATTTGATTTGATTTTATGGACATTTCAGATCTTGGATATGGCCTTGGCATCGCTGCACAACACACCAGGTGGGCTATGGATATACCAAGAGTGTCATTAAAACCGTAAAATGACCACATGTTAACAATTCATAATATTGCTTTCGGTTTGAAATGCTTTGATGCCAATTTGCAAAATCATAAAAAGTTTCTTTTCTGAAGTGTATTTTATTGCTATTCATATCGAGGTTAGGAATTCAGGAAATGATTTCTGCAGATGAATCGTCCAGTTTCCTTTTTAGTCCCTCGTGGACGATCTCGATAAAGTCAAAATCACATTCATAATCCAAGAAGTTTCTTATTCAAACTGCTGTATTTGATACACTGTGTGTGAATATGGTAAATTTATATATATTCCTTGTGTCCTGAGGAATATAAAACACCTGCTCCAGTGAGTCTCCTGAAACGCGTCAAATGTTCACGCTAGCTATACGATTCTTTAAGTGTCTTGAAAATAACAATTCGGGGCAATTTTTTGGGTTATGATATCTTTAGTGTCCAACAAAATAGTTCATACATTTGTTTCGAACGTTTTCGTTCTATCTTAACAATGTTAAAACAGTTCTTTCATTCACAATTTTAAGCAACTTACTAATGTAAACAAAAAAATATATTGTTAAAATTATCTACATTAATTCTATCTGCTAAACGTGACTTTGGGACCATGCTAGCACAATCAATGCTAGAGTCCTCGCCAAAACTCCTTATTTTTATGAATGATTGCAAGAAATTAGAATCTGAGTAATGTTGTAGACATTACGATTTGGTTATTAATAATTGCAGGTGATCATGATTTCATATCCCTGAAATTCCATAAACTTGATCAACCAATAATATAGGTTTTATCATAAAATAAAGTAAAACGGACCAATGTCAGTAAAACTATCCACAAAGTCTGAAGATCGAGCTCGTTGCGTTAACGCAAGGAACACGCGTTCAGTCCACGTGGTTACAATCGATCGACGAAAAAGATCACGCGGTGTCCGCGTGCTTTTACAATGGCATTCAGTTGAAGGCTTGATTTTCGTGTTAAGTTTACGAAGGCATCAAGTTATTACATTTGAGATATTAAATTACATAAATTTTGTTTTGTTGAAAACCGTTAAAACGTTGGTTGTACTAACTTCGTAGATTGGACAATATTTTTTAGTCTTATTTACGCCACCTACAATTGAGAGCCCGAATCTTTTACTAGACTCTTTACTTTTGGCGGCCCTGTTGGTCTAGTGGTTAGTGACCCTGACTGCTAAGCCGCAGGTCGTGGGTTCGATTCCCACCCAGGACAAACTTTGTGTGATGAGCACGAATGTTTGTTCTGTGTCTGGGTGTGATTTATCTATATTATGTATGTATTTAAAAATATATAAGTATGTTTATCAGTTGTCTGGTTACCATAGTACAAGCTCTGCTTAGTTTGGGATCAGATGACCGTGTGTGAGTTGTCCGAGGATATTATATTATATTATATACTGAGGTTATCAAAACGCGTGTACTAATCGTCTAAAAAGTGCTCGAAAATTAACGGATTCCTAATAGCGCCATCGAATTGTGTTAAGATTTATATTGAGCGTGCACCCTTCACGACAAACCTCTACGCTCATTTACCGGTTTTTGGCGAAAATATGACGAAACACCTTGTTTTCTATCTCTTAGAAGGCATAACTTATGAAAGTTTTGTTAATACATCTATACTACTCTGTATCCATATCTATTTAACTTAAAGTTTATTATGTGGTCTGTATTATGTGGTAAATTAAGTTGCAAGATGTGAGACGTAATAAGCATTTTTTTATTAGTACCAAATATTATATGCATTTATTTTTTCTTCCATTTATTTTTATTCATTTATTTAAGTGACTCTGCGTGTGGATAAATATTAATTTGAAAATATCTGTAACTATAAGAACATATTAAAACTTAAGAAGTGTGGTTAAGCTTGTCAATAGAAAAGATTTTTTTTATAATTAAAAACGAAATAAACCATTAAAAATAACTGAACTGGCTAATTTGATACTAATAGAGAAAATAACGAAATTCTATAACAATGATCTAACTGAAAAGATATTGAATAGCAATTTGTCGTAGTCGTAAAATAGACAGGACCAAATCTGAACCTTAATTTTTGGTTTACAAACGGTCATTGATCTACTAATTAAACTTAGGCGAAGGTACTAGTTTGTTAAGCATTAGCAGTGCGATTACATTAAGCTAGGTGACAAGTTTCATCAATGACTCACCCGAAAAGTTCGTGTATAGGGTGACACATGAGCGAAAAACATTGTCAATCTAAAGAAGTCATGATTGTTCACAGATGCATCCTTAGAGCAAAGAGCCGCACCTCATAGCGTTTTTTCTCTATGCATTACAAATCAAAGTCAAACGAAAAAGCAAGATTAGGAACCGGTTATAATATTTCGGTTTTGCTTCGAACTTTGCTAGAGATCGTACACTTTACGTTAACCTAAAACAACCGGTTTATTCGAGGAAAGGTGTGTGGAGCCGTCACGAAACAAAAATGTCCTTACAACTGAATATAACGGTTCTTTGGCGTAAATCCATAATAGGCGGTTTTTATGGCCCAATTTCGGTAAACTATTTTTCGGAAACCGGTAAAAATACCGTTTATTTGGAACAAAACCGGAAAACGTTAAGAGCATTTTAATAATTTTCGCGGTATCCAAGACCACAAAATAATATCAGTCGTAGACAGGATCCGGCAGCTGGGACTCAAGGAGGCCCTGCACAAGTCCGAGGCCATGTGTTTTCATGGCCTCACGTTTTTCATTACGCATTTCCGACGTTTGGGCCCCAAACTGGCGAAGGCTGGAGCTGCCCTCAAGCGGCTCCTGCACAATCTCGGTGGCCCAAACGCCTTCTGCCGGAGGCTCTACGCGGGGATCGTGCGGTCCATGGCCCTCTACGGGGCTCCGGTGTGGGCGCCCAACCTAGCCGTGGCTCCGGCCCGGCTTCTGAGGGTGTCCCAGAGGGTCATGGCCATTCGCATGGTGCGGGGATACCGCACGGTCTCCTGCGAGGCGGCGTGCCTCCTTGCCGACGTCCCGCCGTGGGATCTGGAGCCAACAGTCCTTGCACACACGTACCAGTGGCGCGTGGAAGTGCAACGCCGGCGCGAACGAGCCTCTCGCCCCGGACTAAGACCCAGGCGTAGACGTCGAGAGTCGCAAGACGACTACCGGCCACCGTAGGCGCGGGTCTGCGGACGGCGAGCGATGGGTAGCACGCCGCCCGGCTAGAACCAGGCCCGCGTCACGGCGCGTTAGTGTTCCACGCGCGCCTCAAAGAGAAGTCAGCGGGAGAAGGGGCCCAACAGGGCCAACGCCTGCCGGGGTTGCGGAATGTTTATAATAGTTACTGTGACCCCGGAACATAAAGAGCAACCGAAGGAACATGAGTGGGTTTTAGTCAGTAAAAGTCTGACACGCCCTCCCGCCGCACCCAGGACGGGAGCAGTCATTTGATGATTTCCCACTCCCAAAAAAAACTACTAAATAGTATAAACTTGATTTATGAGAATGTAGTGTAGATAAAGTAAAAGTGGTTTCCCAATAATGGTGGTTATTTTTTTATTTTGATTAGAGGCAAAAGCCTATTTAATAAAACCAAAAGCCTATCCATACTAATATTATAAATGGGAAAGTGTGTCGGTCTGTCTGTATGTTTGTCTTTGCTTCACTGCAAAACGGAGCGACGTGATTTTTTAAGTTGAGATAGTTGAAGGGATGAAGAGTAACATAGGCTACTTTTTGTCTCTTTATAACGCGAGCGAAGCCGCGGGCAAAAGCTAGTCTTAAAATAAAAATTCTGTGATGCCCTAAAAGTCAGAATTTTCTTAAAACAATACTCATGTAAATCATCCACATTTAGAATACCTAATTAATTCCGTTTTGTCCACTCTCGACCCCTCGACCCCTAAAAAAAGATTTGCTTATTGGTTTCCACTCAACCCCTAAACCTAGTTTACTTTCGACCCCTAGGGGGTGAGAATGGATTTTTATACAAAGGACCCGCACCTTGAGTCCACTCTCGTCCCCTAGTATGATAATAGCCGCATACCCACCTAACGCACAGGCTCGCGAGCCAGCCTCGGTGTCCGCTCGCGAGCGATGGCTCGCGCGGCAGCCTCAGTAGTTTTGCTCAATTTACACGAGGCCGCCTCGCGAGGCAGGCTGAGCCATCATAAGTCCGCGAGTATTCGTAATGGACAGTCTTGTATTTTTAGCTGTAGCTATTTTCCTAGCTGCTTATTGTTTAAAGAAACGAAAACAGTCACGTATCAAGAAAAAACCTAGACGCTTCTGAATTAAGAAAATTTATGAGCGTCGCCACCAATATAATATCAAAATCACAGAAGACAAACACGGCAAGAGAAAAAACTTGAAGTAGCTTCGCGCGCGAGCCAAAACATAACCGTCCCCACCTAACGCACAGCGCTCACCGGGGCACCTTTGAGCGCGTCAAGTTTACCGACAACAGATGGCTCGGGGCCGAGCCGTGCTCGGTCGAGCAAACGCGCGCCCGAGGCAGGCCGAGGCACGTCCACACCAGCCGAGGCATTTGGCTCGCGAGGCTGCCGCGCGAGCCTGTTCGCTAGGTGGGTACGCGGCTAATTAATATTTTGGTACAGTGACGTACTAAAGGCGAAATTCAGGAATTGGTATTTAAAAAGACTGCCTCGTCGCTCTAGTGGTCGCAAGTGCAACTGCTGAAGCACTGGATCCTCGCGCAGTGTGTGTATCTAGGTTTTCTATTAGGAATTTCTCACTAGCAACTACGGTGTCTGGATTCGTTCTTAGCTGATGGCAATATTGGGTAGGTTTACGTGAGGTTTTGGGTGTAATTATAAGTTACACCTTTGTTTAACTTCTTGTGGATTACAGGCGTAACGTTATGATGATAATGTTAAATATAATAAAACTATTAGAAAAAACTTAAGTGTTTATTTATGAAATTAATACACCAAACTAAAATGATGGGGTAGTGGCGTACATAAAAAATAACCTTAAATCTAAAATTAAAGAAATAAAATTATCCGGGGCTTCCTGTTTACAACTAAACATACTAAATAATATTATACTATGTATTTACCGATCCCCATCACACACAAACACTGAAACATTCATCAGTTCCTTAAGTTCTCATCTGGATACCCTACAAACTCAGAAAAATATTAAGTATTATAGCGGGAGATATTAACATAAATATTAAACCTAAAGATATAGAACATTCTTATGAATACAGAAATAGAACTAATTACCTTAACACTTTGTCCCTATACGGAATATTACCTGGACATACACTACCTACCAGAATGGAATTTTTTTTACACCACTTTATGCTGAAAATAAACAAACAAAAAACATTTGCGTCTATCGTTATCCTACACACTAGTATTACTGATCACTACACCACCCTTTTATCCTTATCAAAAGTAAAAAATACCGCTTCAGCTAATAAGACTAGAACCACTATAGATTTTAAGCAGGCTCTTTAGTATGTACAAGAAAACAATTTAGCAGATTTAATTTTTTGTAGCGATCCGGAAACTTTAACTAACCTATTGGTGCAAAAACTAACAGAGTCCATTAATAAAAGTACTATTATAACTAAAATACCTAACAGCAAGCGCATTATAAAACCCTAGATTACCCCAGGGACTTTACGCTTCATATAAAACCGAAAAAAATATATACAATAGAACGAATTCATAGGTAAAAGAGTTTTGACAAAATCAAACTGTTACAGTTGTTCACCATAAAGACACAAACGTAAATATGTACATACAGGTTTGCTAAGAACTATATAGAAACTTTATGTTTAATATTCCAACAACACAGAGGTTTATTAAGAACTATATAGAAACAATGTTTAATATTTCAACAAAATAGTATGCAACTGTAGACGGTACTGATGATTTTTCATCGTAAGTGTACTTGGGGGTCGAGTGGAAACCAAAATTTGGGTTCAAAATAAACTCCACTTTCGACCCCCCAGGGGTCGAGAAAAAACTGTAGTTAGGGGTCGAGTGGACACTTTAATTCTTGGGGGTCGAGGGGTCGAGAGTGGACTCAATCATTAATTCATACTTTAATCATTCAAATATTTAAAAGTGTGCTGTGTTTTTAAGAAAAAGTTTTTTTTTTTTTGTTAACTACTTATATTAACTATCACAGACTGTAATCTTATAATAAAATTCTCGTGTCACAAAAGTCACAATGTTAGTTACCTTACTTCTCCGAAACGGTTTTACCAATTTTTACCAAATTTTATATGCATATTCAGTAGGTCTGAGAATAGGCTACTACCTATTTTTCATACCCCTAAGTGATAAAGGTTATTCACCATAAACATTTTTAACGCGGGTTGAACCGCGGGAGGCAGCTAGTAATATATGGTATCACTGCATTACCTATAACAATTTTGACTAAAACATAGTATTTTTGCTTAATAATGGAATCTATGTCTAAAAAAATTGAAAATTAACCTGTTTCTTTTTATTATACCTATAATCTTCTTTACACAAGAAACTTGAAAAAATCTTACTTGTTTTAGTTTATATTTTAACACCATATCTACATATTAGGGTTAGAGAAACACAATCTCTGGCTTAGCTGTCAGGGTCACTAACCACTAGACCAGCCCCCCTAGACAAGTGGCATTGTAGAATAGATAGCTAAACAAAAACAATTGTCAAATGTATGGAGACGTCAAATTGTTTAGCGAAAGCTTATGTCAATGCCATACATTTGACAACCTATTCGTTTTCGTTTTCTATTCTACAATGCCACTTGGCTAGGCCCGCTGTCGTCGGCAACCTGCGGCTCGCGAGACACATGCGGCTCTTTGGATGTGAAGCAACGGCTCTTTAGTCTCATACGAAGTAGTAGAATTGTAGGCAAGAAAAAAAATTATGGCTCTTAAAAAAAATTTAAATTATTCATTAATATCTTAGACTCCCCCAAAAATATTAATTAATAATGGCAAACTCTGCACTAGACCAACAGGCCTGTAATTTGATGTAAAAATAAGGATATTTTTAATTACAAATAATCAGAACACAGTGTCTTATCAAACATATTGTCAATTTGGTTACAACCAAAGTTGCTTACATACAAAATACAGGTGCTTTTGTATTATTAACCTTCCAAGAGCCAAGCAACAGCTGGCTGTCGCACTGCTTATTATCTTTCTATTGTATCTCAAATCATGTGTTTGAATGTTTAACATAAAAATGGTCAAAGGATAAAAACTAATTGTATCAAACTCAAAGAATAGGCAAAACCGGAATTAGAATTTGGCTGAGGCAAACCTGGTTGCTGATAAATAGGCCCCAAAACCAGACTCTCATCACCTTAGAAAGTAGTTAATAATTTTTTGAGGAGTTTGAATGTGCTAGAAGTATTGCAGGTGTCCTGCAGTGGGGTATCTTTGGTCATTCTTCATATACTACTTGCTAGTGACTCACACCTTAACCAGGTGTGAGTCACTAGCAAGCATGGATGTTACAAATTCTTCATAATATCAGCTTTTCTCTAATATAATTTACATGTATTATATTCTAGCTGTTCCACACGGTTTCACCAGCGTAATGACGCGTTTTTAGTCAACTGCTCCGGTTCTTTTGGTCATAGCGTAATGTTACATAGCCTATGTTACTCCTTTGGATCGGATAATGTAGCATTGTAATGGTGAAAGAATTATTAAAATCTTTCCAGTAGTTTTTGAGTTTATTCCTAACAAACATAAATACATACAAAACTTTTCTCTTTATAATATTAGTATAGATATAAACCTTCCTCTTAAATCTTGTATCACTAGTTGAAATCCGCAATAAAGTACTGTTTGGGCTTCTCTGTACAAAGGTCCAGATCAAAGGACTAAGTATGAAAACCAAGCCTCCCAGAGAGAGGTCCATAAAGAAGATCAAATCAGAATCAAATTAAAAGATATAAACATACATACAGACAGGAAAGTTTATTTTATACTGTGTAAAGATTCACTCCTTATAATGATAACAACTACACATGAAAAAAACTGATGGTACTTTATTGGCAATTATAGGTGTTCTAATAGGGTTAAAAATACTTAAAAAAATTACATAAATTAACTGCACAAATAGTTTGAAAAGTCAAATAATCATCACAAAATGATAAAGGGGATTGAACAAAGATATCACATGCAAAATTTTAGTTTTTGTAGAGCATTTTACTTAGTTTTATTTGCTGAACAATAATAATGAGCAAATGAACAGTTAATAGGTGCCCAAGTGCTAATTTGTGGAGAAGAGAGCAGGTTGTTTTGAAATTTTTAGCATTTATTTGGAAATTTACATTTCTTAAAGACTCTTTTGCGACAATGGAGAATAAGTTTATCAATGTTTCGACTTGAAACATCCTATTAGAGAAGGTTCTGAATTAATATGTCCTATAAATTAAAATTACTAACAAATAATTTATAAATTTTGATGTCATCAATTATTTTAACTGTGAATGTGGTTTTCTAATTATTTAGTTTACTAAATTCCTTGCAATTTAACAATCAAAAATATTTATGCAAACAAAACAGTTGTATTTTAGGGTGGGCTCACAAGATGTAACATAATTTTAACTCAACACTAATAAGGCTTTTGCTACAATCAGAAATTATTATGTGACAATATTCATGACTTATATTTTTAGAAGATTTTCCCCATTGATTTAAAACCTCTTGTTTGTATTTAAATATGATTATGGGCTGAATTAGGTTCTCTAGAGGTAAGGCAAATCTATAATAATTTGTACAGAAAAATCGTATCAAATAAGATAAATATACTAAACTTACCGTAGAATTTCTATATGGGCTTCCTTGAGGATTATAAGGCGGCATAGGCCTGTGCTGCGGCCAGCCGGGGCCCGGGCCGTAGCCCGCCGGTGGCTGCTCATAACTATTAGGATAGCGGTGTGGCGGCGCCCCGCTTGATTGCAATAACGAATTCAGCGTGGGCGTGGGGCCAGGTGCCTGCGACACCGCCTGTCCCGGGAAAAAGCGCGGCTGCTGCGGAGGTGGCCGCGGTTTGCCGGGAAAACCTGGCCGTGGCGCGTAATAAGGATCCGCGCCTTCTGCGTATCTATACTGGCCGTACTGGTCCGTCACTGGCCTTTCTAAGCCTCGGTCGTGGCCGGGCGCCTCGCCACTGTCGCGTGGCTGTCCCGGATCGGCCGACATCGGCGATTTGCTCTTTGTGTTCACGACGCCATCGGGCGGAACGCGCCCGACGGACTTATCGGTGCCGTTTTGTAACAAAGCGTTCCGAGATTCACTGAGCTGCTCCGATGGATTCTGCTCAACGTTCGCTTCGCTACGCTGAGACTCTGCCTGCGTCGCAGCCATGTTCGGCTGGCAACGGCCGTCCCTGCTTACACTCGCTCTGGCGATCGACCGGCTCGCTTACGTTACATCGGAATAGGGCGTCGGATTGCAAAACCGCGACGCGGACACTTCCATCACTAACAAGAAGATTAACTATACACAAATTGTAACGCGAAACGGACGAATTATCGTTCACCGACGCACACACATCGATCACATATCTACTCCATTGGCGTAAACGAGGTTAGGGAAAAGGTTACATATCTAGAAGGCGATTTTGTCACGCTATAACTGAACATTTCATATCACTATCACGTTAATAACACTCCGTATACGTTCACTTATGACAAAACTCATTCCCAAACCAACAACCAGGTAAAATACTTAAAAACAGAACAATAGAATCACGAAACTTCCAAAATTATTAGCGTCCGCCATTACGGACTTGAAATTCTGCGCTTGACAACGCTTCTGCCTATGTTCACTCCGGTTATAAAAAAATATTTTTATTAAAACTTTTACCATAGATAGCCTAAATTAAGTATAAATAATATTCTCGATATTTTTTAGATTCGATTATACTAAATAATTAGCTAATTGTACATTATTTGGTGGAAAATAACCCAAAATTATCTGTGCATGTTTACATTTTTGTACTATTGCGGACCACGTAGTTACTACAGTGGTACCAACATAAAACATGCTACAAAGTGACAAGTTCCGCTGGCGCCAAGGCTTTCGTTGCTAAGTTCATTTCAAGTTGGTAACTACTCTTTATTTGCATAACTGATTAATTGCTAAAATTAAGACACTGTTAATTATTTGAAAGATTTTAATGGCATATGGTTGATTTTACAATTGCAAGAAGTTGTTACTTACATCTTGTTTGTAATAAAGTGGAAACTTATTGTTTCATTTCCGGTTTGATACCAACAGAACAACTTTAAAGATTTTAAAGCATAGAGTAAAAAAATTAAAAACATATTTGTATACCTAGTCTAGTGTTTAAAATATTATTTTATTCTAAGAAAATTTTACTAACTTAATTTTTATATGAGGATTATTTAGTTCATTTAAAAATTCAGTATATTCTACAATTTGAATATTTTGTATATTTACATTTTGTTTATTTTCTTGTCTATGATATTCATTTGAAATATTTAGTCGATTTTTTTGTATCTGTTTTAGAAAATCGTGAAAAGTTGAAATAAAAATAATTAATGATAACACCCTAGCATATTTAAATACTTCTTTAGCTGACCTGACTTAAATAAATGACCTCAATCAACTGGTCCTTTTTTGTGGAGTGGGAAATCATCAAATGACTCCCGTGCTGGGCGGTCGTGTCAACTCGTGTCCGACTTTTACTGACTAAAACCCACTCATGTTCCTTCGGTTGCCCTTTATGTTCCGGGGTCACGATAACTACCATAACCATTCCGCAACCACCTCAACTGGCCCTCTATTTAATTTTTGAAGTGAAAACTTCTTTAGCGGCGTTGAGCACTTATTCTGTAATGGGTATAAAATCTTAAACTCGCGTCAGTCAGGACACGTGATCTGATCGAAAAAGCGTAGGACGGATGGATAGTAGACAGCTGTCACCATCCATGGATGCGCGTGGCACGCTGTTAATAATCAAGTTTTCACTTCTGCCGGCACTCCCGGAGTGCAACCCGTCTTTTTTTTATCTTAATTTCATTCTTGAGAACAAAAATTCTATGACCCGTAGGTGGCCGCTACAAATTTTGCTGTCTCATTTTAACAAAGACGTCTACACGAATTTATAATCCTGTCCTGTGTTACATCACACATCACATACAGGTACAACTTCGAACTGGTACAGTACCATTTTATGAGACCGGGACCGGAAGGTAACTCATAAGGCGGCGTAGCAGATAAAAATTAATAGTTTAAAAAACACGCTTTTATAGGTGCACACGTAAAAGTGAAAAATAAATTACGGATCGTTCAAGTTGTCTCTATTTCTGGGCTGAAGTGTAAACTATGTGCTTTTAATTATAATATTTGATAAAGCGTGGGGCGCTGGAACAGGAAATATTTTTTGTATACTTTGCTGAGAAATGAGAAATCAAGTTAAGCGATGTTTCGGGAAGCTGGTTACAGAGATCGGCGCTCTAACTAGAGTTGCAGCACGACTAGTAGGAGGCTCTACATTAAACAGTCTGTTCAAAGTACCAGTCAACAGTGGCAGTTGTTATTCTACATATTTGGGAATTTCTTTAAAGTTGTAAGAATGTCTTAGCTAAATCCTAAAATAAAAATTATGAGCCCAGAGGTAGTACTTTCTGAGATTCAGGCTATGCCACTTTATGCAGGCGTCTGGATTGAGAGCCCTAGTTATTTCATCATAACAGCTTTATTTCGCGTTTAAGAAATTTATGGCATATTGCCCTTAGTTTTACCAAATTTTAACTAAATACCCTGTAAATCTTATTTTCTTTTGAGAAGATTTAAAATTTGGGCCCTCAATCCAGATGCACACCATGAAAAAACCATTCAATCTAGTTGTATGCACTCTTAGGGCTGTTTTGATGATTTGAATGATTATAACTCTGTAACTGATGGCCTATTAATTACAGTCGCAAATCATTCTTTAACAATACACACCGAGACACTCAGCTGCAAATTGCAAAGATATTTCAAAATTTTGAATTTCGCGGTCTACCTTGAACATCCCCTATCATGAAGATTGTAGAGTGCAGTGTTGGCGTTCATAATTTGCCATCAAGTTTTGCAGGTTTTCAGCGATACCCGCGAATCCATCTGCTTCGAACTTAGTAAATTTTGTAAAATACTAGCTATCCTTTCCAGTTTGCTTTGCTCCTGTGCTTATACTGGGGATAGCGAACCAATTGCAGGCATCAATGGATGGTGGTATACTCAGTTTTTAGAAATTGATAAAAATGTACATAGGGTCGGGAGGTATTAGGGTCTGATAGATGAGTGGCTCTCTGTGGTAAATATGTGAAAGTTCCAGGCTTGTCCGCGTATTAACCTTTCTACGACCAAGCGGTAGCCGGCTGTCGGGCTGCTATTGTCTTTCTATTGTGTCTCAAATCATGTGTATTCAAAGGTTTAAAAGGCCATGATGGGGAATTTTGTATGGATCTTGTCCTCATCTGATTCAGAATTTGTGGCACAGTTTTCATTGATAAATACATATAATACATTGGATACCATGCCGTCTACATAATATTTCTAAAGGCCTACATCCTTATTTTTAATTTTAATACCTTTCAACGAACAAGCGACAGCCGGCTGTCCGGCTGCTATTAAATATAAATATCCTCGGACACCTCACACACGGTCATCTGATCCCAAACTAAGCAGAGCTTGTACTATGGTAACCAGACAACTGATAAACATACTTATATATTTTTAAATACATACATAATATAGATAAATCACACCCAGACACAGAACCAACATTCGTGCTCATCACACAAAGTTTGTCCTGGGTGGGAATCGAACCCACGACCTGCCGCTTAGCAGTCAGGGTCACTAACCACTAGACCAACAGGCCCGTCTATTGTCTCGAATCACGTGTGTTCCAAGGTTTAAGAAATAAACGAAGAAAAAAACTAAGGAAGATAAGAACGATAAGAACCTACTGCTTTTGAAATTGGTAAAATATTGTAAGCCTTTTTTGATGCGTTATTATTATATTTTATTTATTAAAATTCTAGTTCTTTAGTTAAGAATGCATTTTCAGATTTATGCATAATAATAATAAAAAAAGATTTGTATTCCGTTTTTCGAAGCTTTCAAAATAGACTAGAAGAGCCATTTTAAAAATAGACCAATTATTGTGAGCTTAGTTCTTTAGCTGCAGTTGCTTGATGATATTATTATTTACTTGATAGTGTCAAAAGGGTATTCAAAACTGAGCTTTTTTGACCAATACGGCTTTGACCTCTGAGTTTGTTTCGGATGTTTCTTCTCAGAGCAGTCCAGCTACGAAACACCGGCCCCATCGTTCGCTATAAATAAAAAAAAACAAAACATTGACGTGTAAAAGTGTTATATTATAACCTACTAGCTTTTGCCCGCGACTTCGTCCGCGTGGAATAATAGTTCCCATTTCCGGGGGATTTCTGGGATTTCTCGGGTCCAAGACTATGTCTGTACCAAATTTCATTCAAAATTGGTTTAGTAGTTTAGGCGTGAAGAAGAGACAGACAGACAGACAGACTGGCAGAGTTACTTTCGCATTTATAATATTAGTACGGATTAACTGTGGAACTATCTTGAGCGTACACAAAAAGAATATTGGGGTTGTATAAGCGTTAAAGAGCTATATTGACCATGGTAAAAGCATCCAAAACATATCCAATGGCGTTTTTATTTTTGATGGATATGAAATCATCAAATGACTTCTCCCGCCCCTGAAGAGGGAAGGAGGGTCAGACTTTTTACTGACTAAAATCCAATAATGTCCCTTCGGTTACCCTTATATATTCCGGGGCCGCGGTAACTAAGCATCGACACGTCGTCGACACGGGTCTGGTCCTAGTCGGGCGGCGAGCTACCTACCGCTCGCCTTCCGCAGGCCCACGCCTCCAGTGGCCATCATCTTGCGACTCTCGACAACTAAGCCTGGGTCTCTGTCCGGATCGTGAAGCTTGACTCAGCCTCACGCGCCCCGCCGCTTTCGTCTCCAGCGTGTCTGCTTCGCAGGAGGCGACGGCTTCCTATTCAGTCTCGCCCCGAAGCATGGCCTGAACCAGCGCCGATCGCCTCTGCAACGACACGGTGGTGGTTCGCCCAAGCGGGGCCTACCTCCACCGTATGCTACACCGTGTCACGCAGGCGTCACTTCCGCTCGAATCCGACATAGGAACCTCCCGAAATGTCCGTGTGCGGTTAGGACCTGTGTCGGGCGATACGTGAGAGTGTCGAGGCGTCATTCCAGCCACTCCTCAAAGAGGGATGACCAGCACTGAGTTGCGACAGTCGCAGTCTCCATGAGATCCCGCCGGAGCTCTGTGTGCCGAGTGTGTGTGAGTTTCGCCCCAGCGTTGCACTTCCACGCGCCACTGTGCGTGGTACCCACACCGGTATGCCGGCAAGAATCAGGCAGGCAGGAGATCTTGCGGTATCCATGCACCATCCGCAGACCTCCACATCCCAGTAACTGGGCGACGATACCCTTTGGTTCCACTGGTCAAACTTTCTGGCTTCTGAATACCCGTAACGTCAAAGTTCTACGAATGACAACCGGGGCTTAACATGCTTTCCGAGGCACGGGATGTCAATGATGTCCAAGATAAACTATAGAAAGTACATAATGAATTGAAAAAGTCACATTGGTACTTGCCCGGATTTGAACCCGTAACCTCTTACACGCGCCTTTATGACGGCCCAGATGTGTTATTCTGATGTATAAGCTACGAATATCTTGCCATCGGCCAATATTCTTTATTGTACACCAATAGGACAAAAACAGTAAAGGACAATACAAACAAATAATGCAAGAGTACAATAGGCGGCCTTTTTTCGCTAATAAGCAGTTTCTATTACATACTATCATTTATATTGCTTGCTGCGGAGTAATATTAAAACTGTGAATATCTCCGAAGATATTTTTTGAAATTATAAATGACTTCCGCAGTCCGCACAATGAAAATTACGCTAGGGGCATTTTGCGTTTTAGTAATTTTATATTATCTCCGAAACTATATGACCAATTGACATACTGTAAATGGCAAATCTTATCTGTATGATGTCCTTGTGATACTGAAATAATTTATTGTCATAAGAATTAATATTTTGTTGCTCAAATAATCAACCAAACGTAAGTATGCCGAAAAATCATTTTTTTAATGCAATAAAAGAAGTATAAAAGATAAAATATAAAAGATAGAGATATGGTATCGCGGACTTTTTTGTAGAAATAATTAAGACAAACCAAGTTGCCATACATTGTTTTTAATTTTAAGCAACTGTTTAGGCAGCGCACGCAAATAATTCTGTTTTATGAGGTAATTTTTTCCGACTTGCTAGACAAAAGTTGCAATAGCTCGGTTAATATACATGTTATAAAAATAATTTATAGCCTATAGCACTCAGGAATAATGTAGCTTTCTGCCAGTGAAAAAATTTTTGGAATTGGTTCATTAGTTCCAGAGATTACCCCAAACATACAAACTTACAAACTTACAAACTTACAAATTTTACCTCTTTATAATATTAGTATAGATTTACAAAATAAATATGATTTTATGATTTTTTTTATGATTTTAGCTGCAAATTACAAAATACGTACAAAAAATAATAATTTGGTGGAATACCCCAGGGTATTGATGCAAGATGTTATAATATGATAGGATATGATAAAGTTATAAAATAAAAAACAAAAATATTCTTTTAAAATTTGATTTATTTTCATGTCTTCGTTATACAAGTTTTGTTAATTTGTTTGCAAAAATATTGTTATCTTCACCAATGTTATTACACCAAAAATGTTTTGTTTCAATAATAATTTAGTACCGGTATGTCTGAACACAAGAATATATTGCTACTTTACGCTAAGTTTGTAGTAAAACGATAAAAAAGGTTCACTCAAAGAGGTGGTGACGTGGCTTTTTGAGAAAATCGTTACAATGTCTATCTAAACACCTCGCAACATAAACACGGGAAACATGCTAATTTTAATTGAGCGAAATTCTATAGTATAAATGCCAAATATATATCTCATTTCATATAATAACGTAATATAGCATTTGAATAAAAAAAATCTATAAAAGTACACATAAATTAGTTATGGCATAAAACTATTATCTAAGTATAAAACAAAATCTCAAATTTAACCTAATTTAAGTACAAAGATCACGGGTCACAATTTATAGGAATTTGAAATTATAATGTGATGACAGATCTCGCTAGTGTAAGCTCGATTGAATGCAGTTAGTATTAATAACATTAATTTAATATGTACATGGAACGAAGTTAACTTATTGTGCTTTATACAATGTCCAAAATAATCATGATCACGATTTATATAAATCTTGAAAGTTATCAATAAAATGCCAACAATTAGTACAGTTAGCCCCGCTTTCTGAGGAACAAAACCGACTGTCAAGTAATTTGATCGAATGCAGTTATTTCAATACTTAATACTCAATATCTTTATTGCTTTCCCATAAGTACATATAAAGGTGGTAACAGCGAGCCAATAGTGAACAGTTAACATTACTTAGACAATTTTTAAGGTAATTTTCGCGCATCCTCTTAGAAATCGAGTGTTAGAAGCGTATTTACATAACATTTGAAAACGGGAATGTTTCATTCTACAGTGTCAATAGATGATTTCACTTCACTTACATAATATTATCAATTTCGATATGCCACTAACAATTTTATACTTTCCGTATTAATACTGCAACAGTCTGAATGTTACTTCGTTAACTTAAATATTTTATTACATTGAGTTTTTATAAGGCAATTTTTCGTGTTTCTAAAGTTTCTATGTCAAATGTCTCTTGTTGTGGAGCATTTGAGATAGAAGCTTGTTGTGTTACGTTGGAACACTGGACAGTTTTGTCGCGACTTTAGTGCTTTGATCAGGAGGAGCCGAACTCCGCCATCCAGGCGAGGTATTTCTGTATGTCTCCTTTGGAAACAGATTTGTTGCACTTAGATAGGGCTTCCATGAAGTCCTGCTTGGTGACGGGCAAGTCGAGCTCTTCCTTGGCAAGTTGTTTGATCTGCTCGGGCTTCAGGCCAGCTATTTTGCGTCGCATTGACATCATTGATGCGTCCCTGGAAATTGTAACGCAGTTGTTATTAAATAAATATCCTGGAACAATTCACACACGGTCATCTGATCCCAAATTAAGCAGAGCTTGTACTATGGTAACCAGACAACTGATAAACATAAATTACACCCAGACAGAACCAACAACTATGCTCATCACAAAAAGTTTATCTGGGGTGGGAATCAAACCCACGATCTCCGGTTCAGAAGTGAGGAGTGAGAGTCACTAACCACTAGACCAACAGGCCCTTCAAATATACATTGTCGAGTTTTCTTTCCAGAAGATACTGGCAGAAATGTAATACCAGTTATTATCAGCCCAGGTTCGACACTGTTTCAAAAACTTAATACATAACACAATAATATCATCACAACCTTACCTTGCAAAATATCTCAAAATAATACTAGTATTACAAAATCTATCTAAACTGTACTAACCTGCAGACATTAGTAATATCAGCTCCGGAGTACCCGTCCAGTTTCTTGGCGATGGCGTGTAGGTCCACTTCAGCGTCGAGCTTGACCTCTCTGAGGTTGATCGCGAGGAGGGCTTCCCGGCCTTCTTGTGTGGGCAGCGGGATGTAGATCCGCTTCTCGAGCCGCCGCCGGAGCGCTTCGTCTATGTCCCAGGGGAAGTTTGTCGCTGCTAATACCATTACCACCTGGGAAATTGAATATAAACCTAGTTTAGTATATGTTTGTGTTTTTGTTGAATTTGGAGGAGTCATAGATACGGTAGTCATCTAAAAGTTACTTTGAATTACATACCTATTAAACTGAAGTGTGATTAGATATTTGATATAAGCTTCATTAATAATGTGTCAAAGTTATATCTCTAGAAGTTAATCTATGGATAGGTAATATCGAGGAACCGTCGAGTGCAGTAAGCGATCTCTTAGCCTGATTTTTGTTATATATTTCTTTTTACCTTGACATTATACCAGAATAGTTTTAACAACCAGAGAACAAAATATCCAATAGAGTATTCGTGGAGCTTTATTTGTTTATTCTTCTCCATAGGCTCTATAGAACTACCTACCTACGTTTCGGGCAAACAGGTTCATTTTTCTGACCAATTGCACACTCCTTGACAATTCAAAAGTGCCTGTAAATGGTTTAAATAAAATAAATACCTTACTTTCGTTAAAACGAAAAACCAACAAAGAAAAACACCATCTGGGCATAATTATCTAATAATGTGCTTATTGAGTGAAATATATAATTTGATTGTATATGGACCAATAGCTTGAGTAGGCAAAGTCCTGAGATATCTATGCAAATAAATTAAATAGAAGTGTCTGTTTGGAACAGTAGCAAATAGTACACAGTCTGATCGGGAGCTCCGCGCCGCTTTGGACGCCTTGTTGGTTTTTCTCTGTGATATTCTTATTGGTAGAGAGAAAAGAATTGACTTTAGTTGCCACTACAATAATTTCGATTTAATTTAGTTGTGTATGTATGTGTCTTTGACTTTCATAAGTGTCTATTGGTTTAATTAAAATAAAACGGGTCAGGTAAAGAAAGAGCAAGAGTTCGCATTTGTCAGTCAGTATGCACGCTACATCCCTAGAAAATATTCATCTCATTTGCGTCTGTAATAAACCGCTCGGTAACAAACGACCCCCCCCCCCACCCCCGCCTGTGGTGGCAGACGTATAAATGGGTCAGCTGTCTTACCCCTTAGTCCCTTTGCGAATACACCGTATAGAGATAAACGTTAAAATTTATCACTCTAACTGCCAGCAATATATAGCAAGGCTCCAGTTCAGCAACCCACCGGTCGCCACTACCAACCGATTCGAAGACGAAAATAAGACCGGACTTTTGCACTCGAAAACTTGGAGCTTACCAGCGGTGCCCTGGCAGTTAGAGTGTATTGATGAGCTAAGACAAGTGCTACTTACTTTAGCAGGCTCATCGTTGGCGGAGCCCAGGCCGTCCATCTGCACGAGCAGCTCCGACTTGACGCGGCGCGACGCCTCGTGCTCGCTGTCCGAGCCGCGCCGCGAGCACAGCGAGTCTATCTCGTCTATGAATATCGTGCTCGGCGCGTAGAACCGGGCCTGGAACGAATGGACGATGTTATACACTATAGAATTCTTGCTATTATTTTGTTATTTAACCTTGGGAGATTAATTCTGGATAGTGTTGAGACTGTGTAACAAAATGGATTACTAATCAAAATTATGTGTAAGTAAACATGTACAGTCAGCGACAAACAGACTGTTATCGAAACAACTATGAAAATTAAACTTTAACTTAATGACACAAGGAATCAAGACAGTATACGACAAATGCCATTCTAACAAGAACTTTGTTATATTGACACAAAGTTGATTTTTTTAACTGTTTCGATAGTTTAAACAGTCTTTTCGACTTTATATTTTTGACGCTGACTTACACACACAGATGCTCACAGCAAAAGATGTGTTTGTTTCAAAGATCAACAAGATTCAATTATTTTTTCTTGTAAATCACGAGGGTATTAGAAAAGTGGACACTATGATCAGATTTAAATAATGCTAAGTGAACAACAGTGGCCCGAGTTGAAGCGTGTAGCCCACGACAGAACGCAAGGACGGGGCACTGAATACGAAACAACATTTTGGAATGGGCAACTAGAATCATTATTGTTGTGTAAATGACGCTTCAAGTCTCTTTTAGTCTAATGAAAATAAATGCTTTGTCTTTGACTGAGGACGCCCTCTGTCCCACAGGGACTTAGAACAAGTGAATAAAACAGTGTTTACCATTTCAAAAAGCAATCTGACTAGTTTCTCGGACTCGCCGCGGTACTTGGAGGTGAGCGTGGAGGACGACACGTTGAAGAAGGTGGTGCCGCACTCGGTGGCCACGGCCTTCGCCAGCATCGTCTTACCCGTGCCCGGCGGACCCACCATCAGCACACCCTTCCACGGCCGTCTGATACCCTGGAATGTGGAATGGGAGAGTTATAGCAGGCGTCCGTCACTCGCTCAAGGCCACGCGTTTTATGCCTACCGCTTCGCGTATCGTCGACGATACAACGAACACCGGGCTGTCGCGCGCCCGGCTGTGTGCTCGCGCGTCACGGGTACAGCGCTGACTATCAAAATGCCGAAACCACGTAATTATTGCGTGATTATTGTCCAATTCCCCTGTTTCCCAATTCTCCTGTTTCCCTTTTGATTATTTATTAAAATTATTCACGCGGTTTTGGATATTTTCGAAACTAAAATATATTAGTCGGGAATTCAAGGAACGAAAAATATGCATCAGTCATTTTATCAAACTAAAAATATTTGATCAATAAATAAAAAAATAATTGTTTTTCTAAAACATTCGTTTTATTACCATTATCATCATACGTATAACCCTAGCAGATTTGCTGGACGACACGCACACACGTAAGTCGCGCGGCGGGCAAAAGAATCTCAACTCTCTTTGTGCGCACTTATGGTACATTTCTCCTTGCTGCAAACAACTGGTATTATTATTATGATTTTGTAGGCTATTATAGCGTAGGTATTTTGGTTTTTGTATTGGAGTGAAGTATCTGTTACGTAGTAACTATTTATTAATCTGTGGTTATAGTACACTAGAAATGATAGGGCTTTGTTAACGTGAAAAAAATCGCTACATAGTATAACAAAGTCGCTTTCTCTTTCCCTATATTCCTATGTATGCTTAAATCTTTAAAACTACGCAACGGTTTTTGATGCGGTTTTTTTTTTAAAGATAGAGTGATTCAAGAGGAGGCTTTTTAAGAATAACACATGCTTGTCATAGTAGAGAAAAGATGAGATTTTTAAAGATTTGTAACACCCGTGCTAAGCTGGGGCGGGTCGCTATTATAATATAAAGCAGTAGCCTATGGCACTAACTGGCGAATACTTAAAAATCACTCAATTTTAAGACTGTAAAATCTGTTACTGTCCTTACTATCCAGTGACAAAGATAACAACAGATTTTAGAGCGTCTTCAAATTTAGGGACGTTTAAGTCTGACATAAAAACAAGTTACTAGCAAGAGCTTTGGTTAAGCAATTTTACTATCTCTGTCTAAAAACGACGGCAAAATAAAGACGGAAAGTAAGCGCTAATGAACGTATATTTTATCTCGGCCAAGATAATAATGCACCAATTTCATTGATATTCAAAGTGCCGTATTTGAGAATAGACCCAAAAGTAGAAAATAAATTATAACATACAAAAGTAATTAAAATATTCTACTTGTAATAAAAATGCGTTTCAAAATAGCTATGGATAAGATTTTCGTTAAACAAATAATAATTATTTATGTCCAGAAACTACGTAACGTTGAAATTGAGTTATTGTATCCAAGACGGAAGATTCTGGGAGAGACTTTCCCAGATTTACCAACTACTGTACTCACTTTAAAGAAGTCGGGCATCCACATGGGCAAGACTACGGCCTCCTCCAGTAGCCGCTTGGCTTCCGCTAGGTCCGCGATGTCGTCCCATCGGATGTTGGGGTTCTTTTGTACTATATCACGCTCTGGAACATCAATTAGTAATGTTAGCAATATATTTTGTGACAACATAAAGCCCTCTTTCTGAAACTACGAGTTGAGCAAGACGCTTTCTAAAGGTCTGAGGCCTTTCGTTTAGGTCCACAGTTATGTAAATCGTTTTTAATGTTTTAAGAAGACTGACCGCATAGCATGAAGTTTTTGTTTTTTTAACTGGTAATGCAAGTTCGAGATTGCGAGGAAGAGGTTTCGGAACTTTCTCATAATTGAGAAAATCTGGCCTTATGAGGAGCTATTTCAGGTGACGATTGTCCAGTAGGCCAAAGCCTATCGAAAATGGCTCTGTCGTTAATCCAACTAGAGTAAGCGTAGTGAAGGATACTCGTGTTTTCTAACATGGGACAATAATAATCTAGGATGTTTTTTGTATTGGCCTAGAGATACTTTGAACTAGTCTTAAGTGTTTCTTACCGAGCATATCGTCGAGGTCACCGTCGACGTCGTCGCTCGAACCATCTCTCTTTATCTTTGTGTTTCTCGTCGTCTATATCACCATTATTGTTGTCCGGCTTGTCTCTAACAGTGTCCTATGAACACTTTGAACTAATCTAAAGTGTTTCTTACCGAGCATATCCACGAGGTCGCATTTCTTCATCTTTGTGTTTCACATCATCTGTATCGCCAATATGGTTGTCTTTCTCTCTCTCTCTCCTGCTTGTCTTCAACAGTGTCCTATGAATACTTTGAACTAGTCTAAAGTGTTACTTACCGAGCATATCGACGAGGTCCCCGTCGGCAGAGGACGGCGCGGCGGCTCGAACTGTCTCTCTTCATCCTTATCATGTGTCGCTATTGTTGTTGTCCTGCTTGTCTCTAACAGTGTCCTATGAATACTATGAACTAATCTAAGGTGTTTCTTACCGAGCATATCGACGAGGTCGCCTTTCTTCATCTTTGTGTTTCACACCATCTGTATCGCCACTATTGTTGTCCTGTTTGTCCCTAACAGTGTCCTATAAATACTTTGAACTAGTCTAAAGTGTTTCTTACCGAGCATATCGATGAGATCGCTTTTCTTCATTTTTGTGTTTCACATCATCTGTGTCGCATTTATTGTTGTCCTGCCTGTCTCTATGAATACTTTGAACTTGTTTAAAGTGTTTCTTACCGAGCATATCGACGAGGTCGCCGTCAGCCGCGGACGGGGGCTCGAACCGCCTCTCTTCATCTTTGTGTTTCTCGTCGTCTGTATCGCCATTGTTGTTGTCTCTGTCTTGCTTGTCTTTGTTGCTGTGATCTTTGTTGTTTGTGTCTTTTGTTTTTGCTGTAAGTTGAAGTGCAATCTAGTTAAGTAACTGTTCAGTTATTGGATTTATTTGAATCCTTAGGGCCTGTTTCAGAACCTGGAAATAGTCCTTAACTACAAGATAAATTTAAAAATGGAACAGATTTTGTATGAATTTATCTGTCAGATATTATAATCAGAACTAATCAGAACAATGTAAAACAGCTTAGTCTTAAAGTCCTCCTGAAGTCTTGAATTTCAAGTGATCAAATGATTTGAAGTGAGTTTCAAAGATTGTCCGGCGTTTAGGACCATACAGTAAGCGTATTGCTTACAACAAATTTAAAACAACTTCAACAATTATAACAAGTTTATCTTGGGTTGGCGATCGTTATTCTTATTTTATTATTATTTACTATTTTCTACATTTATTATGCGTGTTATTATGTGACTCCCAAAAAATCTGAATAAGGTTCATTTCACAATCACGCAACAATAACAACCAAATGATTTAAGTGGGAGCTGTTATACAAATTCTCACAAATGCTTTACAATAAAACTAATAAATTTAATAACATTCGTGCTCAACTCAGCTGCAATGTACGTGGGACAACAATAAATCCTCTCTGTAAAAACTTACAAATAAAGTATTTCGATCAGAAGGTACAGTCGAACAAGTCTAATAGACTTGAAGTCTTTAAAACTTTTTCCAAAAAAAGATAACCGACTTGATAAACTTAAAAGCACAAAAATAACTATTTCGGAAGTCGATGGCTTCTCTTTAAATTTGTGTTGCTACCGACTTCCGAAATAGTTATCTTTGTGCTTTTAAGTTTATCAAGTCGGTTATCTTTTTTTGGAAAAAGTTTTTATTTTTTACTTTTTAGTTAGAGTATATGCTTATAAGTAGTTTTACTTTATAAGCTTATAAGTAGTTATACTTTTTAGTAAAACTACTTATAAGCTTATAAAATGATAATCGCGGTCAAACATACAATCGTCGTTGAAAATCTACAATCCAAGAAAGAAAACGGGATCTATGCAGGTAACGCCACGGGACATTCATTAGTGTTATATACTAAAACCTTCCCCAGAATGTAGAAAACCGCATCAAAATCGGTTCAGCTAAACGCAAGATAATCGCGGACAAACATACATACATACAGGTCGAACTGAGAACCAAATAATAGACACGACGAATGAAGAAAGAATATACTCTAAGATAAGGGTAACAAAAATTACGTCACAGATTGTGTGTATTTCTAACCACTCCCGTACCTTCTTACAGGAGGAATCTTATTTGACATCATATTTAAAAAGTTTTCACCCAGTACATAACAAATAAAAAAACAGTTTCTTAATTATTATCATTTATGTGCTTTAATACTTTAATTTTTAAATGTGACGACACAAAACTAATATTGATCCCTCCCTTTGTCACACTTCGTAAACAATTAACATCCTTTCTTCGCCCTAGCCTGTGACGTAATTTACGGCTGACCTCTAAAACATATATCTAAAGAAATCTCTTCCACAAAGCCAGCGATATAAGTATATTATAAAGTGATGTTAATAATGTGAGAAAAGAAAATGATATCACACTTTATTAACCTTCTGAACGATGTTTCTTGCATATTCTAAACAGTGTTTTTGTGCCTGCCCTATCGCCTTCTTGTATACAGTTTTTATTAAGGTCTGCAACGCGGTAAGCACGTTTCACTTCCATACTCTGCAAACACCTATTAGATGTTGTTTATGTAATACTGACAAGTAATAAGATGGTACAACGTGGATTTTATAAAGACTAAAAAGGTTACTCCTGTTTTGGTAGAAAAGGAAGCTTATGTTGACTTTCAGTGCGCAACTTTTCTGAGGTAAATTAAAAGAAACTCAGATGTTTCTTTAATTTGGTAGTAAATTAATTCATTATAATAATAAATACGTTTTCATATTTCACATTCAGTTCATTAAAATACATTATTAGCCGAAAGACGTCCACTGCTAGACAAAGGCCTCCTCAACAGATTTTCACATGCATCGGTCCTGCGCCACCCGCAAAAAGGAAATACGTTCTCAGATAAATAAATGATTTCAAGCTACTTTATATCTATCAAATCGTAAACTGTCAAGCGGTATATGGGTTAATATCTTAGAACACGAAGCACCGTGCTCCGAATACAAACTTGGCGTATAATTAATTAGTAAACATTCATTCAAAGTCGTGTACATCTATATTTGTAACCAATGGCAACCTACTTCCTAGTATCTTTAGAATATATTTTACTACAGTTTTTTTGTAATAGAAAAACTTAACATGCATACGCTTTTAAGATCACTGAGTTGTGTTTTATTAGCACAGTAGTAATATAACACCTCCATTCTAATATCATAAAATGCGATAGATAGTTTAATTGTCTGTTTGTCACTTTGTCACGTTTAAATCTTTGGAAACAGAATATTATTACGTTATTAGTACTAGCGCTGGGTCAGTTTGAATAAAAAATCTAAAAAAAAAATCAGGACAAACTAGTTTTGCCTAGGCTAAACTAGTTCTTCCTCGCCCTGACCCAGGGCACCCCGACTCGGACAGGTTAGGTTAGAAGGCTAAGGCGGGAGCGAAGCGGAGCGGACCTCCCGCCTTAGCCTCCGTGGTTATTTTTTTTAAAACCACCCAGAAGTAGGAGCCCCGCCCAGCGGGGCTCCGTTGGCCTATCTTAGACAGACTAGTTTTGCCTAGGCTAAACTAGTTTGTCCTGAAATCGGGGTTGGCCGGTAACATTCACACATATTGGGTGACTGGTAACTAGTGACTGATACAACAAACAAACAGGTAATTTTATTATACTTATGATAACAAACACATTACTACAAGAAAAAAAAAAATGAATTGATTAATGTTTTAGTTAAAATCGTAAAAGTTTTAGTTAAACTAATTGCCTTACGTCCTTAATTAATTGAAACATAATAAGGTTCTTTGGTAAAGACCTTTGTTTTCATATATACACGTAACGTGCTTCTATATTGGTTACTAATAACCAAACACACTACAATAATATTGTGTCTTCGCAAAGTATAACAGACGTTCCAGACAAAGTCGTGGTCAAAAGCTAGTAATATTTATATGCATATTTAGCATTGTATTGAGCCAATAAACCGCTAACCACAGCTTGTATAATGAAACTATTGCTTCCTGTGGTTGTTACGTAATTTATAAATTATATATACCATAGGCAACACTTAGATGTAACGGAGCACGTAAATAGTGTTATGTAATAAGAGTAAGAATTATTTTTTGCCCTAATGTGCCAATAGGACCATATGACTTGTCTATTACAATTCACTATAGCTTAATCACTTTTTTGAAAATAGTATTGCACAGGAAGGATGTATTTAGCCAGCAATAAGGAAAAGTGGACACTAATTTGGTCTTAGAAATAAATTTATCATTGAACTTGGCTTTGACCAAGCGACAGCCGGCTGTCGCGCTGTTATCTTGTTGCATGCAGTCTGTCTGTTGTGCCTACAGATTTAAAATTAAAAATAAACAAACAGTTGAATGGCTACTGACCGCTGTGTGCCTTATTTGCTGCGTTCTTAGGATTCCGTACATCTGAGGTCTTTCTTTGCGAGGAGGTGGCGTTCCGATGGCCCGGCGCAGTCTTCTTGGTGTCCGGCCGCGCCGTCCGCGGGTTCGCTCGAGCTGATCTCATTGCAGGGGGGCCTCTGTTGACAATAAACATGTTTTCATAGTGGTTTTCCTTAAAGGTTAGGTCAGAGGTTCCCTAATTATGTGACTGAGGACTTTGTTGTTGATTGTAGTAAGCAACAAAAGTTGAATCATTTCATCATTAGCTTCCACCCGCTTGGTTTTCGAACTTCTTTCCAAAAATCTTTTCTTAGTGGCTACCTCTTCTTCACAAAGCACGCAACCTCCAAGTTTCAAATCTCTAGTCTAGGACCAGCGGTTTGGGCTGTGCGTTGATATATCAACAGTCAGTCAGTCAGTCAGTTTACGATTTTATATTATTTTATCATTAGGTTGCAGGAAAAGAAAATAAACGAAAATGTTCTATCCATTTAGGTAACGAGTAAAAGAAGTGCATAGTGCTAATCGATTGTGTGTGAACGATTATTTAATTAAATGAAAACTACATATTATTATCCTTATGTTTGTTAAAGACTCTCCCATTTTTTTTTTATTACAGCATCGCCATGAAAATTACAACTTCTAAAGGAACAAGCAGCAAGAAAAAGATTGGAAACCTCTGGATTTAGTCATAAAATATTATAATTGGTCGTTTTTCAAGCGTGAAGATAGTTGCAGGACATATTTAATGTTTCTTTTTCCCCATTAGGTTTAGCGATGTGAAATTGTACTCGTGAAGTAGGTAACTGTTCAATATTATGCTCTATTGAACGGCATTCAAATGAAAAGGTGTTGAGATTGTCTACAACTCCAAGTGAGATTCTTTCAGTGAGGTACCAAGTAGGTATTATAGGTCAATTTTTTTTAAATGTTATTTGCAAACCCGGCAGATGTCGCCCTGCTATACAGACAGAAGTTCCTCCTATCGGGTGCAAGTATGTTTGCAAACCATTCAAGAACCCCCTGAAATATACGCAAAGCTTTATCCAAATCAGACCAGCGGTTCAGGATAGTATTCATGACTTAACACTACGACACAAATACTACATAAATTCCAATTCCATTTTAGTACGTGTGTGTGTTCACATTTGTAATGAATTTTCGCTCAGCGAGTGACTGAGATACTAACTCTATTCGCAATATCTCAGACACTCAAGTTCACCCATAGAAACTTGGTGTCATACACTGAATTAAGTGTTTGAGTTCTATGTAATGTTCGTAGTGTAAACTCACCATAAGATGAAAAACGCAAGTACAGAAAAATTACATAATATGGTAAGAGTTAATGAATTAAGAGATCTCCCTATAAGGTATCGGTGCACGTAGTATTTGAATCAGCTTGCAATCTTACCTTGCCATACATTACGCAAATTGATTAACATACATTTACATATCAACTAAAACCATCTCTATACAACTTATACGTATCAACTGTATAATGTTATTTCAAAACAAAAACAGCTGTAAGTTTTTTATCTCCACGTCCATAAAAAGTTGAGATACAAAAACGTTAATGTCATAATTAAGCAGATAAATATGTAAATATAATTTATTATTTTATTGTTTTGCTAGTTATGTGCTTAATGCGGAAGTATTCGTCATCTGTACGCGGGGATCAATTATTGCGCTAATTAAAATTATTCACATATTTAATGACATTGAGACCATGCTGTCGTCATATCCCCTAGTTTTAGTGCAGTTATCTGCCGAAATCATGTCTTATCTCGGAACGTTGGCAAGGGCTATAGATTAAAAAAAAAACAATATTAACGAAATCATCATTCATCAGAGTAAATCAAAGACAACAATGAGAGCTCCAAGATCACAGTTACTTAATTATTTTTAATATTTATTTAATGATAGGCTCACCATCTTTTTAGTGCAAGTCGGGTTTTTCGGTTTGTATCAAAGGCCTTAGCCCTTAGCCGCAGCAATATAAACCCGGCAAAATCAACATCACTAATATTATTAACGAATTTATAGTATTGGACTTGAACTTAATAAATAAATAATCAATAAAACTGTCAGCCTTCAAAATGGATATATTATCGAGGTTAATAAATGAATCGTAATCGAGTTCACAAATGCAGTCTTTTTACACCTGTGCGTTAAAATGACCTTAAATTACAAACCGCTGTTTCTGCACATTCAGTAAATATATTTATGTAGAAAACATTATTGACCTTCGGCACATCGACGCCTGCGCAACTAATTTCCGAATGATTACGAAGTGAAACGAAGATGGAACGATACCATTTAGGGTTAGCGCTCCTGCACACGATGCCGCCACCGCGCCGTCGCCGCGCCGACGCCGCACAACTACACTGTTCATACGAGTCGCGCGAAGACCGCCACCGCGCCGCCGCCGCGCCGCCACCGCGCGCGTTCCCAGTTATTTCATTATTCTGATTCATTCCATTGCCGGCCGCGTATGAACATGCGGCCGGTAATGGAATGAATCAAATAGATGCGCGGTGGCGAGACGAGGACCGCGCGCGGTGGCGGCGCGGCGGCGGCGCGGTGGCGGTCTTCGCGCGACTCGTATGAACAGTGTAGTTGTGCGGCGTCGGCGCGGCGACGGCGCGGTGGCGGCATCGTGTGCAGGAGCGCTTATGCTACTTTGAATTAGGTAATGTTGATGTTTTGATGTTTATTTTGGTTACCAAAAAGGAGTAAGAGACAAACAACAGGATCTTTAAGGTGATTGAAGATCTACGTTGTTTTATTATTTTCCGGTTCGTTGAAACTTTAAAAAATATACTAGTGACCTGTAATAATATTATAATAACAACTATTTAGTTTTCATACAAGCGTATACATTGGTATTGAGTTTACCAAATTACTAAAATACGATTAATTTTACTCGTAGTAATTGGGCATTGTGGTTTTGGACGGTTAAATCCGTCCAAAACCACAATGCCCAATTACCAACATGCCCAATCTCAGAGAATAAATAAATAAAATAAATAAATATCCTGGGACATCTTACACACGGCTATCTGATCCCAAGCTAAGCAGAGCTTGTGTTATGGTAATCAGACAACTGATATACATACTTATATAATTTTTAAATATATACATATTATAGATAAATAACACCCAGACACAGAACAAACAATTCTGCTCATCACACAAAGTTTGTCCTGGGTGGGAATCGAACCCACGACCTCTGGCTTAGCAGTCATGGTCACTGACCACTAGACCAACAGGCCCGTCAAATAGGTAAATCTGTTCAATGTAATAAACATACATTACTGTAGATTTTAACAAAATCAGTTTACTAGGTTTCTTGCTTGAAATAGAAACAAATACTCATCTATCCTCACAAACTTTAACTTTTATAATATTAGTAGCATAATGATTATGAGTACATTGACCCTTTATCAGTCTATCAGGTTCCTGATAACCAAAAATCGTTGTTTATTTAACTTCAAATATATATAACTGAAGAAAGTTATAAATTGCTTGGCACCGCACTGAGTTTCATTTTTTTTACACCTGTATACTATACCGAAATTAACACACCATTTTTAAGACCTTCAATTTTCACCTTTTCTCTAATGCAGGTTGGCAACCTTTTGATAAGTAAGGGCCACATAGTGACAAAATAAGGTGTCGGCCGCATTTGTTCCCGGAGGGGTACTTACCCACAGGTTGGGTACCATTGCTCTAATATAATGGCGCATTCACATCGCACCAGGTACAGTCAAAGAAAGGTTTAGAAATCAACACTTGGCAAAAAACTATTTCTTTGACAACATTTCTTAAAGAATGTTTCCCAGCATTCTATAACAAACAACATATTACGTATTGGTCGTTACATTTTGTTAAATTAAGTTTATTATTGGCGGTATAGATGCAATCAGTAACAAACCAGAAGCCACAAATGACAGCAAAAATTAAAGAATGTCGCCTAATATTATGTCTCTGTGGTATTATGTTGCTCTATAAAAATTGTGGTGTGGATGCACCTTTGACATTTCAGTTTTACTAAGTCTAGTTTACAATGTCCCACGACACGTGTACAGCGTGGCAGTTATTAAACAAGTTAGCACATGCACCGCGGGCACATGCTAACAGCTTCAACTGTTACTTTTAGCTGCATTCTGCTAATTATTGCTAACTGCATATCTTCATTAGTTTAGTACGACAGAAACACATGTTAAAATAATAGAAATGAGGGACAAAATACCAACAGTTTAAATCGTTAAAGGTGACCTAGGATTCTTTTAAACCTGATTCATATATCAAAAATGCAGCGATACTGTATATGATAGATTAGCGAGGATTTCCCATAGTTTTTCGACACATTCGACACACAGGGGGAAAAACAGTTGGATTCACCCCAACTCCACCCTAACTAAACGCCTGCAGCACTATGACATAGCTAACAGTTTTTTTTTGTATTTTACCTAGGCAGTTTACACGGTCTAGTCTTCAACTGACGTGATTTCAAAGATACATTCCAAATAATTATAATACATATCCAAAACTCCACGCAAATAAAAAAATCCCCAGTTATAACCTAACATCGGAAGAAAACATAGCTTCGTGTTTCGAAAGTAAGTGTACCTGTAAAACTACGTACGTACGTGTGTATGTGTACGTTCAGAACCTAGTCTATCAAAGTGTATTGGCCCAGCTCCAGCTGTAATTGGTGGTGGATGTCTTGGTTTAGACAGTATTAATGACATTGATATGGACCATCAACTGAAGCAAAAAGCTATTAGTAAGTAGTAAGGGGCTGTAATTTTGCAAAGATGCGTTGCCCAAAGGATGGATTGTGCCAAGAATAAGAAGAAGAAAAGATTAACAGTCCGCCGTTCGTTAATAATATCATGACAGTTGTCAAGACAACATAAGCGAAGAAAAAGTGTTGCGACGATTTCAAGTAAAACTAGATAAGTCACGTATAATGGTCTACGGACTAAGCGCGAAAACCAAGCATCCCAGAGGGAGGTCCATTAAGAAGAAAAAGAAGAAAATGATAAAGGCAGGACGAAAAGCAGACACGAACTCACTTGTGTTCAACGCTTGTGGGCGAGGGCCACGCGTTGGGGTCTCTGTCGGGCGGCGGAGGCCATATGTCAGGGTCGATCTCGTGCGGCGCAGGGCCCCACATCTGGTCCCGTGTTGGAAGGTCCTCGTAATCTGTAAATAAGTAAAGGAGACTATTAATTGATGATGAAGACGCAAGCGAAATTTCGTTGGTGTGATAATTCTGGCATAAAATGCTAGCTCTTAATCTTAGAAGTCATTAATCTTAAAATTCACCTATAAACTATCGTACGTACTACCTACTACATTCATAAGGTCTTGACCTAAACCGACTTGTAGTTTTCGTGTTTAATTAAAGAGTAAATGAGTGACCTTTGGCTTTTATATTTATAACTACAGTGTGGATTGTTATAAAAGTAAACTCTCACACCATCCTAGGAATTACTCCTGCGTGTGTAGTGTGTCAAAATAAGCGGTTAAATAAAAATAGCCCAGCAGCCAATCGCTTAGGCACTGCGTATACCGTGCTGTCAAAAAAAAACAATATGGTCCAACTTCGAACAGAAATTAATCGATTCATTGAAACAGGTCAAGAGTAGACACTTACCGTCTTACTAATAATCGCTGCATAAAGTTATGACAGGTTTATACGTCAAAAAATGTATGGTTACACAGGCTTTATTCATGACATAACTTTATAGTGATTATTAGTAAGGGCATTACCGTCAACGCTATCAGATAAAGATAAACACACTGATAAATGATAACCTTACAAAAATCGGATTAATTAATATTTTACCCAGCGTATTCTCGCAACAACTTCAGCGGTATACACCAGCTGTATTGCAAGTTTGCAACCGAAAGTTGTCAAACAACTTTCAGCCATTACCTCGAACCAAAGTCGTCGATCTTTAATGCCTTTAAATTAATTAAATGTTGTATAAATTACCGCCAATATGGACAAGAAAGCAAACAGGAAATTAGCTAAAGTGACGAGGAAACGTGTTGTAGAAAAAATCTTGTAAGAATGAGACGATGCAGATATTTTTCATTTAATTAAGAACTACAAGGTGACGTTTTAGCTCTTACAAATTGTTTGTTAGTTGCTTTTGGTTTTCTTACAAATTGTTCGTTAGCAACTTCAGTTTTTATTTTCACAAGCCAAACAAGAACTTAGGTTCCCAAATCTGAATTACTGGTCTGGAAACCTAATTAGAAAGCCCAATGTGCGGGCCTGAAATTTGCACTTGATAAAGGCCATGTTTTTAGAAATCTTCGATTATATGGAACAAGGGCCATAGTCTTATCATACAATTTTAAAGTTGCGTACCTGAAGGATGGCATTGAGACCCTGTTACTAAAGCCTCCGCTGCACGACTTCACGACTGTTAGCGGTTGAAAACGTAAAAGGTATGTATTTCTATTACAGCTATAAAAGTAACTCAAAAATTAAAGGATGGAGGGGCCCATAAATAAAAGACCGTTTCGGCCATTTTTCGATCGAATTACGTTTAGCGCAAGGTGGTTGTAGCACGGAACCCCAGGTTTTTAGTAGTTTATATCACGTCAGAGCCAACAATACCAAAGTTAAGGCCATTACACGCATATTAAATGAATTACGTACAAAAATCGATAGTCACCCAACAGGTTATAAGTCACCGCGTCTAATGGCACGCGTAATTGCGTTTATTGAGATTTAATGACTGCAGGGGAAAGCCGTTACTTTATTTTTATCTCTACGATTCGGTAGATTACGCGCGAATTTACGCGTAACACCGTCACTGCGACATTGAGGGGCCCACTTTTATTTCATCACAACATATAGCCAAATAAAGACAGTCAAATTTTTCTGGTTACTATAATAACAACAACATCGCACCTGTTTACTCCGAAAGGCAAAGTACTATAAATTGTTGTAAAAACTTGTCCCAATAGTGTCCGTGAAGTTTCTTGTCCCTAGTTTTCTATTTAGACCTAACTAAGCTTAGAAACTAGCGCCAACTTTGGACAAAGCAAAAGTTTAGACTTTGAATTTGATCAAATCTAGAACACGAAAAGGCAACAAACAAGGAAGTCAAAAGCGAAATAAATGCAGTGACATTAGCTAGGAAAGGTCAACTTCAACTTCAACTCTTAATGAATGGCCTTTGTGGAAAAGACACCACAATTCTGCCAATAACACGTGAACTTTGATAATAAACCATCAAACGCTGGAGAGTATTTTGCGAGAATTAACCGTAAACATAAAATATTAAAGTTAAAATAAAGATCAAAATTCAAGAATTTCCTCGCAGACGAACATTACAACCACAGATAATGAATATTTCTCTAGGAAAAAGAAAAAATAAATATAATACAATAAATAAATAAAGAAAGAATTACAATTTAATCTTATTAAATTCAATGAATTTACATAATTTAAATACAAAACGAGTAAACACAAAAGAAAGAAGACATTTTACCGAGGTAGGACGAGGAATATGAGAAGGAATGATTTCATGAATAGAAAAACGCAATTTGGGACAGGAAAAAAATATGTGGTCCACGTTTCCCTCATCCAAACCGCATTCACAAAGAGAATTGTCCCTAATCCTAAGTTTGGCCAAGAAATGAGGAGTGCAACAATGATTTAATCGTAATCGACAGATAGTAGAAGTAGTGATTTTTTTTTCTAATTTATATTTAAAAAACCAGGGCTTGTGAGGAATCTCTGGTTGAATGTCTCCATAAAATTTACCCTTTATGGACTTAGAAATTTGCCATGCAATGGACCAAGATTTTAACATAGTAAGAGGAAGAGTAGTACAAATATCATGAGAATAAATTTCCGAGTGAGCAAGAGAGCCAGAGTAAACAGCACTCTTGGCGCATGAATCAGCTGACTCATTGCCAAGAATACCGATATGACCAGGGATCCAAGCTATGACAACTTTAATACCAAGTTCATGGCATTGAAATAGCAAATCTCTAATTTTTAAAATGATAGGAAATCTTGATTTAGACCTAAAGGGATTAGATAAAATGGCTTGAAGGCAGCTTTTTGAGTCAGAGAAAATTATGGAGTTATTCAACTTATGAGACAAAACAAATGAAATGGCTTCGAAAATGGCAATTGATTCACCAGTAAAAACAGATGTAATAGAAGGGCACATATAATTTAAAATAATTTTTGTATGAGGAATCCAAACAGCAACTCCAACAGGACTATCATCGGAGACTTTGGAAGCATCAGTGTATATAGTAGTCCAATTATAATAATTAGAAGAAACTTTTTGAACAAATGTATTATGTGGTTCTAAGGAATTCTTGTGAATTCCAAAGTCCAAAACAATCTCCGGTTGGAATACCAGGGCATCATAAGGCACCGAGTATAAAAAGACAATAGGGTTTTTAAAGAGTGGGCTAGAAAGACGAGTGAATTGAAGGTAGGCACGAAGAAGACAAGGAAGTTCTATGTTAGAACGATGACTACAAGAGTCAAAAATGGATGATAATTGGTCCAGCTTACCAAGGAGAGGATGTTCAGAATTTTGCACAAGTTTAAAAATAAATCTATTAGCCAGATATTGTCTTCGGATCGAAAGGGGCGGTTCAACACATTCGACTTGCATGGCATTAATTGGGGAAGACTTCATCGCTCCAAGAATAATCCGTAGACACTTTGATTGGATTTTATCAAGTTTTTGAAGACCAGATTTGTTACAAGGATCTAATAGGAACATACCATAATCAAAGTGACTACGAACTATAGCGTTATAAATCAATTTTTGAGTATATGGATGAGCACCCCACCAAACTCCGGAGAGAGAGCGAAGTACATTAACATTTCTTTCACATTTTTGAGACACAAAATTTGTGTGAGCAATGCCTGATAATTTTGAATCTAACCAAACGCCTAAAAATCTGACATTGTTCACTTGCGATATATTTTCACCATTAACTTTGATATCAACAGGAGGAACAAACTTTTTTTTAGTAAACACAACTACAGAGCTCTTAGATGCTGATAAGGACAAACCGTGTCGTAGTAACCAATCAGAAAGATAATCAAGAGCGGAATTTAAACGGACACTAGCCTCATCTAGAGATTTTCCAGAAAAGTATAATGCTAAATCATCAGCATACTGCAATATTTCACAAAATGAATCCACAGAAAAATGTAAATCATAAGTGTAGAGGCTAAATAAGAGAGGGCTCAAAACTGAACCTTGCGGTAAGCCTTTCCAGATAGTCTTAGGAGGAAGAGAGGAGACTTGAGATTTAATAGAGATGGATCTTTCCATCAATAAATTACAAATAAAACGGACTAGTTTAATGGGAATATTCAACTGATGCACAAGTTTATTCTTGAGAACCGGAAGTAAAACATTATCATATGCAGAGGCAATATCCAAAAAAACACCTACCAAAAATTGCTTACGAAGAAAAGAAATACGAATATCAGAAGTTAATATGCTAAGACTATCCATTGTGCTCATACCTTTACGAAACCCAAACTGGGAAGCGGGCAACAAGCTCCTGTTTTCCACAAACCATTCAAGTCGATGCTTCATCATATGTTCTGCCACCTTGCACAAAACAGATGATAAAGCAATAGGCCTATAGCTATTAGGGTCTGACGGATTTTTGCCAGGTTTAATAATTGGAATTATTATTTGGTGCTTCCACGGTAAAGGAACCAAACCGTACTCAAAGAATTTATTTACCAGGGCAAGATAATATTGTTTTGAACTTATAGAGGCATTTTTTAGAAATGAGTAAGGAATTCCATCTGCACCTGGAGAGGAATCAACGAGACCATCAAGTGCCAATTGAAGTTCGGAGAACGAGAATGGGGCATCAAAGTTATTTTCAGAAGGAAGAAAAGCCGGAGAAGAGGGAAAAGAGTCTAAACTTGGAACTGAAGGAGGAGCCAGCTTATCCGAGAAAGATTCAAACCAGGAATAAGGATCATTAGCAGTAATATCGACAGAATTACAGGAGCCTCTGTATCGCTTAATTTGCTTCCATACCAGGGAAGAAGGGGAACAAGGAGATAGGGAACGACAGTAGCAAAGCCAACCTTCTTTTTTTTTCTTGTAAAGAAGTCTTTTGGCAATGGCTGCTTTTCTTTGGAAAATTAAAAAATTTTGAAGAGTCATTGAATTAGAATAATTATCCTCAGCTATTTTTCTTTCTTTGACAGCTAAAGTGCATTCTCGATCCCACCAAGGAGTCGAGACTTTGAATCTATACGGTTTTTTTAAAGGAAAATTATCATCAGCACTAGAGATAATACAGTCTACAAATTTGGAATAGCAGTCGACAAGATTGCTACTGTCGGGAGGAGGAAGAGAGGCTAACTTATTTTCTAAGGAATCAGAATAAGATGTCCAGGTAGCGTTGTTTAATCTATACTTAAGAGAGGGATTAAAATTGCGGGAAGGTACCACTCTATCTGAGATAGAGATAATAATGGGAAAGTGGTCACTACCATAAGAATTAGGTAAAATATTCCAGGAAAGAACAGAAGCAAGAGACGCAGAGCATGCTGTAATATCCACAGCTGAACAAGGGTTTTGAGAAGGGCGAACTCTCCTAGTGGGAGAACCGTTGTTAATTACACAAAGATCTGCTTCATCGAAAATTTCTAGGAGGGCAAGACCGAAGTAATCATCATGGCTCGAACCCCACGAGCGATGATGAGCATTTAAATCACCCATGAAAATAATCGGAGAGGGAACTGAGGAAAAAATACACAGAAGGTCTGGAATTAATCTAGAGTGAGGATGAGGAATATATGCAGAGAGAAATGTTATATTAAAAGCTCTAACAGCAACGATATTAATGTCAGGAGAAGTAGGGGGCAAAGATATAAGAGAGAAAGGAAGGGAGCGCCTAACAAGAAGCGCACTGCCAGCATACCCATCAGCCCTATCACTCCGAAGACAGGAGTAACCTGAAACTCTAAAGTGAGAACCAGGCACTAACCAAGTCTCCGAAATGGCGATGACTGAGGGGTGAAATTTATTAATTAAAAATAAAAGTTCAGGCTTCTTCGGCCGAATGCTTTGTGTGTTCCACTGAAGTGTGGAGACTAGATCCATAATTGATACTAGAGAGAAGATGGGAAAGGTTACGGGCAACGTGGGACGGTAAAGAGGAATTATTACGGGAAACAAGATTAATAATTAGCGAAACAAGTAATTCTAAGAGGCTATCCTCTTGAAGGGAATTTGGAGATGAATTCTGAGAAAGGAGAGAGAAGCCATTGGGCAACGATGAAGGAACCTCTGCCACAATGGATCTATGGGCAACTTTGTCATAAGACTTTCCTAGAGGAGCTCTAGGTTTTGGGGAAGAAAACACCGTTTTTTTATAAGAGGTAGAAGGAGATAGACTATAAGATTGAGAAGACGAGTAAGAAGATTGGGACGGAGAATTTTGAGTGACTTCTGAATACAGCTTTTTAACGCTGGGAATGGAGCGAGAAGCCTCTTCGTAGGATAGATTTTCCTGTGACATTAATAACTTGATTGATTTTTGTCTCCCTTGCTCGGGACAACTGCCGAAAAAGGCAAAGTGACGACCCAAGCAATGGATACAAGTGGCCTTTTCCTCTACTATCTCACAACTGTCGCCAGAGTGAGGTTGAGAGCATCTAAAGCACCTTGCTTTGGATCGGCACTGAGCCTTAACATGCCCAAAGCGGCAACAATTCTGACACTGAATTGTGGGGTAATGATAAAGCTCTACTGGAAGAGACGTGTGAAACAAGAAAATTTTTTGGGGAAGGAACTGTCCCTTGAAAGTAACCACAATTGTTTGAGACGGAATCCAGGAGGTCTTGCCCTCCTGTTTTATTTTTCGATTTAGTCTGCGTGCTTTTAAGATCATGCCGCAACCCTCAGGGAGGACCACTGAGTCGACAAATTCGTCCATGGACATATCGACTGGCACTTGACGGACAATACCCATTTTAGTTATATTAAAAGAAGGAATGGAAACTATATACTTAGAGTCTAAAGCTGGATGAGACATGAAATTGTTGGCCGCTTCACCAGTGGTAAATTCTACAGAGATTTTATTTCTGCCCACTTTTTTAACACCATCCCTACATATATTTTTTATTTTGTTGTGGTGCAATAGTTGGCCAAACTTAATCGGACGAATAGATGTCCCTGCAGATGGATCCGGTTCGGACCGGGAAACATGTACCAAAAAAGGACCCTTTTCAGAGTCTGAGTATAATTTAATGCCCTCTTTTAATGTAGGGTGAATAAATAAGGTTTGGATGGCTGCAACAGCCAAATCCTTATCAATAAAAGTTTTTTTAGAAACAACCTCAATTGTTTCTGAGTCTATCAGGCGTCGCTTACCAACCGCCGAGTATGACGAAACAGCATCGGGAGGGTCAGGAGGAGCTGGAGGGGGAGGAGGATGGTCCATACCTACTGATAAAATTCAGAAATATAAAAAACACTGAACTCTGCGAAGAAAATCCAAAAATCTAACTTATTTTACAAAAATAAGAAAATTTTGAAAAAAACGATCTCTCCAGCACGACTGACAGCTATCAAGTCCTAGGAAAGGTGGAATTAATAAGTAGTTATCAGTTGGCGATCATCCCGCATATGTCAGAGTTAATGGGGGGAATCGGTTACCACGGAGCCCAGCAGTGTACACCTTGACAACTAATTGGTTTAAGTTAATTGATAATCCTTTAAAGATGGTGGTATATTATAAACTTCCTGCATTAACAGTAAGTCATGAAGTCGATGTTTTAACTTCATTTGGTGGTCTGTGCAAGACAATTCTTCTAATTGAAGGAAGTTCACAGTCAAATTCCAGGCTAAATATGTATAAAAAAAAAACTAACATACTGTAGTATTTTATCCATGAAACACTTCCTATATAAAAACATTTACTAACTATAAAAGTTTGAAACTAATCCTATTTTACCCCCACGTTGACATTTTTTTGCCGTTGAAGTTCGCTGTTATTATCCTGGTGACAGTCTTAACTTTACCCGGTTGCACGTTATTTTTGTTTAGCCAGAATTATTAATAGCAAAAGGTTTTGTTTCTTGGGATAGTTTAGCCTTTGGGACGCCAATATAAATGAATAAGAAATAAGGCTACGTAGTACCGCAGGATTGGCATACTGCCCGACAAAAAGAAAAGAAAACACGTTATGATTGTCCTTATATCACCAGATTCCAAATTGGGCCTAAATGCCGTCATCCACGGCCTTGAAATGTATGTTACTTACCATATCGACATATTGGAGACCTCCAAACACGATCTTATGCGAATATGACGTATGAAATCAAGTTTAGGTTAATGTATATGTCACCGCCTCCCCGGCGACCATCCATGCCACAACACAATAAAAACCCGCATACAAATTATACAAAATGAAGTCTAAAGCTCTAAAGAGATAGAAATTGAACAAACTGATAAAAAACGAAACATTCGGTAAAACAGTCCGCAAAAACAGTAAATCACCAGCCCAAGGGTTCCGCGTTCCAATTCATCATACTTTCTACTATGTTTCAAGATACAAATCAAATTTAATGGTTACACAACTAAGAAACTATATAAAACTCATCAAAGACAAAACAACACGGATTTAAAAAGACACCGACCTCCTTTTTTACGGAACTCTAGACACTTTTGGTAATATTAATAGCCATTATTTCTAAATACGTATTTGTAATGGTTTTAGTTAGTTTAAAAACAACAGTAGTATCCTTTATCTAAAGTGAGCTGGTAAGATATTGAAGCTAATAATATAACAATTGTGAGGATAAAGGGTACAGGATGGGAGTCAGACTGACTCAATTTTATGTGCTCTTTCACAATACAAAAGTGCAAAATGTAAGAGTACCTTCTAAAGTGCATTATAAAAGCTACTTACATGTAGTCATTGTGATGGTAATAAAATAATCAGGGAATCTATATCTTCAATGTTTTATTAAAAATGTTTCCTGATTCCAGTTATTCTGGGATATCTGATAAAATTACGAGCATTCTTATCGGCCACAAGGTCCTACTAAATTACCGATCAATCATGGAATTGAATCTCATTAATTGTCAATTTCACCTGTCGGTGATTAGATAAAGGATTAATTATAAATGCAAAGCTGTTGTAAATTAAAACGAATCTGCTGAAATCCAAGATGCGGCACCAGATGAATAAAGCCTGTCCGTAATACGCTTAAAATGTATAACAAAAGAAAAGGGGTAGGTGAGTGTAACAGTGATGCAAACAAAACCAATGAGATGACACAAAACGATATCAAAAGAATCAAACTCGCATCATTTACCATCACATCAAACAACTAAAAACCAATACAACATTCTATACAATAAGACCCCACAATTTTAAAGCACGAATCATAAATCTGAACCAAAACAAAATAGACAATGCTACTGGTGAAGACCGGTATCGTCCCCTATTGTACCACCATGAATGGTGACATAATTGACGACATGCTAGCCTTTATCGGTCGTTCAATAGTTCCATCGAAGGTCAGAGTCGATCAGCGTCGCCTTTGGCCTTATGACGTAGGTTGACGAACTTTTATTGCTAATTGCTTGCTCATCCGACTGCTTGACGTTTCACTTATTAGTTAGAAATCAGATGATAGAAATTGAGCGTTTTGGTCATTGATATTTTATGTAGTTTATTGAATGACTATGCAGACTGATTAACAATGGCTTGGATTGGATTAGATCTGCGTGTTTTGATTGGTGTGATGGTCTGTTCTTTTGTGATTTCGTGTTTAGCACTCGTTTTGGTGCAAGAAATGGGGTTTCTACTTTCTAGTTAATTACTTTTTGGAGTGCAGTTCTTTAGAACTTTTCCAAACGCTGAAATAGTTTTTTTTTTCAATTACGATAGATAAGTTTGAATGGGTTTTAGATTCTCGTTTAAAGATACCTGGTAAAATCTCTAATCAATACAAGAGTTAACAGCTATTGTTAATCACGAGTTAGCAAAGACTTAACACAACATTGTCAGTTTTGTTTGTACATTTTTCTCAAGTTTACGTGTGAGTTAAGATTCTTGGCTGAATAATGTCACGTATCAAGCACAACTATTGTGCCATTTAAGGCATAAATATAGAAACAAGTCGTTCAAGTTTACCATAAACGGTGGTTGAAACCTGTCAATCTAGACGTTCAATAAAGGAATGTCTGTAATCATTCAAGGGTGGGAACGAAACGTATCGTAGGCAGTTGTTGAATATTGCCTTGGGGTAAAAGTTGAATAAACCGTGTCGGTTAGCACTTATATATGGACGACATTGTATCACTTTTTAAACAGTCATTATAGGGCGGTAGCCTAACCTCTGTAAAATAGACAAAACGAAAGCTTTCCACGAAGTATGCATTATTTATCATTCGGGTCAAAATTTTGGGTCAACACAATTTCTTGGTATGACGATGACGCCATTTAAACTATAGTGACATCACTGTACCGTCATGGGAACATGTTATATTTTGGACAATTAAGTTAAAATAATTGTAATTGACTTAATTCTCTGAGGAAATACTTATTTATTGTGTAACTGTGTTATGGTTTCCAAAAGCTATAGTTTGTTAAGCTAGCAGCATCTTGTTCTTTGTTTTAAAATTATTTACACCAGTCATTTCTCTTTTTAATAGCTAAAAGCGTAGTGGAGTGTGACCCAAGTAACACAGAAAGCATTTTAACAAACGAAAATTAAACTTATGTAAAACTTAAGGCCCGTATGAACTTTTATATAAGTTTACCGAGCATCTTGATGCTTTATATTGGCATTTCAAAACCGTTTAGATGCTTTATACTGTATAACGGTTGGATAATGGTATATCAAAATGCTTTTGTGAAGCCTTTAGTTTCAGTGCAGCAAACCACAATGCTTTTGTACAGCTTTCAGCTGTTTTTAGTGCATTTGGATTTACAGTAGCATTTTTAAGTAGTAAATAAATGCTCAATGTTGTTTAATAGCATAAATATGAACCATTATAATGCCACGAAAATCCTCTATACAACTTTTAGCTGTTTTTAATGCCTTAGGGTCTACAATAGTTTTTTAAAGTAGTAAGATTATCTTAATGCTGGTTAATGGCATAAACTAGTATCATTGTAATGCACCGAAATTCGTTAAACGGCTTTGAGCTGTATTTAGTGCCCTTTGTTGTGTAATAGCACATCTAAGTGCTAAGTAAAAGCCTACTGCTGCTGAACAGCATGAACGTAAACCTATGTAATGCTTGTATTTTTAAATATCAACTGAGTGCTGTTGTACTGCTAACAGCTCTTTAAACAAATACAAGTGAGTTATTGAAATGTGTAAAGCTGTATATACATTCAATTTACTGCATTCGTAAAACCATTTGTCGACATCTGTGTGTATTGCGTAACCGTGTGTTTAGCATATGTTTATAATGAAGCTGTCAAGTGCGCGTCGGACTCGCGTAACAAGGGTTCCGTAAAATGGACACCTACATTCATCAACAATATTTGAAAAAAAAAGGGTTTTCCTTTACTTGTGCTACATGACATTGCCGATCAACTGATGAGGCCTAAGTTATTGAGATTTGTCACAAATCTACAGGGTGAATAATTATATCTGTATTCTGTTATGTTTGTCTGTTTTTTACCTAACTTTGGATATTGAAAAATATATTATCTTCAATATCCATCCATACGGATTTAAGTTGTACAAAAAATCTGAAATGGGTTTTATTGTTTTGCTCAAAGATCCCCAAAATTCCGTTCAAGTAATGGCACCAATTCAGTCTACATCAAGTCTACTGGTATATCGGTGAACTCATATAGAACTACTTTATAGTCAATGGCACTACAGTGGTTCATCAAAAGTCTTCTCTCTGGCCTCTGACCTTAATAATTGTACATGTGTGAGTATTTATACTGCTGGCGGCATTAAGTAGCCTTTTTAAACGCTCACCGGGCTGCAATGGGCTGCCACCATTTTGTAAATATTTTATAACCTAAAAATATTATCCTTCTAACCTATTTATAAAAGTAATAGACCTATATAATAATGATTAACTTAATCCAACACTTCCCAACCAATACTGTTATGTTAATTATGCAAAATTCGTTCTACACAATTGAATTTCTCGAATACACAATTGTTATGGTTATTTCACACAATAACATTTTATATCAAAATCACAAAATATCAAAGGCGCGTGAAAATTTTCAATGAAACTTATATAGATATTTACAGTAAACTACATTGCGCAGTAATATTTGATGGTATGAAATAAAAAAAGTGTCAAAACCTAACCCAGTATAATAAATTTTGTTTGAAAATGGTGTCAAGCACTGAGTTTTGACGTCTTCGTTCATATTATATTGCGAGTCAAAGTAGATAAATTGCAACGACGCGACGTTCAGTGTATTATAACAATTAGTACCGTGGCATTAGATACGTTTTTACAATGATGTAGGGTTCTAACTGTGAACCCTTATATAGCTCCAATCATTCTTTTACTACATTCTAATGCTGGTATAATGCTTTTGTAATGTAATTAGCATTTTCATTATCAATGTTAGTGCTGGTGTAATGCTTCTGTAATGCGATTGGCAACTTCGTTGACCGTAATAATGCTTCTTTAATGCGACTGGTACTTACTTTGACCTCGATAATGCTTCTTTAATGCGACTGGTACTTTCTTTGACCACAATAATGCTAATATAATGCGCCTGTAATGCGATTAAATAACTACTGTGAACCTATTAAGGATCTAAAGCCGTATAATTTGTGCCCAAATAAGCATTACAGTAGCCATATAAACGTTTGTAATGCTACTATAGAACTGAATCAAAATGCGAAAACGATTCAGAAATGCTGTAAGACGGCCGTTATAATGCTTTGATGTGTTACTTGGGAAGAGAACTCGGTCAAAGTTTATGGGGCGATATAATGGTACCATCTTATCGCCTCATATTGTGCGCTGTGCGTACCTCAAGCTCACTTTACAGAACAGACCTTCGATTTCAAAACCTTAGTATCTCTACCACTTATCAGACCTATTAACCTTAAAACTCAGATTTGGTTTTCGCATTTAACCTTTCGACGACCAACCGACAGCCGGCTGTCGGGCACCTATTGCCTTTCTACTGTGTCTCGAATCACGTGTGTACAAAGGATTAATCAGTTGTGGACCATTCAGCAATTAGTCTACACGGTGTGGACCATTACATACATTGGTCAGCCTACCTCCCAAAAGCAGATAAAAGAAGATACAGAGAATGTTGGGTGAGAGATGTCTGTTAGGTCCTCGAAGAAATTTGGCAAGAAGTAGTCTCTTCCTAGATTTCCCAAGACGAGCGATAAGCGATTTATCAAAGATTTTTAGACTAGCACTAAAGAAAAATATGTCTATTTTAAATATCCTGAAATATCCCATTCTAGATCGAAAAAATTGTGTTACGGACACACGATTACAGCTATAAAATCTTATTCGCAATATCATGTCATCAGTATTACATTGCCTTCATCTAAGCAACTAGGAAACAAGTTATGGAAATAATCAAATCCTAATATCTATTAAGTAGATATAAACACTGTAATTAGTTTCAGTCATGACTAGGCCAAGTCTATTGTGGTAGGATATTGAACCTAATCTAGTTTTTTATTAATGTTTGCTATAGAAACATGAGTCAAAATGTCTACGACCTGTTGGAGGTCTGAACAAAATATATTCATGTAAATTATTTTACAGTGTATTGATTTGGTTATAATAGATGAATTGCTTCATTGTGTGTGTGTGTGGATTAAATGTTTTCATAGTGTGCGAAATCCGATATCCGCAAGGAACGAAGTAAATGGTGCACCTATGTTATCGACCTTTCAATGTTTATAAACCAATCTATTTATAACTAGTTGTCCACTACGTTTTATCCGCGTTTTTGTTTACTGTTCAGCTTCCCTGGGTCGTAAAATTACGTTATACATAAGTACATAACCAATACTATTGCTCATAAATCTAGCTTTCATTAAGTATAGTAATATTGTATCGAATTGGACTGGTATATTCGGAGGTAAGCGTGTTAAAACAAATAAAAGACAGTATTCTTTATCAACATCTTCATTATTCTCCGTAAGTCCACTGCTGGACAAAGGCCTCTCCCAGAGCGCGCCACATAACCTGATCATCGGCTATACGCATCCATCTTCTGCCAGCTGCACTTCGGAGATCGTCACTCACACGTATAAGAATAGATAGATACAAAAAATAAGGCGACAATTTCCATTAACGTTGTTAATAACAACATCAATTAAGTGAACGGAAATTACCAATCTAACTGCCGTACGTTAAAAACAATCTTTCAAAGCATCGAAACGTTTTCCCGACATTCTTTAACACTTAATGCCTTATCACAACATCCGCTTTAAGGCAGATGTTTCGCTTTTCTCTCTTCCACTTGTATAAAAAAGTTGTCATATTGAGCCTGAGCAGTCAGCATTGAGTAACTATAGGGTGAAAAGACTGGCCATAAATCCGAGTTATTGCCAGCATTCAACAGAAGATTTGATGGGATCCAAATGTAAGAAAGAGACGAAGCTAGGTATGAGCAGGGCGTTGCAGTGGACTGAGTCCCCGATTCATTTTGAATGACTTATTTTAGTTACTCTGTGTGGACAGGGAGTTTCCTGGATTCGGACAAAATTACTGATCCGTTACCTTCACATCATCCTCGGCTTCTCACAGTGTAATTCTGCCAGTGATACGAATCCATTTCTTAAGTTAATAATAAATGCGAGAGTAGTTAACACTAATAGTGTTAATTTAATTGTTTCCCATCATTGAACCGATCGTAATTAAATTTGACAAAAAGGGGTAGATCTGAAGCTACATAGGTCTTAGGTAATTTTAACTCTCAGTATATTCATGGTTTTATAAATAAATTAAGTCTGAAATCGTCAATCCATCTTGAGCAAGGATTTTGATCAATGATAATTCGTTCTCTGTATGAGAAAAAGCCTTTGCCATGCATTGGAGCAATAATAGGCTGGAATTATTATTAAGAGCAGTTAGTACCACGGTGGGACAGCAAAAGTTATTAAATTACGTTGTCGTACCAAAACCGAGGAAACGACGTTACACAGACTCATTTCCCGCTCAAGCCACTTTCCCGCTGTCACGCCTAATCTAAAAGTAACTTTAATAGCGCGAAATTAAATCTAATTTCCACATTATAATGGTCCTATTTTCAACGGAAGTGTCGACCAACAGTGTGATAGCTGGCTTCCAGATGTACTAGTTAGGAAATGTTCACTGTTATCATCTGGCTGCGGCATTGACCGTAATGTGGGTTTTGTCAACAATTTACAGGATGTGAAATGATATTATTGTGCTATTGACCTTACTTTCAAGCTTTTGTAACTGAGAGCTTTCTGGCTAACGTTTAAGGCTGTCATATGTATTTCATATACTCCCATCACCATCATCGTCACCTTAATCTTTTTGCAACTATTTTAGCGTTGGCTTCCAGTCTAACCAGCTTCTGTATTGCAGAATTTTAAATTTGCTAATAGGTTTCCTAAATACCTGTAAAAGAGAAAGGTACTTACTGCCTGCAAGTGGTGTGATTGCTTTGTCCCCTTCGTGCTGGAACATCTGCAGTGTCGCCACGGTCGCCTTCAGCTGCTCATACTCGCGTGCCATCTGCTTTTGTACCTGAGCAACCAAGAGTATAGACCATTAGTATATTAACAGCCGTAGACACGAACAGGTATATTTTTGCTAGAAGAACAGGTATATCTTTGCTAGAAGAACACAACAAAATTAAAGCTAATGGTCCAGAATAAGTTTTATCACAACCAACGTCTACTAAAAATGTTGCTAACACTATTTTTAGATGACACGGTAATGCTAATACCGAGAAAGTCAACACACCAAGTAAGCTGAATCTAGATTACGAAATAGGTGACGGCAGCGTAAACAAAGATAACAGTGACGAAGTTTTGCAAAAATCAAAACAAAATGACCCGTGTCAGTTTCTATCTGTACAATCTTAAATTACAAAACGTCAATTCGCAACGCAACAAGTTTAAAAATTCACACCAAACAGCTGTAACCAACCAATTACATTGTACATTGCTAAACAACACACGTTTGTATTTCCCATAGGATTATTAAAATACTGGGTACCAGGCATTCAGACTTTGTAGGAGCTTATGGCTTATCGAAGCAAAAATAGGTGTGACTTACTTAACGATGTAGTTTGAATGTGGGCGAAAATGCGAAATTAATTGTCATTCACCAGACAACGTTGTGCTGCTGCTAAATTATTATGCAGAAATGCAGGTTGGTACAACGACCTGTATTTCAGCCTAACCATATGTCTAGACAGACGAGTACATACTCAAAATTGGCATTGTGAGAAGAGTTGTCGGATTTGTTAAATCTTATCAGATAATTAATTCAAGCTGGGTTATGAAACGAATGAGTAAAGATGAATACCGTATGTTAAATGTAACTTCATGAGGTGCGTTGAATGTCAATGCTTCAAATAATTAGACGTTTAACATTTTAAATATTACCTATGTTGGTAACACAATTCGAGTGCGAATTTCAAGTGGTACAATCGAGATCAAGCACAAGTCCTTAAGATAAAATAAATAAAACTTGATAACTAAACGCCTTTATTACTATTGATTGTTCTTTGCATTTCCGATAATAATGCCGCCCCGCGCCCGCTCTAAATTCTGTGTGGCGATGGCCAAATGATTTTGTTAAAAAGCAACTCATTTTATAAATGGTATATTATGTTGAGATAAAACTAGGTTCGCACATGAACTCTCAACATTAGCATCAAATTACAATCTAATCCCAGCAATCGCTTATTGAACAAAAACCTTAATATACATTAACTCAATAATGGATAAAGATGTATCTTAGATACGCACATGATTTTCTCGATGTGGGCACAAAAGTGAAAATGACGATCTCTCACTACGATTATCACACAATGTTCGCGCACAATAAGAAATATCTTAAGCACTTCCCACACAAAAAGTCCAATTCGTTGAGTAACATCCGGCGATCACACGCCATATAACGTGCTTATTTTCACCTAATTTAAGCTTAAATACCTTGACCGAATTGTATAAGGAGCCACTAATATGAACAACTTTGTTATAAGTAGGACGGTAATTAAAACTACCCACAAAGTGAACAACAGTTAATTGGGACACCGCGATATTCACAAGTCACAACGTAGTAATAAAACTGTCCGTCAAATTAAAATATGCCGTAACATTGTCTAGGTAAAGGCGGAAGTGGCGTGCATAATTTTGACAGATCGGCATAGTTACAGTGTTGTACAAAATTGGGCAGTCCGTCCGCGTCACTGAACGACCGATATACTGCGTGGAGAAGGTTCGTCGACCCGCGTCGTCAACACCTCGCGGCTGACAGAGGCAACAACATGCATGTCAATATAAAACAAGCACGACGGTACGTCGACAATAGAACAAACGCTTGGCGTCCTTCCAGTCTCTAATTTAGACTAGGTGACCTAAACTCAAGTAAAAAGCCTGCAGCTCTTAGCACCATAAAGTCATGCTATTAATCAAGACAGTTAAGACGCTGACAACACCCAAATAGGCTTCTTTCAATCAATTTTTTTGCCAAATCTATACAGTTTGTGACGGCAAAAAAAAAATATGTTAATCTTGAACATATTTCTGAAAATCTTAAAAAATTCAAAACACGTTATTTAAAAGTTTTCTCGATACAAAAAAATTGTAAACTAACCTCTTAAAATGATTTTAAAACGAATATATTTGTATAACTTTTAAACGTAGGTCGGTAAAATTTATAACAATAACGTATCTTATTTAAATACAGGACTTGGTTAAGTTTAATTTTTGACTACTCAACTTATTTTAAAAATATTCAAAATTTTATGGTTTGTAAAATATTATGAACGCCCTGTCATCATGCTTCTCTGTCATACGTATACAATCCGACCAGTGGTCTCGAACCTACCGATTTTTCGGTATTTCTACCGATATGGGCTCTGTTCTACCGATATACCGAAATATAACGACTTTTCTACGATTTCACAGTATACATGGAAATTCTACCGATTTTTCTACCGATTTTACACTTTTAAGTTGGCAACCCTTTTCATTTATGTTTAATGTTACGGGGAAGCCCTCAATAGTATGGACCTAGTGCAGAATGTAGTTCATATATTTTGGGGAATACCCTTGACACCCTTGTGTCCTGCAATTCGATGTTATAAGGGGCTTCCCGCTCGGGAATTTACCTGTCTAGTATATATAAACAGTAATTCAGTTTTATTTTTTCATTAATTTTCTTAACTTTGAAGAGTGAGTACCTAACCGAAAGAGTCCCTACAAAATCAGATAATTAAGTTAAAATGTCGTCTGACGAGGAGCCAAGCACAAGTGCGAGTGTAAGAAGAAAAAAATATCTACAATATTATAGAAAAGAATGGGAAGAAGAATTTCCAGGTTGGCTGCAAGATAGTCGTAAAGGCGAAAGCTATGCCTATTGTAAAAGTTGTAATAAAGATATCAACATCACATCAGGAAAAGACGCTATAAAGAAACATAGTTCTTCACAAGCACACTCAATATCATCAAAGAATATAAAATCACAACCGAAGATATCATCATTTACTGTGACCAAAACTCATAAATCTGATATACTGGTTAAGCAAGGTAATTTTTTTAGTTATTTATTTTACTATTTACATTGTTATATTATTTGGTTTTCTACTTATCGGTTTATAGAAGCAGTGGATATAATTATACCCTAATCGCTACTAGACATACTGATATACCTACGTAATTTTAATTCTTTATTTTTAATTTCAGGTGAAATAAGATTAGCTTCGTTTGTTGCTGAACACAATCTACCATTCACTATTATGGAGCACCTACCGCAGTTGATGCAAGCCATTTGTCCTGATTCAAAAATAGCAAAAGAAATAAAATGCTCTTCAACCAAAACTCATGACATAATTGATCATATTATAGGTAAAGAAAGTTTCAATAATTTATGTGAAGATCTAGGGCAAACTAAGTTTTCGCTTATTATTGACGAGTCCACTGATCTTAGTACGACCAAACACTTGTGCTTAGTTGTGAGATATGCGAAAATGAATCGTATTAAAGATTGTTTTTTAGCTCTTATTCCATTAGAAGAAGCTAATGCAGCAACCTTATTTGAACACATTGTAAATTTTTTTAGAAGCAATAATATTCCATATAAAGATAATCTAATAGGTTTTGCATCTGACGGGGCAAACGTAATGATGGGACGTAATAATTCTGTTGTAACATTGCTGCAAAATGAAATTCCTAACATTTTTATACTTAAATGCGCCTGCCATTCGTTTCACCTTTGCGCGTCATATGCTTGTACCAAATTGCCACGTTTTATAGAGGATCTTGTAAGAGACATTTACAACTACTTTTCTTCTAGCCCAAAAAGAGTGGCAGAGTTTAAAAACTTTCAAATGTTTTGCGACTTAAAAGTACATAAAATACTTCACCCCTCTCAAACACGCTGGTTATCAGTACATGCAGCAGTGAAGAGAATATTGGAACAACTCTCTGCTCTTATACTATTTTTTATAGACCAAATATCTAACAATGATCATCTTTTAGCTGCAGAACATATATTACAGAAGCTCCAAGATCCTACTACGATATTATTTTTGGAATTTTTAGATTTTGTATTACCATTATTTACCGATTTAAATAAAGAAATGCAAGCAGAACACCCGAAAATTCATAATTTATATGAAAAAATAACTGGAACATTAAAAACTATTTTTGATTGTTTTTTAAAAAGAGAATATTTAACTAGCACTCCAATCGAAAATGTTGATTTTAAGAATCCCAGAAATTTTATGGATATTGATGACGTATACTATGGTGCTGCTGCGTCTAATACACTACTAAGTAGTTCAGAAAATCTAAACTCAGATCAAGTAAATTTGTTTAAATGCAGATGCCTAGATTTTTATATCGAAGCTTGTAAGCAAATAACCACGCGGTTTCCATTGAAAAATAACCCAATAAAAGGTTTAGACATAATTGATCCAAAAAATGTTAAAATTGGCAAAACTGCTTCGATAGTTCCTGTGAGTAGGCTCTTTCCCAATATTGTTCACAGCAATGATTTCCAGGAAATTGATACAGAGTGGCGCATTTTAAGAAATTGTGAACAAATCAAAACATTTCCTGATGATGTAGAACTATTTTGGGATGAAGTAAGTTTATTAAAGCGTGGCGATGAAACTCAAATGTTTCCATTGTTGTCTAATTTCATCTTTAATATTTTATCACTTCCCCATTCATCCGCTAACGTTGAACGCATATTTTCACATATTAATCTTTTAAAAACAAAGCAGCGAAATAGGTTGTCTACTGAATCAATCACTGGTCTATTACATTCAAAACGACTCATTAATACAGCTAATTGTTACGATTTTGAAATTAATTCGAAGATGACCGCGGCTATGGCCAAAGAATATTGGTATAAAAAATAATTATGATTGTTGCAAATTAGTCTGTAAGTTTTTTTTTAATAAATAAACGAATTTTATTGAATATTGTATTTTTCTTTTGTCAAATACCGATTTTGGGTACAAATATACCGATTTTAGCTGGCAATTCTACCGATCTCGCTCTATGACGTTCGAGACCACTGAATCCGACAGTAACCGCGGAGACGCGCTGCTAGATGGACCTGTGTCACTTTGCCCCGCTATTCTTTCGTGTCATATTTTGATGTTTTATAACTACAAACACACATAATATTTTATTTTGTTCCTAGAACTACCTACACTAAGTTAGTAAAATATTGGCACGTAAAGACATTAGTATATTTATTTATTTAATGCAATACATATTTATTTACATGTTCAATGACCGTCGTAATGCCTGTCTAATGGTATTTTATAGATGCCGAAAGACGAGTTTCGAGTTCAAATCCAAGTTGATTTTTTGGAAATCGAATTGGATTCTTTATATTTACTTATTTTTGGATATTTACATCGTTTTTTAAATATATTTTTTTAGTTTTTAGAATAATTTCGAATTTTCTTTACAGTAAATAGATACTTTTGGCGAACAATTCAGAAGCAGATGAAGCTTCGGATAAAGATACTAATATAGATAAAAATTGCATTACTTTAATCATAAAAAGAAAATCACATTACAAGTCTAGTGAAAAAGTATTGAATTTACATAGACCTATGACTATCTTAGAACTGGACTTAAAGATTATATACTCGTTAAATGTTAGAACAAAATACCTCACAATATATTAAATTACTTGACAGACAAATAAAGCATTGTTTTAGAACTAACTTTATTGCCATAAAAATAACAAATATTAGAGAACTTTTTAAGAGGAACAATTCTTTAGTATGTAATTTTTGCGTAACTTCCCGTTTACGCAGCGCCCTCAACGAAGCTTCCAAATAAATATTTTTTTCCCGTTTTTATCGCAATATCCATTACTGCCCGGCTCCTATGTGTCTTAGCATTATGTCATATAGCCTAAAACCTGTAAAGGAATTACAATCGTACCAAGTTTTGTTAAAATCCCTTTATTAGTTATAACCCATGCATACACGCCCTCCACTCATCCTCTAATATTCATTTTTAATAATATAAGAATAAAAATAATTTATTCCACAAAGAGAAGAAATACAATGTATGTTACATCAGGGGTTTATATATACTCACGGACTCAGTTAAATAGTCCAAATGGGGTTTCACCATGGAGTTATCTCCAAGGTGAAACCTCATTTGGACTATTTAATTGAAGTGTATGGCTGTACTTATAAAACTAACCTACAAACCTTGCAAACAGCTCAAAATAAAATTATTAAAGTACTTTTTAAATATAATTACCGAACCCCTACACAAAAAAATTGCAATGACACAAAGATAATGAACATTTCACAGATATTTAGAAAATACTTAGGATTAAAATCCTAAGTATTTCCTCTAACACCTATTTTTATTTTATATCGTTATATTTAACTGTTTTTTTAGTATTCGCGTCACGTAGCCTAATGTATCCAAGTATTTTTCTCAATTTTAAGTGACCATAAATAGGTATAACAAGATCATAGATTTATATACAGGGTGGAATTTTGTAATGCCACCTGAAGGGGAAGTACTCTTAATACTTTAGATATAAATTTATACTTAAAGGAAACATTCCTTTATTTTTTAAAGAAACAAAACTGCATTCAAAATTTTTCGAAAATTCGCTTGTCACAGTCGGGAATCGAACCTGCTAAAATCCAAAACACCGGCCACGAGCGTGTCGGCCACGCTCAATGTAGGGTTCCGTAGTTTTCCGTCCGTCACAATAAGTTTTCCCACTTGTAAGTTAAAAAAAAAGGCTATTTGTTACGTTGACATACTAAGTACGCAGAAATTATTTTGTACAACCTTTTTGTCTTTTTTTGTACAAAAACTGTTCTTTCTATCAAGTTCAAAATAATTTTCCTAGAAAGTACTTATAAATTTCTACTTTCCAGATTTTTTTCATGTTTTTTAAACCTACGGGTCAAAAGTTAGAGGGGGGGGGACGCTTTAATTTTTGCTTTTGGAGCGATTATTTCCGATATTATTGACATTATCAAAAACTGATTTTAGTAAACCCCTTTTCATTTTTAAATACCTATCCAACAATATAATACACGTCAGGGTTAAAATTAAAAAAAAAAACACTTCCCTATTTACATATAGGGGGGCTACCCTAATAAAACATTTTTTTCCAATTTTTATTTTACCACTTTGTCGGCGTGGTTGATATACATATTGGTACCAAATTTCAGCTTTCTAGTGCTAACGGTCACAGAGATTAAGCGAGGACGGACGGACAGACAGACAGACATGGCGAAACTATAAGGGTTCCTAGTTGACTACGGAACCCTAAAAAGTAACACTTTGTGTTTTTATAGAATTAAACTTTAGGGCTATTCATAAGGACTAAATCTCTCTAACAAACATGGGTAATTAAAATAAAGGAAAACCAAGAATCTTAAGAATTTTATTTTAATTGAACGAAAATTTCGACAGTAAAATTCGTGCTATGACTTCAAAAAATTTAATTTCATGGTTTTCCTAAATTAATCAAATTTGTCCGAAGCGTTTGATCTTTATGAATGACCGTTTTCAATTGATGTCATTAAAATACAGTTTGTTGTTTTTTTTTTTTTCGTTTTAGCCCGTTCGATTCCCGGGAGTGACACATTTTCAAAGTGATTTAGTTTTTATGAGCCCTGGATAAAAATTACTTAAATACGTTATGATAGATTATTTTACTTAAAGGAAACATTGCCTTATTTTTTAAAGAAATAAAACTGCATTCAAAGATTTTCGTAAATTCGCTTTTCTCACTAGGGAATTGAACTGGCTTAAAATGGATAAAACAACATCTTGTACTTTTATGAGGTTAATCGATAGGTTCATTTTATACGGATAAAATCTTACCAACATTCATGGTAAATTAAATTAGAGGAAAACCATGAAATTATAACTTTTTAAACTAAAAGACGACTATAAAATGTCAAAATTTTCGTTTAATTAAAATAAGATTCTTAAAATTTATGGTTTTCCTTAATATTAATTAACCATTTTTGTTAGAGAGATTTAGTATTTATGAATGGCCCTAACGTTTAAAAAAAATACAAAATGTTACTTTTTTGGATTTTAGCATGTTCCCGAGTGTGACAAGCGAATTTTCGAAAATCTTTGAACGCAGTTTTGTTTCTTTAAAAAAATAAAGGAATGTTTCCTTTGAGTAAAATTTTCTGTCTAAAGTATTAAGAGTACTTCCCCTTCAGGTGGCATTACAAAATTCCACCCTGTTGTATAAGCACTATTTCTATTTTGTAAATGGGTTAATTAAGTTAAAAGTTTGACACTTTATGAATGGCGGTTGAAACTTTAGTCATACTCACTTAAAAATCTCGGTGATGCGATGGTCCCGTGTGCGTTGGACCATTTGGTTCCTTACAAGATGGATGAGCTAAATGTTGCCGATACATATGTCATGCCATGCTCGTGAACGGGCGCTGTCATTTCGGATTGGCCAATTCCTAACTGCCTAATATTTATTTTTTTTTAATTTCCGCGATTTGTTTTATGTTGCTCCTTACCTACATTGTTTTCACGTATAGAAGCAACGCAAATGATGTAACCAATTTTTTGTAAAACTTGATGATTGGAAAGAGTGTCCGTAGAGTTTCTTGCTTGTTCTTCTCCATAGAGATCTACGTTTTGGAGCAAACAACTACTTTTAGAGGATATGCTTCACGGTAGCCTGCGAAAAATAAAATTTTTGAATGTTTTTTGCAATGTATCATTTTATTGATTGTGGGTTGATATAGAATGATTTGCGACTGTATTAGGCCATTAGTTACAAAACAGCCATCAAAGAGTATATAACTCGATTGAATGACTTTTTCATGAAATAGAGAAGTAATTTGATGATTTCCCATCCAAAAAACTATACAAACTAACATGCAACATCGAGTATTAAGAGTTAGACAACACATAAGCATAAATACAAAATCCGACAAACTATATATATATAATGAAAACTATCCTATGTTCTTTCTGGGGTCCCTGGACTTTACTTATCTGTACTAAATCGGTTCAGTGGTTTAGGCGTGAAAAAGAGACAGACAGACAAGAGTTACTATTTATAATATTGGTACAGATAAATTCGATATAAATAAAGTATCTTAAAATAAATAAAAAAATACATTAGTTTTTTTAATCGCCTTATCTAATTTGTTGTTAGCTCTTCATGCAGAACAATAAATACATAAGAGCCCCATCTATTGGTTCATTGTTGTCCACGTCCTTTGTTTCTTACTTGGTAGTTTGCTGTAGCACCGCCCGATTTAAACTTTAAGAATGGCGCTAGGTTATCGGAGGAATTGTGGGCGTGTCTAAAAATACCAAAACATCGCAACGTAATAGCTGTTGTCAGCGTCTTAATGCGAAGGCTAATGCGAGATGAGTGGACGCGCTTGTATTATGTTTTATTGGTGCAGTCGGAACGAGTTGAGGGTGACCGGTCTCATGACGGTGAAATATGTGCTCTTGGGTTGAACAAATATATGACTGTCGGAGTAGCATGCGTTTAACTATTCTATTGCCTGATCTTTAAGTAAAATACAAAAATTTGCAGATTTACACATTAACAAAACATAAAACGATCGAATGTTTATAAAAAGAAGACATGTTTCAACCAAAAACTGCCGAATTAAACCATCATTTGAACAAACGTAACATTTACGTAACGGCAAGAACAATAGAAATGCAGTCATTACTTCTTTTATCATCTCTTACAAAGACCATGGAAACAATGAACAGAATCACTGAATCGGTCACTCGCCTTTCAAAATAAGAGATTATTTATAACAAATTACTTAATAGCATGAAATCGCCTGACTCCAATAATTTAGTAAGAAGTTACGTGTTTATATGCAAATGTATGGAGCTGCAAAAACCGACGCATGACGGCAAAAGTAGTAAAAGTGTAACAATTTAATTACAAATGATTGGTAATCATTTAATCGATCGATTTACGTTCCAGTGCATTAACATGGAATATTTCTTGTCTAGTTTATATGAAAGAAATAAATGAAGAATGTTCGACACTTTGATTTTTCTCGGTGTTTTTATGCCTCGATTGCTGATCGATACGATATGGCGAGAGGCTTAAAAGATTTATTTATCTTTCGATCGGGTGGCTTTGATTCTCTTGAGCAGGAAATCTCGAAATAACGTGGGTAGATGAACATTGTTATTGAAGAGTCGAAGCTAACACTTGTAAAAAAGCGTGATATTTTAGTGGAACTAAACAAAATTGATGCAATTAGAATCGTTTTAACTTGTAATAAGTACCTTCTATAATGGCGTAAGTCGTAGTACAAAGGAATGAATGTCTATTATAAGCCGACGGATGAACAAAAATTATGGTCACACTTGTATCTTTCAACAACGTAATATGTTATAATATAACGTAAAGCTTTTAGAGTAATTGCTCGTAAAACCACTATTATGAAACTCTGGCTGTAATGCTAACAAAGCAAGATTTGGAAAAGAGCTTGATTTTGCTTATTTGACAGTAGATTTGTAAAATCCTTAAAGATTTTTAGCAGACTAAATACATTCCCTCCAACAAAATATATTACAGAACAGGTTCCGCAGTTTGTATGCAGTAACAATAACACTATACCAAAATAAAGGTATTTGTATTACCAGGTTATCGTTCGTTCGGCCCTTTCAAATGCCCGTGCCTACTGAACTGGTTCACAGTCATATAGCTTGCATACTCCTTTCCCTTTATCGCCTCTTTGTAGAAAAGGAGAATAGAAAGTATTTTTATCAGGGTTTAGAGCAAGTTTTAACGTTTTCGTAACTATTTATGGCAAGTGTGAAATGTTTCTAATACACTACGATATTTTCGGTTTTCTCAAAAAATTATATAAGTAACTGTTAAGCAGTTTTCATTAAACAAAATTAAACACTTATTCTAATAAGTTTGGAATGATTCTCGAACGTAAACTGATAAGCAATATTTATTATGATTGAAATGTTGTGTAATTCAAGGTGATTGATTGCCATCGATATTGCCTAAATGTCATTGTTACTGCGAAGGTCGATATCTGGATAAAGTGAGTTACACCAACGTTGAACAAACTCGATCACTTACAAAAGAATTTGTCAGGTTTCACTTGACTAGCAGAAAAACCGTCGCTATATCGATCGCAAGGACATGTTATACAAGATACTAGATAACTTGATTGAACTATTTGTATTTTATTAAATGGATTATTGTGGGTATAAGCGGCTACAACAGGATTAGCGTGAGGTCAATAGGCTTTACTTTATCTACCTAGGTATAACCTGATTTAATTGCTTGGTGGCTGGTGAGCGGTCTCGGGTTCCTAGATCGGTCAAAGTATTATTAACCTTTGCTTAATTAATTTACCTGTAACAGTATGAGTTCGAAAGATGGTGGCTTGTAAGCCATCAGCGATCAGAGACAAGTGGCATTGTAGAATAGATAGTAGAATAGAATAGATTGTTAAATGTATGGAGATGTCAAATTAAATTACTGAGCGAAAGCTTATGTCAACCCCATACATTTGACAATCTATTCCATTCTACCATCTATGCTACAATGCCACTTGTCTAGGGGGGCTGATCTAAGTGAGTATCCGCGTACTTGCCTAATCTTCATTGCGATTGGCAACTGTGATCGAAATTAGGTCGGCAGAATAAATTACAATTAATAATTACATCAACATTTTGTCGATCCACCAACATCTCATACAAATACATTAGTCGACATAACCATCCTGCTACGTAATATCCATCATAAAGGCATCGAGGTCATAACCATATAACATACAGCTCATAAAATTCCACTTGACTCCCAGCAATCACTACTATGAAAGGGCAAAGGTCAGAAGCAATCATATTAGCGCTTGACAGACTGATTGGCGTTCGCAACTGTTTGATAAAGTGGACAGGCAGGACTCTATTCTTCATCTCGAATTCGCATCTTCGGCAGTTAGTTGCAGTAAGGGCTTTTTATTTTGAGACCAAGCTAATGGTGTGAACGAGTTTTAGTTCATTTTCCAATACAAGAAGACAGTAGCTGGGCGATAAAAGGTTCCTTTAGAGAAGTGCGTCATCGACTTGCTTGTTTTTTGAATATCATAAAAAAACTGTTCGGATGGAATTTTCGCCCTAAGGCTCTGGAAGATGTAGAGAAGGCCAATACATTGTATTAGAAAAGCAAAAGTAAGTATGACAAAGAGGCAGCTTGGGATCTGGATAGAGATAAAGGCATTTTATTAATCGTCGACTTTGCATTGCGAACATCCTCGAGTAAAAGCAAAACCTAGTAAATAAATATTTGAGTTGTGACATTCAAGACCATTACTCATCACCTGATTCTATAAACGTCTCCGAAGGTTCCTTACCCTTCTACAATCCCTCGCAAGATAAATAGCATGAAGACTGAACAATACCAAAGTACGCGTGTATGACTTAGCAAAACCATTTGTATGTAAATCAAGCGCGTATTAAGTGTGTAAAATCGTTGTTTAATTGTATTTGCAGCAGAACCTTGGAGGCGTGACATCAATTTATCAGGCATAGCATTAAGGAAAAGATCTTTTATTTCAATAGAGTCAGAGTTAGACTAGTGCATTTATAATTCTAAACTAATATGTCTTAAAATGTGTTATCTTTATATCTTTTGGTTGCCTGATTGTTATAAGGAATAATGTAGCATCCAGGAGTAAGTGAACCTGTGGTAACTAGTCTGACATAACCAGAGTCAGTCTGAAGTTAAGAAGGAAATGAGCTTTACGGAAACTTCTTATTTGTTCTTAACTTCTCTGGTACCGTTACTACAGAGAAAAGAGCGTTCTGACGGGCTCATAACAGCCTAACAGCGATTGATAGATTCATAGAAATAATATAACAGCGGGAGTCGGGAAGAACGACTGGTGGCCGTCTGGTGCCATGATGGCTAGGCAATGAAGTCATTACAGCTGGTAGATCCTAGATGAGGCCGGTACAGACATGGTTATTTTAATACTTGCTGAGGATGTTGGATCTTGATGAGGACCAAAGAATAATGAGAGGAACTTAGAATACTATCTAAAAGTTTACCGAAAACTTGAAAGCAGGATCTTGCCCTGAAACCTAAGCGAAAATTGGCGATATTGGCAATGCCAGCTATGTTTATGGACGCAAACCGCTCGTGCTAAATGTAATCTAATAGTGAATTGTTTACTATGACCAGCTGAATTATGTAAACAAACATTGTTTTCATATACTCTTATGAAATTCGTAAACTTTAGGATGAGTGATTCAATAATATTTACAATGACTTGTGGTTAGTCGTGACTGTACAAGCTAATACGGTATCAGGCACTGTATTAGCTTCTGCCTTACTATTCTTAGAACAAAGTCTGACAGGTGGAGCTCTCCGATCTTAGTTGATAGATACGTTTGGCGTGCCCCGTCCAGCTTAAATTTACACAAAACATGGAAAAAAAACTTTATTATTATCTATTTTCTTTAAAACGGCACTGATAAGGTGAATGTTTGATTGTACTTTATGCATTCCTAAACATCAATTCATTAAATCATTGATCGAATTGTGACGAAACTGGGGTTCCGTTTCTTTTTACCGAAAATATCTCTATAAATATAAAAAAAAACATAAGTTAATACAGCTAGCTATCTGTAATTAAAGCTAGCTTGCATGTCACATGATGTGCTGCATAAAACCAACACGGAGCACAATCGTCCATAAAATATAGAAAAGTTCAGGTATCACGTATCACTTATTCTGTGGTATAAGGTAGCTATCACAAGCTATTGTTCAAGACTGTCTGAGTGAGTACTCTATTACTGCGGATGCGGGCACTAATGATGAGATAAATAAATCCATACTGATATTATAAATGGGAAAGTGTGTCTGTATGTTTGTCTTTCTTTTACGGCAAAACGGATCGACGAATTGACGTGATTTTTTAAGTGGAGATAGTTGAAGGGATGTAGAGTAACATAGGCTACTTTTTGTCTCTTTTTAACGCGAGCGAAGCCGCGGGCAAAAGCTAGTGTCATATATCACGTACTTTTACTAAGCATTCCTGTCACAGGAAACGGAACATGGCTTAGCCAGAGTAAGTGCTAAGTAGTACTTATTTACCTCGGCCAAGATATGGATGTTTGACAAGCAACTAGGAACATGTGGCAGTGGATACTTCATTAAGAGTTTTCATGTCCTTTCATCGTGGCAGAATTAGGACTAACAGCTACTTAAGTAGGAAGGATTTACCAACACAATATCAGTAGCTTTTTTCTCAAAATCACTCTTAATAAGGTCCTCAAGTTCGTAACAACATTTGATATCCGCGTTCAAAGTTCCACACGTCCAATAATTCCAAGGCGTTCTATCAACTAATGACAGCGTGCATAATTTGATCATGCGATGTTTTCTACCTCAATTGTTCATAATTAACCATTGCGGTTAACTTTATTGCTAGCTGCATTAAACATTTTTGTTTAATTTCATTTTAATTGTTGAGTGATAAATAATAAGCAGTTGTGGTGAATCTTTTTCTAAATAATTGCTTGTTGGTTGTTATTTGTGACCAAAAAAAAATGTCTTAGAATAGCGCTGTATTCAACTTGGGAAAGTTGAATCCACCAGGCTGGCTAAAACTTGAAGCAAGTTCTTATTGTCCTTCAGGGATTAGTTCTATTGAAAATCCATTTTAGTTTCTATCCGAAACCATTTTAATGATTACCCTTACTTCCTCGAAGCTTAATTAACACCAAACAAGCGGACGTGGATCTAAGCTGGGATTAGGACTTAGCGACGGTTGTACGTCTTCTATAAATACTACACAATAGCCTCTTACGCGTGTGTTTAATCGTTGAATACATACGTTATGGCTGTGGCTTCAATTGAATTTATGACCTGTGATATGATCGCCTTGTGTTCCTGGTATGCAGTTCGATAATACATGCACTCTATCGAGAAAAAGAACGGGCCATAAATTACTTAACGCCTTTGTTTCTAAGAAATGGCAGGCAGAAATTTCGCTTTGTTCTTTATGATTAAGAAGAACATAAAGGAAGTTCAAAACTACTAAATGCGAACCTGTAATTTATTAGTTCTGACAAGGCAAGGCGATGACTTGTCCCTTCTCTTTAATAGGAAACAGGAAAACCGCAATAAATGCCATAAATGAGAAGGTAACTCTGGACGACTATGGAATTTGGCGAAAGCTATATGTATCCTATCTTATGGATAATAACTACAAGAGATTCCAGGAATATGAGTAGGATATAGCACTAATGGAAATAGTATATTCGAAGTTTCATGTACTACGACAGGTCGTAGACTCCAGTTACGGCAGTAACTAAAAGGAGAGCGGACGGGACGCTCAAAAGAAAAAAATAGAAGTAACCCTTTTGAAACACAAACGTGTGCACTACCTGGGACAGGTAGTTCGAATTCTTATTTAAAATTCAACTGCCATTTCGCACGTCGAGATTCCTCAAGTGTAAAGTATAGTATGCCTGTATTTTGCCAGTAAATTTTGATGGCCCAGAATCCAGAAAAACTAGGGATATCAGTAACCTGAATTTATTTATTTAAACTTCACGTACAAAGGCGTTCGCAATGCCTTGGGCATTCTTTATTAGTCAATCCAGGCTAAAGTAGAAATAATTTAGCCGACTTACTGCTATAAAAGTTTAATACTAGGAACTACTGGGAATAGAATCCAATCAGAAAAGTTGGACTTACCACGACGCAACTCAACCAATATTATCCACGTTTTTTGCCGAATTATTCTTATAATAATGATCCTTAAGTTCCTCATACTAAGTACAAAGCAGTGTACTCTCATCTGCATCATTATACGCGTAGGCGTATGATGAAGTGACTCAGAATATCATTGACCTCATCAAAAAACGTTATATGTAGCTTTCTATTGAGACAAACGACTACGACGTCAAGCCATTATTGACAACGCAAATTAGATGGAAAAGAGATTGATAGTTTTTAGATGCAAAACTGCAAATATTAACATTAATGGTAATGTGATACTTAGTTGTGTTGTGAATAAAATATGTATGCAAATATACGCAAATGTTTTAGGCAACAATTCATGGAGATTTTGAAATAACTATCTGTAGGTGGAACTGAGGTCTGAAACAACGTATTTTCTTGAAGCTAAACAGAAATCTATGTAAATGTATAAAATGGTCAACTGACTGACTGTTGATATATCAACCGTACAGCAAAAACCGCTGATCCTAAAGACATGAAACTTGGAGGGTGTGTTCTTTGTGAAGGTGTGTTCTAAGAGTTTTTAGAAAATTCCAAATCTACATGTGATAGAAGTTCTGCCGGGGTCGCGGAATGTTTGTAATAGTGACCCTGGAACATAAAGGGCAATCGAAGGATCATGTAAAAATCTGACACGCCCTCCCGCCGCACCCAGGACGGGAGCAGTAATTTGATGATTTCCCACTCACCAAAAAAAAAATGTGATAGAAGTTCCGACATTGACGCGGGCGAAAGCTAGTTAGTGTTCATATAAAAAAAATTAAGAGACAGGGTTTTTGGTGTTTATCAACGCACAGCCAAAACTACTAAAGCTAGAATGAAATTCACAAAGTCGTTTCCTTTTACGACGTAAAGGCGCAATGAGCAATTTTTGGGAATTCAACTCCTAAAAGGGTTAAAATGCGGCGAACCCGCAGGAAACACCCCAGGTGTTTCCTTTCTAAATGATAAACTTCTTGTTTCTAAGTGGTAAACGAGTCGTTTACCACTCTCGCACAAACGACAGATCAATAGGATTGCTAAACTAATGGATAAATGAATTGTGCAAAAATACCATACAATAGACAAAAAGAAAGTAATCTGAGAAAAAAATAGTGGCAAATAAATTGAGATAACAATTTTTTTCTTGAATTACGCGTAAGTAAGTACAAGGCTTGTGTAGTAAATGCCTCTGAAACAAAAATGGTCATACACAACAAGATAAAGACCCAAATACAACTAGGTCAAGTTTAAGTCAAACATGTCAGTATTTCGAAACATTTGTGGCCATATAACACACTTATTTTCCTTAGTCAGCATTGCAAAAATAAGTTGACTGCAGAATAAAATGCTTAATTGCAAGGCTAGTCTTTACAGAGTATATTAATATAATAAAAACGACAAGGTAGATGGTCAATAGATGAACGATATTAGATTTAAAGAACCTTCGGATCTGAAGAGATATAATAGACATGTTCAATGCCAATCTAATTCTCTGGTCATGGACCAAAACCCGCACAAAGTTATTTTTAACAAAGGAAGTTTATTGTAATGTTCCATTATCAGAAAACTTCAAGGTAGAAAGATTTGAGACCATTAAGACCTACTTTTTATAAAATTAAAAAAAAAATAGCTTTTGCTAATCTTTCTAACTCTTTTATGTAGGGTCTAGTAACTTAGAAATTTCGTGTTCAATCAGAGAGTGAATGACCTTACACTTTTAATATAATAGATAATCTCTATGAAAAATAATGTGTAGCAGATAAAATACATTAACCAGAAACAGCCCTGTATTGGTGTATGTATTGCTTCGTGCGCGCTTCTGAAAGAATGTGCAGTCGCAATACAGGCTGAACATACTGAGGGAGCTCCACTGGTAGCGATCTCTGGTAGGCGCTGATCATGCGTCAAGCGATCGTCGTATCCCTCGTTTGCATGGTAGCAGGAATAACCATAGAGGTTTTATACATCAAGAGTCTGAACATTCCTTTCTCCCCAGACAAAGGGTATCCGAAATACCCCAAAAAAAACCAGTTAATTATAATTTCCATGGCAGCTACCAAACCCATTGTAAAACAGCTGACCTACCATAAAATTCCTAGTAACCAACAAAAAAAGGTTATTGTAAAAAGAGGATGTGTATACACATTTTTCTATAGACAAACATGCTTGTGTGTTCATAAACAGGACATTGACAGGGATATCAGGTGAACAGTGAGCACTCCGTATGTTTTGCTTTATGCTTGCAAACTGAGTTAATTGACGGAGCACAAAGCTCTGTCAATTAACTCAGTTTGCAGTTCATGAGTCAGCTGCATTATTTTAGTCCTCATAAAATGCATGATATATGATTAAGGTTTATCTTTATGCTTGAGATATGAGATGTTTAATTATGATAATGAATGTCTGCCTGTTTATGCCTGTTCAATTATATTGGGACTTTATGGCTGATCAAATGTGAATTGACAATGCAAGATGCATTTTAAGATATGGTACACTTTATGACTATGTTCATTGCTAATGGTTACTATAGTTAAATTTTCACAGTATTTACCAAAAAATATATCAATCAAGATTAGGCTGTGATCAAAACCTGACAAAAGTCATGCTAAATATAAACTTACAAGCTGTCCCTTGCGGTTTCACCCGCATTTTTCGTTACTGCTTCGCTCCCGTGGGTCGTAGCGTGATGGTATATAGCCTATAGCATTTCTTGATAAATGGGCTATCTAACACTGAAAGAATGTTTCAAGTCGGACCAGTAGTTCCAGAGATTACCCCCTACATACAAACTTACAAATTTTACCTCTTTATAATATTAAATTATTAAGTATAGATATAGAAGTGAGTAATCTTTAAATAAATAAAGCCAATACTTTTTATGTCACTAGTACAAACAAGCAATATGTATGTACATGTGTGTGAGACATAGAAACTGATTGTTTAAGAGCATAATTTACAGTTAACTGTTAGTAAAAGCTTTGTCAATAATTGAGTGTAATTATGTATGCATGAATAGTCTCAACAGTCTGCATGAAATCTTGTTTGTGGCTTCGGAAATATGGAGAATGTTTTCTTTAGAAGATTGCTTTATTAGGAAATGTTTATATTTCGTTGTTAATTATATTAAGTGTTGGTTGTTGAGTTTTTTATTTATATCATAACAGAGGCAAAAAACCTATGGCTAATTTGATCGTAAAGGGTTACCATAGCTCATGAATGTTATATATTTTTTTTATTTCTAATAATAAATTACATTAATCTCTAAGTCCCTGAGATACCACATTTATTAAGACACCTATTGTTCTTTAATTGTGTCTGTAACTACGCTAGCAGACGGGTTAATTTAATTTTACACAAAGGTTATAGATACAAATGCCTTAAAGTTCTTGAAAATCTGATAAGGCAGAAGGGCTTGATAGAACTATAAGTGCTATTAAAATATCATAAAAGATAGGAGAGAGTAAACATGATAACAGATTCACCATGAGATGTTTATCAGTTTGTTTTAGTACTCTTAACACACTGATAATAATAATTTAGCGTCACTTTCAGAAATTTAATTTTATAATAATGCTTATCATACAGTTGTATTTTATGATTATGAAATGCATAATATAATAATAATAACTTACATAAGTGCTAATGAAATTTTTATGTACCTTTCAATGTTTTATTATTGTGCTACAAATTCTAGGAATGTTGACAGACTAATTTGGTTAAGTTAGCATTGCATAGTTATTTACTTTCGTAACTGAATAATTTTGTCCATTTAGGAACATGTTTTGGTCGCACTAAATGAATTTGTTTAAGTCAGTTTCTTTGTAAAAGGAAATGGGCACTTAGTCCACATTAGTAAGTTGTTTGATTCACATATTTTCTTTTAAAAGGTAGATTACAGAAACTGCTTAACAATGAGGTGTTATTAGAAACCTCTAGATATGTAGTTTAGTGATCACAATTTTTTTTTATTAAATAAATTATAATGCTGAGAAAATTAAATAAATGTTAAATTGCCCACATACCTGTTAATAATTGTAGTATAAAAAAGGAACTATCACAAAAACAAATCAAACTTTTTGTTGAGTGCCACATGTCATTGTAAACAAAGACTTTTATTTAGAACCTGGGAAAACAGCAAGACCACCCTCTAACCGAAAATTGCTTTTGACATTTAATTTAAAAAAGTGCTATTCTAGTAATGTGGTATCCAGGTGTAAACCACAACAGATAAAGTTAACCTAGTTTCGAGAACAAAAAAGGACATAAACAAACCTACATGGAAAATTATAAGAACACTGCGGGTGGCCTTCCGCCTTCTTGCCGTCTGCGCAACTAATTAGCACCACAGCTTATCATAAAAGGAAACGTTAATATTCAAGGTAAGCAACCACCGAAGTACTCGCAAAATATGCACTAAACTTGAAGGTACTCACCAGTTGCCACTTGGACTTGCGCGTGGGGTCTGCGATCGTGATGAGCAGTCTGTGGATCATCTGCACCGTGCCTTCGTAGTACACCAGAGCCGACTCATAGTTCCCCATCAATGCCATCTCCCTCGCCAACTTTGTGTTCTCGCAAATTTCGCCAACAGAAACTGCCATTATTGTCATTCCCGCTGCGTACATGTAACTTATCCACAGTGAAAACTTTATGGTTCTTCGAGGAGACCACTTCGAAGATTACAATCGCGTGTGACATCCAATAATCCAAATGTACCACTTCGCATTTTCACAACATAACCCACACTTCTTTTATTGTATTTATGCTGAATTCACTTGACATATTGCAAATTTGTGTTTACATGTGGTACAACTTATCTCATGGTTCCGCTGAATTTATAAAACGATGACCATATTTTTGTGACAAAACAAACTTATCAATTTCGTTCGACAGTTCACAATCACAATCGCAAGTCAACTGCCAACCTAAATTCAATCAACCAATGACGATCTCGCATGGTTAACATCTGAAAGTTGGTAGCTCCGAAAAACAAGTTCGTTTTCTACTGCAAACGTGAATTGAAACTAGTGCTGCTCTTGAATATTCGACTAATATTATAAAATAGTAAAAAAAGAATTTACATAACGGTTATTGTCTTTGTGGCAGTTACTGCAAGGAGTACTATAGCAAGACATTATAGATTAACTCGTATATCCAATGATATTATAAGTAAAAAAGTTTTTTTTCACTTTTTTACTTAAAACATCATTGCTTATATGTCGCCAACCACTACTCATTAGAGTAGTGGGGTATTAGGGTATTATGTTCTGTGTTGGCGACACGCGAACACCCGTGACCCATCTCTTTGGTTAGACCCGCCAGTGTTTATACGGTGCTAATAATCTCTATTAGAAGTTTTTCTCCCACTTCTAATTATTATTAATATAGCATCGATTAGTTTCACTCTTAGTACTTACTTTAATAGCAAGTGCACCCCGCTTATGTCCTCTTATAAGCCTTTCACTGTAATAAACAAGATTTGAGAAGCCGACCACTGCATTAGGCCCGAGTCACACCGGAATGGCAGCGGCACGACGAGCACCTTCAGTGTGAAATAGTTTTAAACTTTAACTACATACTTAAAAGACTAGTATCGCTTGAAAAGGTCGCGAGGCCGCCCGCGGCGCCGCGACCGGCCGCGCGCCTCGCGCTTCTTCCGATGCTGGCGGCCGCTGCCATTTCGGTGTGACTCGGCCCTTAGAGATTAGAGCATCATCACCCATTTGAGATGTTGATACTACTTGGCGTGTACATGTCTCCGCTATCCTCAAAGTGAAGCTAAAATAATCCATACTAATATTATAAATGGGAAAGTGTGTCTGTCTGTCTGTATGTTTGTCTTTCTTTCACGGCAAAACAGAGCGACGAATTAACGTGATTTTTTAAGTGGAGATAGTTGAAGGGTTGGAGAGTAACATAGGCTACTTTTTGTCTCTTTCTAACGCGAGCGGAGCCGCGGGCAAAAGCTAGTATACCATATTTTAACGCCAGGCAAGTGTAATGACATTTCTCATTGCAAGTACTCTCGGGTTGTTCTAATAAAACAATAACGCTAACAATAAACATTATATTCGTAGTTTTAATATAATACATAGTATGAAACATAAATACAATCTGCAGTTATACATTTTACGTCTATTTACATTGACACCGTCGCTTTGTATAGATTCCAATAGAAGTAATTAAAATATCGAGAAAAAAAGCCGAAGTTGTTGGTTAAATTCACTTGTTTCAAGTAATTTTTGAAGTTTTTTTTAAATTTCTGTCTTTATTGTTTGATCATCTACCAATACAATATGTCAAAATATCGATAAACACAATCATGATAAGAGGATCCATTATAGACGATTTTGTATTAAGCATAGACTAAAAAAAAACAAATTTTAACACTCTTTTAAAAATAAATTAAATCGTCGACAAAGGGTCATCTTCGTTCACTTACAAAATCAAAATAAATACACTTTATGGAAATCTCAATAACTTAATGAGAACTATACGACATTAAACCAACTATAATAATTACGATTACTCTAACCATGCTATAAGATAAAAAAAAAACATACTAACATTTCATTAACTTGCAACACTGAAACAAGTTGCCAGCACAATTAATGAATTTGCAATTTAATGAAATGCAAATTTTATCAAATATTTCAAGCTTCCTAAAAAACAATAAAAATATGTCACACCTACTGAGTATATATTTATTTATTTGTCATTTTTTACCAAGTAATTATTTTATCATGGAAATGTAATGAACATACCGGTTGCTTTTTGCATTGTTTTTTTGCTAAATATCTACTACAATGGCTAGCATAAGTAACTAAAGTAACAGATTGTGTACATAGTTTTTTTCTTTGGATAACTTACACGAAGAAAGCTCATAAATATTTATTTATAGTATAAAGGTACAAATGGTCAAAAAAACAGGGTGTATATTGCTGTGATTATAGGAAATGGAATTATCCGCCTTCGAATTGATATTTTTGAAAATCTACATCCTGCAAGTCATTTTTCCATTTAAAGTACCTAAAAAATTTTGCTTGCTATAATATCTTATGTCAAAAAAATTAACCGAAAATAGCTCTTAATATAAATATGCACCAGAATAACTTAACTGAGATTATTGTAACAAGATATACAAAGATAACATATTAACTTGAACATTATGAAGAATTTGGTGTTAACTGTATACAAAACTAGCACCAAATTGTATATACAACTTAGGAAAAAGAGAGGACGAGAAAGAGACTAGGTAGACGTAATCGTTGTGGCGAAATAAATAATTATGGCAATGGAAAATATATGTTACTGGTAATGAGTGGTCGATACGCGATACCTATTCACTTTATTATATTTATAAACCGCATTTCCAAAAAGTTTTTTCTTGTTTTTTTTTCAGCTGTTTGATCATAGGTCGATGTCGCTTAGTTCGTATTAAAGGTGTCTTGTCAAACAGTGACGCGACCGCATTGTCGACTTTGGCGTCAAAAACAGTTGACGAACGCATGCGCGTATTAAAGTTAAAAACTTAATCCTTAATAACAAAAAACAAATATTCGCTTATTTGCCTCTCATTACCAGTCACTTCATATTTGAACTTGGAAAATTTCAAGCCCAGTTCAGTTATTTGTCAAGTGAATAGCTGCTAGTATTTCTGCCTAGTAGGCGGAAATAAACATATTACAGAAAAGCATCGAGACTTGACGAGACTTGATCAGGCGATCTTCTTATAAAAATAACCCAAGGGCTACTAAAAAGTAGTGTCTAACGTCAAAGACGAACTCAACTTAAATTACGTGAAGGTAAAGTTGATATTCGTCTGTTTTTCTGCGACCTAGTCATAAGCCTCAAACAAACATTTATTTGAATGTTGTATTATCATTTTCATTTAACAAAACGTCAATTCTCGTAGTTAAAAACATAAGAAATATAGACGCGGCTTATCTCAGCAACAATTATTGTCAAAGTGTAGATAAATAAAAAGTCATTTTGACAGATTAGGGCAGTTTTTGAAACTACGAGAATTGCACTTTGATTCAAGTGCGTAAAGTCCATATCAATACAAAAAATTGTTAGTATAATAACGCTACGTTACACATATAAACTTCTAACACATAGCTAGCTATTTAACTATAGATCTAAATGTAAGTGAAATAAGATCTTATGTTGAATGTAGGGCAATGAGGCATAAGCGTTGTTTTCCCTGTAGAGTGGCAGCGATTGAGTGTATCCCATCTGGCCCGGTGACGTGGCCCGGTACCGGGCCACATGGGAAAAAAAAGTTTTAACTGGCCCGGTGATATGTTTACCGGGCCAGATGGTACAAATCAAGTGCCATCGTCCCCGGTAAGGGGCGAAAAGAGGATACGCCTCGTAATTTGTGAAATACTAACTATATGCATCTATGAATGGATGAACTTCTAAATCAAACCGCTTAGTAATAATCACTTTTTATTGTGAATAACGCGATATATCAACTTGTGTTATAAATCTCAACTTGAAATAGACTTCCTGTAAGCAGATTTTTGAATTTGAACATATTAACTTCGATAATTTCAGAATTCTCTAACGCATTCTGCCGTTGTTCCTTTTTCGCGCGAAGGGCAGAATAGTGTGCTTTAAAAGAGACATTTTTATTGAGCCCACTGTTGAACAGTAACGCTTATTAATCATTTTACACATGAAACAAAAAGAAAGGGAAGGAGTTACAACTAAGTTAAAAACCACCCGTACACAAGTAGCCCTCAGTGCTGTACTTACTCCTTCTCCCACAAAAGCGGCTGGTGGTATGTGGCTGCTCAAAGTCCTGATGATGAAAACAGCAAGATATTTCGTTATTTTATGTTAAAACAATGGTTGCGTGATGATTTTATAAACGTGAGGTGCGATTTCGGACAACGCCACCGTACGACAAATGCACTGGAAGCGTGGCACAGTAAACTTAACAAAACAATTAAAAATAGCAGCCCAATATGATCGACATTTTAAAAGCGCTTCATACTGACGCCTCTTTTAACAAAACAAGATTAGTGCAAATTGCAAATAAGATACCAAGTACTCGACGCCATTCAAAGAAAGCCATGCTTCGCAAAGACTTTATTCAGGAGATAACCATGGAGCTCATGACCGGTCAAATAACCGTCGGTCATTTTTTAGAAAAAATGCGTTAGAAGATTCGAAATTATCGAAGTTAATATGTTCAAATTCAAAAAATCTGCTTACAGGAACTCTATTTCAAGTTGAGATTTATGACACAAGTTTATATATCGCGTTATCCGCAATAAAAAGTGATTATTACTAAGCGGTTTGATTTATAAGTTCAATCCCTTTCATAGATGCATATAGTTAGTATTTCACAAATTACGAGGCGTATCCTCTTTTCGCCCCTTGCCGGGGACGATGGCACTTGATTTGTATCATCTGGCCCGGTAAACATATCACCGGGCCAGTTAAAACTTTTTTGTCCCATGTGGCCCGGCACCGGGCCAAGTCACCGGGCCAGATGGGATACACCCCAGCGATTGACTTTTCTTTAAGGTTATATAGATTATTAAACTTGCATTGTTTATTAAGTAAATGATTCGTTTTAATGTAACATTATAATCGAAATATCGACAATTAAGACTTAATTTTCTATATTGAATAAAACGTAAAGCATTGCCGAAATATTTAGTGTTGAAACTATATGGCACTAGATGATAGGAAAATAAGGTACAAATTAATGCATTAAAAAAAAGGAATATTATGACATAGTCACTGTCTATTCAGTTTACGGACAGCATTTATGTTTTGTTTATAATTTGATGACATATCAATTTATTTCGAATCTTTGAAAAAACTTTTATTTCTTTTCTTTGACAAGCTAAAGCAATGATGAATAGCTGTAAGATGTGAACGTATTATACATTATATATTTAATACAATATAATATTATTATATATACACACATACAACCTTACGAAGCATGAGTTATCACATGTGGGTGGTCCAATTCTTAGTCATAGAATAGAATTTCGTAAGCAATACTATCAGATATTTTATAACTCAGAGCATCATTGGCATACTTTCTAGGGGTTGAAATGACTTATTTTAGTGTAAGACCCTGTGGCGACATCTAACGTTGAACACGTGAACTACAACTGACATTCTACATCGCGATATAAGAGTTTTCGGCGACATTAGCACATGTACAGAAAACCCGACTAGAACCGTCGACCACACGTCTGGTCGTACCTTTTCGGTATACTACTCTCTGTTCCTCATTCTCCCAAAAGCCTTAAGCCCAGTTTCCACCGCGAGCGGAACGGCCCCATTAATGACTTCGCTCGCAAGCGCAAACTGCATACTTGTATTTCCACCAACAAAATTATAATTCTTAATACATACTTTATTATAAATGCATTTATTATTAATTATTATTCGACTATTTGTTGTTTATTTGTTTGACTATTAGTTGTTTGCAGTTTGCGCTTGTGAACAAAGTCATTAATGGGTCCGTTCCGCTCGCGGTGGAAACCGGGCTTTATTGGCAGGTAGCCGTTGGCAAAGTGAAGGTGCTTTTTAAAGTAGATTAGCCATCTGCGCAGGAAATATTTTATTGCAGTAGCGTATGCGTAAACGCGAATGCACTCCTTAATGATTAAGGAGGAGATTAAGGCTTAATCCCTCACTGACATAATAATCATTTGGGACGGCAATCCTACACGGCTGTCAAGAGATCAAAAGCTAAACTTCTTGTGACTGTTTGTGTCTTTCGAAGCACAGAAGCAAGTGATATTTTTAAAACACACATGGTATTCGAAAAGTGACCGGTATGTGCCCAGAATGAACTGAAGACCTCGACTTAGTACACCTATGGCCCTTACACTGGTCTTTAAAAGTAGTTTCAAACCCTAGAAATATGCCTACGATTTCAATTACAAAGAGTATCTTTTATTTTTATATAATAGAAGCTTTCGTACTCCCGTTGAGTACAACATCAGCAGATTGTTGTTTTAAAAACATGAGTAGTATTAAATTGTGTGTTGTTTTTTTCAAATAACGCACATTTAAATAATACCCACCAAGTATATAGTCTTTTATGCCAAAGATTAATAAAGTACTTTAAAAATACATTTAAGCATACAAATAATTCGTTTGTCCCTAACACGAAACATCAATGTATAATATCAATTTGTTATTTTTATTTTATTATTTTATCATTAACATTAATGAATACATTGAACATAATTTATTGAGCCGTGTAATGTTATAACATTTCAAAAACGCAATGGACGTATTTGTTTTCATAATCTGTGTTGTTCTGACAGTTTGCAATATTTTTTTATTTATTGGCTTTTCTGTCGTCTAAATAATGTGCTAAATTGTCAAGCAATTGATTCTTTACGATTTTTGTGCTTTCTTTGATCCAGGTGCTACCAGCCAGCGAAGATTGTAGCTCCACACGCGGTCAGTCAAACAAGCTAGAACAAGTCTACCTCAATGGGTCCATTACTATGGCCGGCCCAATTTATTTTGTTATTCAGTGCGTGTGTGTTTGGTTATCTTAATTATTAACAACCAGTCACAGCACGCACGCTTGACAATTCGTCACATAATTATTGCATTCAAAAACCGATAGATTTTTGCTGTATGAAGTCAGTTTTATTTAAACAATATTTTGAGACGTAAAACTCGCAAGTTTATGTTTTATCCAAATTTTTGGATGTGATTAAATGCTCCAGAGGTCTTGACTTGAGTTTGACTTCTTTAAATTTCCTTTTTTTAGAGTGTTTACATCCTCAAATTTATTTCACACAACGCCTGAGAGTTTCACATCCCACCAGCATTATTACTAAGCTCATAGACTAGTCACCACCCGGTTAATAGTAGACGATAAAATTTTGCCGCCACGACATTTCACCATCACATATTTTACCTCACATCTTTCCCGCACGATATATCGCAATGATATTTTTATGACGCACTGCACAGAAGTGGAGTACCACTTACATTTAGTTAGTTATTATATCCAGGTGTTCCTTGGGCATCGGAGGCAGTACGTGAACCTGCTTCGCTTTACTTGCGTGGTATACCTGACCAGGACTGAACGGTTCCAAGCGGGGATGGGCTGAGATGTCCTTTTTTGGGTCTGGAAGAAACAAATAAAAATAGTTTAGTGGTAAAACAAATTTAAATGTTTATAATATGTATGCTTGAGCCTCCTTTTAGGCAGATAGTACCTATATAAGAGACCTCCTTCTTCCTTTACACTTCAATAAAGATAAGAGAAAAGACAATAAATATTTTGTAAATGTTTTTTTTTTATATTAAAATGTGGCTGTATATTTTGATCACTTAGATGCCATCTCTACGGGCAGAAGAATTGCATCAGTCACGTAAAATTTATTTTTTTAAGACACTCATGTAAATATGTCCGTTGCTGGAGAACACACTATTCCGCACCCAAATTGTACAATAGTTTAAACACTTCTTCCATCATTTCAAGAGGGGAACGATGGTAGAAATGTGGATTCAGAGATCAACATTTCATTCAGTTAGTAGCTATGACACACATATAAGTACAACTATAAAAAGGACATTAAGATTTACCTTTGGTATTAGCTGCGATGTATTTAGACAGGCGGACGGTGGGCAGTGGTAGGTATCCCGCGACTAACGGCATCACATCCAAAGTCACGTTCTGTGGCTCCGTGCTCGTGCATTCCATTGTTATTACACCTAGAATACGATTTATGGAATTGAAAGTCTCATAAAAACGTAAAGGTTAAATTAATTCTAATCTGGATCAATTGTACCAATTAAAAACATTCAAAATCTGATCCGCTGGCTTATTACCTATGAAACAGCAATCAGCAATATTTGCGCAGTGATCGCGCTATCACCGCGCTATTAATCGCTTAACGTCAAAAAAATCGTATTATGTATGAATCGATTGCTAATCGCTCGCTGATTGTTCTAATGCACTTATTGCTACGATGACGATAAAGTAGCAATCGCTGGAACTAATTAAATATCACCTTTAACAAAAAAACTTAACTTTGCTCTTAAAACCATACTAAATACGAAACCACCAAACGAAAAATGCATGTTTTAGTTTACTGATTGCTCCACAGAGGCAGCACTATCGCTAGATTGCTATTTGACTTGACGTATTTTGAATTGACGTTTGAGAAGCAAATATTGCTAAATTATCGCGATCGCTCGGCTTCTGCAAGATACGTAATCCCGGTGCGGAATTCATAACCTAATACAGCAATTTGGCCGCCTTTGTTTAGCAAAAGTTGTCAATCTCACATTGTTTCTTTCTTAGAAAAAAGAAATCTGTCTATTGAAAAGTGGCCGCTAGAAAAAAGGGAGAATAAAGTCAATCTAATACAATATTTACCTGCAGTTCGACCTAAAACCGCCCACATAGTCTGGTCAGCGAGAACTTCGTACATAAGCGACGTGTATTCTGTTTCATTCACCTGGAATTATTACAGTTTAGCATAAACAAAGAAGATAGGAGGTTTTTCTAATTCAACACACACACAACCACAAAGAGTTTCGAACTATTCGACATTATTTAATCTCTACATTTTACACTTACATTATTTAAATAAGGACAAACTTAATTTTGTAGAGTAAGTTAAGTTTAAAAGTAATTATTATGCTTTCCATCAAACTAATAATTAAGTTTATTTATATTGAAAAAAAAAACTACTTATAAGTTTTGCTTTAATCGCTAAGCCGAAAGCTACATTTTGTTTTCTTTTTGAGAGGACAGATAAAACACAGATTCTCACTAAACTAAAAAAAACCTTCATCTCACTACCACCCACTCCACTTGCTTCATAAAAACGATAACCGTCATCACTTACCCTTTGCACACTCAATTGCAAACAGCACATTTGCGAAGCCCTACAAAAGTCGGAGCCCTTGCTCGGCTCAAGTTTGGTCCTTATCACAAATAGTGTGGTATAGTCCTGAATATCAAACGGACAGCTGAAAGGCCTGCCCGGACCCTCGGTGTCTAAGGGACGATAGTGCACGGAGAAGGTGGCCTTCATTGGACCTGCTTTGACCAGAGGGTCCTTTAGGAGTTCCCACATGAATGAGGCTGTTGTGCCGTCGGAAGCTACCACCTGAAAGAGAGGAATTACGGTGATGATTGATTTGTAGGATGATTGGAGAGCATTAATTTAAAAGCATTCAATTAAAGTAGATTTTCACATTGGAAATTTTATTTACCTTTCTAATTTAATTATATACAAACGTACAATCACCAGATAATTACTAAGAACAAATCTTTCAATAAATATTGCATGCGATAAGCGGCAATAAAGTTTAAAATCGAATAGGGGTCTATTCGATTTTAAACTTTATTGAAACTATATTAAGTGTATTCTGCGGATTCGCTTCGCTTCTGCGGGATCTATAGATTTTGCGGTTATGCACCTATTTTCAAACTGCATTAAAAATACGAACCAAGGTCGATCTTAGTTTTTGACGACTGTAATAAACACCAACATTTAACGTCGATACAAACTCAATATAACCACAAAAGACGACGTAAAAAAAACTTACCATCCGATCAGAATTCTTGGGATTCAAGTCCGCCACAGAATTATCATTTCCATCACACTCCAGCTTGGGGTCTGCCAACGAGAACTGCACCAGATGCACTACTGTAGACTTCAAGGTCACGTGGATGAACTTCCTCGTGTTGGAGGTGAGGAGTCGCCAGGACGCCACCATGGGAGGGGAGAAGTGAAGAGGGACCTCGGTTACCGCTTCCCACCAGGGGCAGGTTAGCCAGACCTGTAAGCAATAGATAATTATGAAGAATGTTATATTTTTTTTTTAAACTCATTACGGCCTGAATAAACCATTTATCACGCGAAGACAACTAGACATCCATGTTTTATTCTGCCACTAAAGTAAAAAAAATAGAAAAGAGGGCTAAGTTATGACACAAGAGTTAGGGGACCACTAACCTAAAGGAATAAAATATTTGTTCTGTGAAAAATCACAATCAATCCAGCAACAAAGCGCGCAACTGTCAATCACTCATCCAACATCCATACTAATATTATAAATGGTAAAGTGTGTGTGTCTGTTTGTCCGTCTTTCACGGCAAAACGGAGAGACGGATTGACGTGATTTAAGTGGAGATAGTTGAAGGGATGGAGAGTGACATAGGCTACTTTTTGTCTCTTTCTAAAGCGAGCGTAGCCGCGGGCAAAAGCTAGTAATGATATAAAAAACCAAACATCAGTTAAGTATTAATTTGTTCTTGGCCGACATAGGATTCGTCAATTATATGATATTACCAGACGCTAAAGTGTTCCAGAACAAATATTTGTATGGCATACCCATAGTGCAGGAAAAATTCCTATTGTGGGAAAACATTTTCCTAGGATAAAGCGAATCTAATAAGAATCTTTGTTCGTCCAATAATTGTCTTCTACGATGTCCTTCTCACCGCTCTGGTTTTCTTAAGTCTTCATTTCTTGTCCAGGCGGTTTTCCTTTGGAATGATCTTCCTCAGGATATCAGGACGTTGACCAGTCGGTACACATTTATACTTACGCAAGAAATTGGCAGATTCATCCCACATGTAATTTATTCTTTTTCTTTATCTATATTTTTTTATCTCTCTCTACTGTTTATATTTTTTATGTATGTACAGTCACGGTCTGAAAGTTTTTAACACCATAAGGATCACAATTGCATGCACACATTCAGGCCACAAGTTCTAAATGTCTATTTCATGATAATTTGATTGGTCATAGATTTTTTTTTCTAATGGTATGACAATCAATCGCTTTAGGTGATGCAATGATGGACTAACTACTAAAATGGTTTGATATACAGAAAACCTACTTTGAAAAACCAATATTTTTTTAATAAGAATATAAGAAATAATAAATAAAAGTTTTAAAAAATCTTTATTCAATATCTGGTATAATATCACTCCGTAGCTATGACTAATTTAGTTTTTTGAATAAGAATATGAAGAAATAATAAAAATATCACTGAACAAAATCTTTATTAAACACTAATTGTCCCCGGCGGTTTTACCCGCGTAGTTCTCGTTCCCTTGGGATCGGCTATAGATACTATCTCTGTATCAAATTTCATTTAAATCGTTTCGGTAGTTTTGGCACGAAAGTGAGACAGACAGATAGTTACTTTTGCAATTATAATAGTAGTATGGACTAGTCCGGATCCACAGCTACGACTAATTTAGTTTTTTTAAATAAGAATATAAGGAAATAATAAATCAAATCTTAAAAAATCTTTATTGAATATCTAGTATAATATTACTCCGCAGATACGACAGGTGCATAGATGCAACAAGACACGTGCATAGATCAGTATTTCTTGTATCATTTTCTGGTATCACTCGAGCACAGCGTGGTCTATGAGGATTTCTTTCATTTTGTCAGTTCCAGCGCTAAACCAAAACCCCTCATATTTTTTTTATTGAGTTTAAATCAGCAGACCGAGCGGGCCATTGAATGAGACGAATAATTTCACTGTGCAGGATGAACCACGCCATAGTAGCACAAGCTGGGTGTATCCGTGCATTATCTTAACTCTTTATTAATGGCATTTGCGGTAAACACACCACAATTCTGCCACGACCATGTCTAGTTTACAATCACAAACGAAGAAAGATATATAACAAAAATATATGCAATATGTCTGCGATGGTCTCCTCCTTGTGAAGAGACCTGGTCCGTCAGAGCCTCGTCAGTGAATCAGCAGGTGTACCACGTGCAGGTGAGGTTGGCTTTGACCCTGGAGGTGATGGTAGGGCCACTTACACCCCTTTACTCTTGTCTAAACGACGTTCAAACGATTTTTTTTGACAAATGTCAATTCAACAAATTAAGAAAAGAGTTTCATCATCACTTATGGCGAGATAAATAGGCGTTACTAAGCACTGACTTTGGCACTATACCTGTCACTGTTACACAACTGCCAAACGTCAAGTGCACGATAGAGACGAAACATGGCTAAGCCTAAGCCGTTGCTTAGTAACGTATTTGTTATTCCTCGTTGTGTCATTTTGCATAATAACTTCTAAAAGGTAGCAAGTAACATGATATGGCATTTTAGATTTTAATGAAAAAAGTGTGATATAGAATGTACTTAAAGAATTGGTAAACCTTTTCAGACCGCGACCGTATTTATCGTAATAATTCATTTCTTTTTCCTCTATTAGTTTAATGTCTTTGCACCTACCATGTTTTGTCTCTGCATCACCTTAAGGTAGACTGGTAGAAAATGCCTTAGGCATTAAGTCCGCCATTGTGCAGTGTTTTTCTTTGTGCATAAAGTTTTAATAAATAAATATTTTCTACAGCAGCGCAAAAAGCAGCGCTTTTCTAAACCAGACAATTTTTTTTATAACTGTGTAACAACGTATTAACTTTTTATTTATTATATTTAAGATTTTTTTTTTATTTAAAACATAAACCAAACACAATCCACTCACAGTATGCTCAATACTCTTCTCCTTCCTAGGCTGCAACGTGGCGAAGAGTCGCAGCGACACGCTGGTAGTCTGGAAGGGCTCCATGGCCGCCACCTTGATACTAAGCTCGCGTAACATCGCCGATCCACAAGTGAATGGAGCAACATATTTTAAAACAAATAACTCACAGTATGCTCAATTCTCTTCTCCTTTCTCGGCTGCAGCGTGGCGAAGTCGCAGCGACACGCTGGTAGTCTGGAAGGGCTCTATGGCCGCCACCTTCATACTAAGCTCGGTAACATCGCCGATATACAAGTGAATGGAGCAACATATTTAAAAACAAATTACTCACAGTATGCTCAATGCTCTTCTCCTTTCTCGGTTGTAGCGTGGCGAACAGTCGCAGCGACACGCTGGTAGTCTGGAAGGGCTCCATGGCCGCCACCTTGATACTAAGCTCGCGTAGCATCGCCGAGTTGTCGTCGGCGAAGCGGATGAGCAGGCCTGATGATGTCTTTAGGAGGATTGTTGTGTTCTGGTGGAAAAAATATTGATGAATGGGTTGAAGTTGAGGTCTTGTTGATGCTGGTAGAGTTAGAGGGTCTACGAAACCCCCCTTTCAATGGAGGGTGCGCAAAACGCCAAAATGAGTAAATTGAGGAGAAACCAAAATACTGAATAATCAATCAATTCATATAAAAAAAATCCCTAAGCCATTTTCGTGCTTTGCAATTACAAGTAAGGTTTTACGGATTAGTTTCGCTAAAATGAAGAAAATAAATATGTATTTTAGGAACATGAAGGACAGTTTTAACTTTTACCATTGTGACCATTTTCACTAGTTACGCCCCTGGGTAGAGCTTATTTAAACTGAAATGAATTGGTCTACATAGAAGTCCAGGTCGGTAGAAGTTTGGATTGGTGATGTGAAATTGTGTGATGTGTGCCCGCGTTTAATTATGTTGTATATATATAGCCGTTGCCTGTCAAAAGGTTGTAGTCCGCTATTAAATAAGTTCCATGCTAGTAAAACAAATTAATGCTAGTAATGTGTATATTAAAAAATCAACAAACCTCTTCAATATGCGAGCTCCCACTCGTCACCACTAACTCCATGGCCTGTTCCAGCCCAGCCACTAAATCCTTCTTCGGCTCCACTTTATTCAAAAACACATTGACACCCTGCGTCACCACTTCACAGCCCATCTTAGTCCCAACGAGAACATTCGACAAAAACTCCAGTTTCTCTTCAACAACCAAAGAAACCTGACCGAGTTTGAACGTCCCACATTTACTTGTTACAAAATCTAGTATCAGATTGTTTGGACCTGGTTTCAAAGTAACCACTTCTACGGAGAAACAATTCTCGTAGTTATTTCGTAATGTTGCTGAAGGTTTTCGGTATTTGCAGCTGTCAGACCGTTTTAGAGTCACTTTAGGGTTTTGACATTCAACGGTGACTTTTTGGAGTGATCTGTCCTCTTTATAGTGAAGTTGTGAGGTTATGTGTAAAGGGTTTAGTAATGGGTTCTTGGGTTTTAGGTCGTCCAGTCTTATGCTAGAAAAAGAAGGATTGTTATCTAACTAATTGGAATATACACAATTATGCCCTTACTAATAATCACTGTGTAAAGTTATGCAATGAATAAAGCCTGTGTAACCATACATTTTTTGACGTATAAACCTGTCATAACTTTACGCAGCGTTTATTAGTAAGGCGCTTAGAATTTAAGTCTTTTATCTAGTGTATAATGCTAGACCTCTTTTTTGCGCTGCTGTCAATTTGATTGAATTGTACCAAATATGATAACAAATATATAAATACCTAGATTAACTTTACTTTAAAACTATGAAAATATCGAACTCATATTGGTTCCTTGCTAGGGAAAGGTCTATTGCGGACTTAGTACCAGGAGGTCTACTCTCTTTCTTCGAAACGAAACTTCGCAAACGAACGAAATTCAAACGAAATTTCGTTGACGACCCTACTCTGTTTTATTTTCGGACACGCACACAAAGTTCGGATCCATAGATAATTTTCGTGAACGAATGGAATCAACAATATTGTGTAGGTCCCTTTTGATGTCATTTATAGTAAATTACGGTTTTTACTTAAAGTTAAAACTACAAATTCTCTGGCTGTATCTTTAAATTCTACATTATGCATGTGGTTTAATAAATATTATTCGTAATATTCTATGCAGAAAATATAAATATAAAGACACTTTTGATTATTAACGAAATTCATCGAGACACTATAAAAAACCCTTTCACAGTTATTGTTAACCAACTAATTTGAAGAGTACTATTTCATGTCAACAATATGTATGACGACCAAAATTGGCTGTATAATCTACACGAAATCTAATCATAATATTAACAAGTCAACTTACGAGTTTTTGTTTGAAATGTTTTTAATAGTATCTCAAGTGTTGTGTTAATAAATCATGTTTCAGAGTGCTTTTTTGCCATCGCAATTCACATTCCTTAAGAAAGTTTTAAGTTGTACAGGAGTGTTTTAAGTGTACTGTGTTTGGTTTGGATTTAAAAACTTTGTAAGTAAATATCAAATACATAATTTTTGTTTAATAACACTAAAAGTATCGGTTAGTGGAGTGCCTTTGGAGGTAGTAAAGGCACTATTTCTTGGCACAACTCCTCAAATAATTGGCGACTGAGTCTGAAATTTCCTACAAACTCTAAGTCGGGAATTTGACTTATATTAAGTTGATTCCGCAGGCGGCGCCCGTTTCTTGTACGCTCTACACGTTCTTCACATAGAGCATCGATTAAAAGCATTCTTATAGCCATTTCAAACATTTTTCTTACAAAATCCACACAAACGAAAATTAAAAGGTAACACTTTTGGTTTCGTCAATTTGAGGTTAAAATTCCGAACAATCATCTGTCAAATTCAAAAGTTCGTTCGGAGTTTATAAGGATTAGAGTAGGTTCTAAATGTCAAACAATCTTCGTTCGAACGAAATTTCGGAACGAATTGAAACCGTGGTAGGAAACACGCGAAATTGCGATCGAAACTTCGTTTTTCGTTGAATAAGAGTAGACCCCCAGTTTCCTCAAGGTATTTCGTTTTCTTATGTCAGTGATGTACGGTCAGCAAAGTAGATAAGTATCCAGGGCCGTCATATACAATTGAGGTTTTCTTGAATACCAATGAATGTATTCAAATGAAACTTAACCTAATTGAAGAACTAGTCATTTTCTACTATAGTTTAAATTTTTATTAGAAAACATCCGTGGGTTTTTGAAAAAACTCAAACTGTATCTGACGGCCCTGGATACTTATCTACGTTGCTGACTGTACAAGCCAATCTATGGCGTGCAATTCATAAAGACAAATAAACAGTGTTTAACTCATTTAAATCCAAATGTAACACAATATCTAGTTTCATGCAAAATTGATGCATTTGTCCACTACCTAATAAACTAGTCCACAACTAAACAGTGCCAATCCTAAATAAATACAAAATCATCAGAATCTTTTAAAGAATCATGAAATCTAGTGCATTCTCACCTTGTAATGAAGTCAGTAGACTCACACTCCGGTTCAACGGGCCCCCGCTTCGGCGAGCCCACACTACTGCTAACACTTAAATCAGTCTTATAACTTTTAACAGGCGTCCTCTTCTCCCTGTCGTCCTTACACCTCTCTACACTTATTGCTGCCCTGGTACAAGTCACATCTTTCGGCAAGTAACTAACCACCGTCATGCGACATTGCACCTTATTGTCAGTGATATAAACACCACGTTCCGACGGCACTAAAGTCGCCGATACGATCTTGAAACATTCGTTTAATTCTGTGAGGACCGTCTCGGTTTTCTTGGAGAGTTCCTCTCGTATAGCTTTCATCATTTCCTCGAAATAGAAGTTTCTGACTAGTATTTCTAATTCGGCGGTGCTTGCTATTGTTGCTGAAAGCTTTGTGTATCTGAAAAGGAAAATATTTTACAATTCGATTTTTTTGAAAATTGTTGACAATAAATAATACGTATGAGTATTTCAAATAAGATCATGTATTAAAAAAAATGCAAAATATTTATTTGGAAGGGTAAGTTAAGTTTCTAGGCTAGTCTTCACACATATGGAACACCATTTTGGAATTGGACTACATTCTTTGAACTTGTAAATGACTTCTCAAATGCTATTTTAATGTAAATTACTTGCTTACTGAAAATTAGTCTAAGAACTTAGTCTAAGAATATTTTGACAAATGCGATGAGCTAAAGGGGTGGATGCTCCTCCTGAAACTTCCCAGCTAAAGATGCGTCATCAAGACCTCGTTGAGATACTCGTTGATGTATGATATAACTATGACTAAGTACTACAGAAAATATAAAAATTGCGTCCAAGAACTGGGTAATTGATGAATGAAGTTTATTCAATTTAACACAACATAATAGAAAATACACACTCACCTATCCATATCATTCATCTTCTTCGCAGCTGCCACCAGCTCCAGCCTGGTCTGTGCGGCCAGGTCCCGCCAGCCCTGCTCCTCATAGGACCTAAGGGCATCCATTAGGAATACGACTGCTTTACCGGTCTCGCCTAACTCTGAGTAGAACGCGGCTAAGTCTCTGCCTATTAGACGAGCGAATCTGGAAATTTAAATATTTGTTTAGTTAAAACGAACTAACCCGACAGATTTTCTCCTGTTTAAACTCATACGAAAATATGTAAAACAGTTGAATAATTTTCTAAGCTTATTTTTGTTTTCATAAAAACCTTCCTCAGACTTCAACAAATTTGAAAAAATAATTACCCGTATCGATTTAATCGTTCTCGAGTTTTAAGCTAATTCATACGTCTGGTTATGGGGCCTCACGTATGCAGTAACAGAAGCAGTTATTTTAACCACTGGGACATCCCATAGTTTCTCAACAACGAAAGCATTTTAGAAATCGAATGCTAGGCGTCTAGTTTCTAAAAATCCAGGGATTAACGCATACGAACAAAATCATAAAAATCCCCTGAAGTACATACCTTAACCGTCCAATATGCTTATAAGTCCCCATAGCTAATTCCGCTAGCTCCAAATAATATTGTTGGAAGCAGGTCTTGCTGCACAACGCTTCCTTCAGTCTGTCAGTGGGAGTGGGATGTTGGTTGTTCGTCTCATTGTCCCCCATTCCTGCTGACAACATGACTACCAGGTGCAGCTGTTCTGATGTAGGGTCTGGTGAGCCTGGGAGCAGACCACATAATTTGCCTAGTTCGTGGAGCTGAAATAAAGAATATTTTGGTTTTTAAGCAAATCTTTATCTTTAAAATTAGACAAACATAAATGTACTGAACAGCTGCTCTTTTTTCGCGATTTTAGGTTGGTTCCCAGTAAAAGTTATTGGTTATCATGAGCACATTCTCGTGTTTAAGTATCGTACACCAATCACCAGTCACCCTATATAATAAAATATTTAACTGCCCAACTGACTGTTGATATATCAATGCACAGTCCACACTGCTGGTCCTAAAGACATGAAACTTGAAGGTTGTGTTCTTTGTGAAGAGAAGGTATTCCAACCCTAAAAAAAAAATAGCGGATGGAAGTATCGACATTCACGCGGGCGATAGCTAGTATAGAATAAAGTTTTTATTCCACCAGTAGCTAAAGATAGATGCTTTCCCCTCCATGGATGCATCTTCAGGAGGTGTTGACCCGTCAACCGCTAGGGCAGGAGTATAATTGGAAATATTTCAAATTGAGAAGAATATGTTAAAATACAACGTTTTAGAAATCTTAAAAAGAGGTTGTAGTACGGTCAGCAACAAAAATACGTAAATAGACACGAAGTTATTAGATACATTATTTTTCAGCATTACACGTAACTACTAACAGTTTATTTGTCTTGCTTTTACATCCATTCCCTATATCGCTTTAAAATTATGATAAAAAAATCCGTGTGTGTAAACATTTTTTGTAGCTGACCGTACATTACAAACGATTTTTATTATCCGCATTCAAATATATATTCAATAAGTATTCAATGTTCAAATGTCAAAGTCATAATGAATGGTAGTAAATACACACATGCTAGGACTTTGAGTCATAAATAGAGCTTTCTGGCTTCAGTAGTTTTACTTCATCATTACACAAGGACACATCACTCAATAAAGCTTGTTTGTCACTTGTTTTCAACAGTTCTGGCTTGGAGCCAACATTTAAAACAACAAGCATCCGTGACCAAGGGGCTCGGCTTTGTGCTGATTGATATTCGGTTGAGTAATAAATAATGTATTAGTAAATAACTAGCCACTCAAGTTTTAGCTTTAAAACGTGTGTATTAAAGTAAATTTTATAATGACGTCAGACAAAACCGTTGAAGATTGTTGTAGAGTTGGAATTGGAAGTGTTACGTTGGCTAAAATGTAGAATCCATACTTCCACACTATTTTTATAAATTCGAAAGTCACTCTGTCTATGTCGCTTTCACACCAAATCTACCGATTTAAATGAAATTTGGTAAAAAGATAGTCTATAGCCTGAGAAAGGACATAGGATAGTTTTTATCCCGAATATTAAACGGAAACTACGCGGGTAAAACCGCGAAGAACAGCAGGCTAGTTAGAGCATAAATGGCAGTACAAAGACGGACTCAGAGGGGAGTGATGAGGATCATCACCACACGCGGCCCAGAGCGTAAGTTGATCACTAATAATTATAAAATTATCGATTTGTAGGCCATTTTCGACTGGATTTCGACTATGCGACTCCCCGATTTGAAGGATGAATCCGCCCTTTCGCAAAGTTTTTAGCAGGAATAAGGTTTCTTCTTTATTGGCCTTTCGCTAAGGGTTGGTTTTCACACTTAATCTTTTTTGTACGTGACCCGCGGCAGATAGTCTAGTAAAAAATCTTTACTTGTAAAGTCTTATACTTTAAAAAAACTTTTTACAAAAAAAATAACCGACTTCAAAAAGTAAAAACTTAAAAATAACTTAAATTTCGGAAGTCGGTGTCTTTTCTTCTGCCAGTCAATTTGTGTTGCCACCGACTTCCGAAATTTAAGTTATTTTTAAGTTTTTACTTTTTGAAGTCGGTTATTTTTTTTGTAAAAAGTTTTTTATTTTTTACTTTTTAGTGTCGAGTTAATGTTAGTCCTGTTTAAAATGAGCCCAAACACGACTACTGTGCTGTAATTTCAAGGTTTGTACTTTTTCTGATGCTCCTGGCTTCAGCATCAGGTCTCTATGTACTTCGGTGTTCCTCATTAACAGTACGTTTATCCACACATCGAGCCCTTTTCAATGAGCCTAAACACGATATATCTGCTGTTATTTGTCGAGGAGTTAGGTACTCTGCAGACTATCCTGACTGCAGCATCAGGTCGTGACTTGATGATCATGAGCCCAAATGTGGCAAATGCCCTATCAATCATCAAAACAATTTACTAAAACAGTCCTTGCCTGTTCGAGTAACTTCTTACTGTTAAGGAGTTGTACCTTCCATCATCAGCTCAGCTAACTGAGATGGTGACAACCATACGCAAATACACAAGATACTTCATAAAATATGCGAAAAACAATAAGTGAGCCTATAAAATTTGAGGGTTGCCTTCGATTTCTCTAAGATCCCATCATCAGATCCTAACTTGGTGACAATGGGACCACCTCAGAACTATCTGCTTTCGAACAAAAAAAGAATTTTGAAAATCCGTTGACAATTGACGGAGTAATCGATGAACAAACATACAAAAAAAAAAAAAAAAAAAAAACATACAAACAGCCGAACATAGTACCTCCTCTTTTTTGTGAAGTCGGTAAAAAACTAGTATTATGTAACAGTGGAACCGTTTCAGTTGCATTACACATAATAATTAACGCATTTGTACGATTTACGTACAGGCAATTTGCTAACGCCGCGACCTAGTTTTCTGGTTACATTTAATTTAAATTTATAATTTGACCAATATCTGCCGTAGCAATAAAACTACGAATTAGCATGCAACGTAGCATATTGTGTACTTCTTTTTAAACTTTTCGTCAACTCAACTGTTAGTAACTGAACACATCAGAGTCGTTCGTAAAGATGGTCCTACGAGCCGGATATAACAGGTGCATTATGCCTATTAACGTCAGCGATATTGGCAGCCAGTCGTTCACATGCGCGCAACGTCTTTGCGCATGCTATTTAAATTACAAATATAAGTCATATCCTCATTCTATCCTTAGCATTATGCAACAGCGACGCATGAGTGCAGTGCACATATCTAACGCGTTGTTATTGGCAGCCAGTCGCTTACATGCGCGCAACGTTCTGCGCATGCTATTACAACTAGATATATAAGTTACTAGCTTTTGCCCGCGGCATCGCTCGCGTCAAAAGAGACAAAAAGCACCCTATTTCACTCTCCATGCCTTTAACAATCTCCATTTAAAAAAATCACGTCAATCCGTAGCTCCGTTTTGTCGCGAAAGATGGACAAACAGACAGACACACATACATTTTTCCATTCATAATGTTAGAAAAGATATATTTACCTTATCCTTAGCATTATGCAACAGCGGCGCTTGAGTGGCAGTGCACATATCTAACGCGTTGTTATTAGCCGCCAGTCGTTCACATGCACGCAGCGTCTCAGCGCATGCGAGCTGTGCCCAGCAGGCCGCCGCGCCGTCCACTGCTGTTGCCCCGAGCAGGGATAGCTCGACTAGAGTATTGTGGACGGTGGATAGGCAGCGGGAGGCAATCTGTAAGAGGGTAATTAAAAACTAATACAAAAATGAAGACTATAGGAACAGATTAAATCCAGAAAAAGTAACGGTGTTAAACACGGGTTGTTTTGTAAAATCCGCAGGCAAACTGCAGGAACTAGCTAGTATAATAATAAGTCTGAGACTTCCTTACGATGTCAATGATGTCTAGTCTACAAAATTTAAGTACAATTCTGTGATTGATTGAAAAAGTCACATTTTCGTACATGGCAGTATTTACAATAGAATATTAAACCTTCGAACACACGTGATTCGAGACACAATAGAAAGACAATAGCAGCGCAACCGCACAATTTTAATATTTGTTCCGATAACCTTTCGGATGCAATTTAAAAAAAGAACATTACCAAAACCACCATACTAAAATAATGCTAATAATGGTAAAAAAAAAACAATTGAAATTACACTTTGTTCCAAATTGAAACAAGTCATCAAAACAAACAGTTATTCTCTCTCTTCCCGTTCATTACAACGCCATCAATGCATAATGACTTACTTCCTGATGACATAATTTCACCATTTTTGTCTGCACTTGACCTACCTCAACAGTCAATACACTACTTATTATAGCATTGGTAATGACAAGTCATATGCGTTATACATGGTTGGTCATGGGGAAAATATTAGCTCGATACAAGTGGAATCGGTAATCAAAGTGAAATAGTGCCGCAATATTGAATAGAAATGTGTATTTTAATCAGATTTAGTAGTTTTGGGGTCCTGTTTTGGAAAGGTGCTAGCGGAACCAATGTTTCTGGTTCGATCCTAGGGCGATTCAAATGGAAGTGTTTGGCAACCTTTTTGCAGGCATGGGCCTCATAGTGGCAAAATAAGATTTAAAAGAAATATTTGGTTTTTAGGGTTCCATACCCAAAGGGTAAAACCCTATTACTAAGCCTCCGCTGTCTGTCTCCAGACTGTGTCTCATAAACCGTGATAGCTAGAAAGCTGAAATTTTCACAAATGATGTATTTCCGTTGCCGTTATAACAACAAATACTAAAAATTAACAAAATATATTATTATGGGTGGGTCCCCATACAATAAACGTGTTTTTTTCGTATTTTTTTGAGATGATAGTAGTCTGACCCGCGCACGAAGGTTTCCGAACCTTCGTGCGCGAGTCAGACTCGCACTTGGCCGGTTTTTTTGGATGTTATCACTTTATTAATGTTAAAATGCTACAAACATTCATTAAAAATTATTAGGTATATCAACGACAAAGGAGCAATGATAAAGAAATCAGGGATAAATATAACAATCTTAAATGAGGACTTTCATATACGCGTGTTGCCGACTTCTTACCCCACTACACTATTTAGGTAAAAGAGTAAGTAGTTCATTGTGAATGTCAATTAATATCACACACACGCTTTATAGAAGTAAGTCGTATATCAAAAACTTCACGAAAAAATTCCACTAGTACCATCTAGTTATTAAAGCGTTCAAATCAATACAGCTATGGAATCTTCACCAAGAACAAGTCGAACAATTCGGACCAAATATTCGAAGATATAAATAATTCATGATTCGCCACTTATTAGACAGTAATTGGTTCGCAATTATCTTCGATGCCTGCGCCTGATTGTTTGCACATACACATGTATGCACGATATATCATTATTTGAAAGGTGGGCTTAGTTATTTGTTTTATGAAGCCCTGTTGGTTTAGTGGTCGTAAACGCGATTGCTGAGTTTGAGGTTCGATTCCCGGGCAGTGTTATTGGGTTTCTCTGTTTACTAGCGACCAGCCCCAGCTTCGCACAGGTGTTACAAATCTTTAAAAATCGTTTTTTAAAAATCTTTAAAGTTTAGTTCTCTCTACCTACAGTATGCTCGGAATATAGCTATAAGCAATCCTCTTAAATCACTCTACCTATTAAAAAAAACCGCCTCTAAATCCGTTGTGTAACCCTAAAGATCTAAGCATACATAAGAACGGACTATGGAAAGCGACTTTGTTTTATACTATGTAACGATAAGTTTCCCACTGCTTCAGAAAATTCTTAAACTGATTGAATTGTATCAAAGAACCAAGAACTGGTTAATGGGGTTCAAATAAGCTGTCGAGCCCGGAGCCCCGTGAAATACTGGTACAGTTGCATTCTAGAGAAGCGCCGAAGCAAAGAAGCACGTCGAATTCGTAACGTATAATTTCGCCCAAGTATGGCGACTACAACATAGTAATAATTTCCCATTGTATCGCTATTGATATCAATGGATGATCACACTGCTTTTCATTTACAGCTAGTATCGTTTACAACTAATTACCTCAGGCATCATTAAGCACTGTAAAACAAGCAGAGATTAATTTAAATAAATCAGAAAATGTGTGTTATTAATTGCAGTATGCAGGCGTGCGTGGGTAACGAAACGTCACAGCAGGTCATATTTCATGTTACGCTTGGAGTACTATAAACGTCGTTTGTATGTATCATGGATACTGATAGCTGGGAAAATATGTACGTTTTTCCGCCATTTTTCTAATTTTTATGTGATACTAAGACTTACAGAAGAAATGCCTACAATCCAGGCAACATCGTTAATTTAAAATATAATTAAAATACGAAAAGAGTTATTAAAATAAGCAGTAAATAATTATAATGAGTCTATAATATTCAAAGAATTAATAAAATCTTTTACGAGTCTTGTTTACTTTTTCACGTATGAATTCACAGATTTTTCACCAAGCATTGGAAATCACCTAACTTTCACCCTTTCTAAGTTTACTTTACACTATTTTTCACTACATATACGTTTCAACTAAGGTAGTACGCGGTTTGAATATTCGCTGGAACGAATTCTTTAATTTGAGCTTGCCTCTAGAGCCGTCTTGGTCCATTTCGGGGCCCTGGGGCACGTGAAAACAATCACTTTTTTTGCCTGATAAAATTAATAAAAAAGATAGAGCCGACCGTTTCAGTAAATATTGTACCTAGGCATGACGTCACGCGAAACTACAATGCATTGTATCTCGTCATTTATCGTTAACGAAAAAAAAAGAAAAAATAAGTGTTCAAATTTTTTTGATAACCTGACAGACCTATAGCTTCTTTTTTTGGCGTCTCGCTTGGTCTGGCGGATCTAGGTACAGACTGGTGTAAGTACCGGAGGCCCCCTGGACCCCCTGTCCACATCGAGGTAGGGCCCCATCAGATAAGTTTGCCATAGACTTCTAGCAGTAAAGTTTATGCCACTTGCAACTGTATGTGCCAATGGAACAGCCAACAATTTTTATTTTCGAAAAATAGCTCTGAGTATAAAGAAACAAAATCTCACATATTGAGTTATTCAGGGTAATCAGGCTCACAATATAATACACAACAAATTACTCAAGTGAACAGTACAATTAACTTCGTGAGAGTAAAAGTAAAACATTCCAACCAGAATTGATAAAAATGCTGTAATTTATGAAGTGTAGTCACACAACAACAGTCTTGTAAACTCAGAGAATGGACCATTGTTTGATGATAATTTCGACCAAATACAGTGCATTGTTTATTGATAAAGATGCAATTTATTTTGAGTAACCCAATAAAATATCCCCAATCAATATCCCCTATACTCTCGGTAAAACGGTAATAAGGAAAATATTATAGAATGTGATTACACATGATTATGCACATACCTCCCAAGGTTTCGATGAAGGTAGTAACATGGCACTTTGACGTTGGAACAAATAGCTTCTAAAATCCAACAGAGAGGCTTTCTTCTTTATAATCAGTTCTCTCAGATGTTGAGGAACCAATGCGGTTAATCTCACTGCCTGCCAAGACGTCACAGGTTGCTTGAATGTTTCAAGCCATTTTGGACTCTCTGTCACATTGGAATTGAGCACAAATTGGGAGAACAGAGCATCTAATTCGTCATACTGGACTAATGCCTCGTCATACAAGCCTAGCATTTCTAGGACAAATGCTAGTTGTTCCTGAAAAAAAGAAATTTTGATCAATTTTCCTAATAGACGAAATTCGGAAAAAGGGATTAACATCACTTTTATTTTTTTACGCGACCCAAGCAACCCCATAATGACCCAAGCTAGAGCAATTTTACTTGCTTAATGAAGTGACTAATAAATGAACAAGCTCAAAAAATAATTAAATTACGTATTTGATTCAAATTTTACACAATTGACTTGAAATTCAAATTAGACTTTGAGTTTAAAATTTACCTGCAAAATAAAATATTTACAAAAATCCCAGTCTGGATCATTTCGTTTTTCTCTCTGTTCTCTCATGTACTCTTCAAACTTAATAAGAGCTTTATTATATGCCACCAGGATAAAATGTCTAATTTTTGCTACTAAAGCTCTCCATGACTCCGCACTCCTTGCTTCAGATTTAATAGGATTTATAACAGATATAAATCTATCTTCTGTTTGTTTTATGCCAAATTCACCCTTGATTTTGTCTAAAACGGTTGTCCTCGGTAATAATTTGTTAGATTTTCGTATGTCATAAGTTTCTACTAATACTATCATCCAGTCTGTAATGGCATTTTTTTCGAGTTGTTTCAGCCATGCCTCTATGTCTTCTCTTAGAGTTGTCTTATAGTATTCTATGTCCTGGTAATAGAGATTAGGTTTTAATGTTAATACATTTATTTTATACTAAAACCACCAGTACCTTTTGCTTTGAATAATTTAAGTGCTTTTTTTTTGTATTATTTTCAAAACTTATTCTTTACAATTTACATTCATTAATTTCTATAATTATTTCACTCTTACCTAGGTGTATGTTTTTTTAAGTAAATACCTAATAATAATTTAAAGTTTGGCAGGAATACAAACAAAAAGTAAGCCAAAGAACCCACATTTACTAAAAATAAAACTAAAACCAGTTTATTTGCTAATAAATGTTAATTATTTGTGGCTTTTATACAACCAGTTATATAAATGTTTTTATTATGTTATTAATTAGGAACTTATATTTTAAAAATTAAATCATGCTATCAACTAAGAGCTTTATATAAAACTTTTATGTGAACCTTATTAGTATTTTTATAATTATTTTAACATTTACTAATGGTGTATAATTTAACATTATAAAACATGAAGATAAAAGTGGTCACCCTGTTTGTTCATCAAACACACAAGGACTTACTTTTACATGTACCTACATGTTTTTTTACTGTTTATCATGGAAAATTGATAACACAGGCATCAGTTAGATAATAATCAAACAATTAAAATTGAATAAATAAAAATATACAAACCACACAGTCTGTCCAATAAATATGGAATATTGGTTTCTTCAATAAGTTCAGCTCAGGCTGCACTCTGTCTTTATTATACTTTGTGAATGATGCCTCCAAATAAACAGACTTTGTGGCCCGTCCATAAGACCGCCTCCATTCACATGAGTCCTGCGGTATGGCGGCCACTAGGGGCGCCTCTAGGGTGCAAAATAAGTTCCAGTCTCCTGCACCTAGCACCAATAAAAAAATATTCGTTTATCCATATAACAATGTTCAAAGATTTGCATAAACATAAGGTGGAAACTTACATGTAACAATCGGTTTGTGTGTCATGCCTTCACGGTCTCCTGCTAAACTATCGACTCCCTTCATTTTTCATCTGCTTTTCATCATCAGCATCAGTACAGGCCGTCGATTTTGCGGGCATGACACAAATAACACTCCGCTTATTAGTTCAAACGGAATCCACCCACTTTATTCGCGAATATTAGTTTACAACGAACATATGGATACGACAATTATATCGCAACTGCTAATTAACTATGGTGGGTTTTTTCATTAATTCTCAATATTTTTAACTCGTTTTGACTTATTTGAAGAAATTAAAAACGAGAATTTGTCAAAACTCGCTGTCATCACCCAACTCGACAGATAATTGCGTTTCGTTTTTCATGTTATTATTTATTGGCACAAACACAATCAAATGCAAGGTGATTTGTTTTTGTGTGATTTTTGTTTCATAATGAACAAATTAAACCACTTTTGTGAAAGTAGATTTGTGTGTTATTTTTAAGAAAACAGGAGCATCTTAAATACTTGTGACCCAAACAACGATATTCCGTGTTGGTGTATTAGAATAACGCACAAATGTTAGAAATGTTAGAATATAATTATTTATAGTGTGCACTTGTGCAGTATGCTTTTAAGTCTGGTTCGAAACAAAATTTGACCCTGTCTGATGGCTTACGCGTCATTATTTGTATGACTCCAAACCAGGGAAAAAAGTGTCCCAGTCCCTAATTTTATGGTTCAGATAATTTAGGATTTAGCAGAAAGCCATGGCTCTGTAATAATGATTTTTTGAAATGCTGGCATTCTGGCAACATTTTACACACTCTATCTCTATCTGTCTATGGACCGCCAAAATGTCGCATTCTGTTTTGGTATCATCTCACAATAAAAGAAATTAATTTCGATAATTTACTTATTACTTGAAGGAATAAAAGCAAAGTGATTAAATGCTTTCATTTATAAATATTTAAAGCAAATTTGGTGCATCAATCAGGTAATTTCCCAGCTCCTAGATATCCTAGAACAGTTAATTCGCTAAGTGAATAATTCCTTTTATTTTCAGTTTTATTATGACTTATTTTGTTAAATTTCTGGTATAAAATGTGTTTCTAAACGTATCTCGGAAAGTGTAACTTTAACTTTAACAAATATATTACACAATATTTACATTCGCTATTATTTAGTTTATTCTGATTTGAAATAATTAATTAGGTGCTGATTAATTTGTCTAATTACTTCATTTGCATGATATAAGCATTTAATTTATTTTTAGTCTACTAAATGATGTGGAATTTTATTAAATTTCGCCAATAAGTGCGTTCTAGTAGGAATATTTCTTTAATTGTTGTATTTGTAACCTAAAATTCTATGATATTAATCCTAGTCATGAATACCACGGCACCGACGTCGGCGGATGCATGCCTGAGCATCGTGCACTCGCTGATGTGCCATAGACAGGGTGGAGAGAGTGAGGGCTTCTCCAAGCGTGCCATTGAGTCCCTAGTGAAGAAACTGAAGGAGAAGCGGGATGAGCTAGATTCTCTGATAACTGCAATAACCACTAATGGAGCACACCCAAGTAAATGTGTTACAATACAAAGGACCCTTGATGGCAGATTACAGGTATTTTTTTTATTTTTTTACCATAGTGTTGTTTACATTTAAATTAATTTTTTATTTAACTTATTTCACCCGTCTAGCTTAGAAAGTGAGTTCTTGTTCCCAGAAATGGAGAGTTAAATATTATGGGAAATGTAAAAAACAATATTTATTGCTGCAATTGTTTTTTTACATTTTATGTTTCTTTCTGTACAAGCATGAAATATCAAACATCACCAGTGTACATATTTTATATGAATCTTTTGAAAACCTAGAGACAGCCGGCTGTCGGGCTGCTATTGTCTTTCTATTGTGTCTCGAATCATGTGTGTTCAAAGGATTAATTAATCAATTGTGTGTACTTAAATTGTTCAATAAAGTAGAATCTTTAATTTCTTCACAACTTGGTTAAAAACTTACAAGTTTGAGTTTATAGACCTTTGACATTGATTTGTTCAACACACTCAATCTTCTTTTATGGGGGGAATGAAACGAAAGTGGTATATGATTTACTTTTACAACTTCAATAAAATTTTACAGCTGCAACAAGGTTTTGAATTATTCATTAATTTATTTATATTTATTATGTATGTGTATGTTCTGCTTGAACTTTGTGGCAATAATACTCTCAGAATTAGTTGTTGCTAGATTCTGAAAAGTTTTGATAATGATTTTTAGTTAGTTTATAATTAACAACTTAGTTTTTGAATTATAGTGAAGTAATCTATAATCTAAAAGAAGCTTTATTGATACAGGCATATTAAAAAAAATTGTAAGTAAATCACTAGAGACAATTTGCAATTATTCTTAAAAAGTATTTATGATATTGTTGAGAAAAAGTCAAAAGCAAGTAATGGACATTCCCCTACAAGATCTTTATATCTTGGGCACTGTTTGATTGAATTAATAAAATCTTTCTAAAATAGAATGATAGACAACTATTTTTATAAAGTACTTGTAAAAAGTAAAATTTGACCACAGCCTTATAATACTTGCCAGAAACTGAAAAGACTATATAGTGGGGGCGTTATAAGCCAAAAGCAATATTTTTTGCATTAAAGCATGAGACTTGGTACACTTGTTAGTTAGGTGGGTTAGAGTGAAAATCGCCCGGGAGGCAATCGGAGGCACCCCTCTGGGGGGGAGGGGGAGGGGTTGAAGTTCTCTTCTGCCGCACGCTCTGTTTGTCGTCATAACTCCTAATTCATCGTTACTAGGGCAAGTGGGGTATCATTTTCGGATAAATTAAAGATGGCCAATCGTTTTCTGAAATAAAAAATACATATCTACATACAAAAAAGTGAATTATGCCCTAAAATGTGAAAATTTCAACCGTAACAAAAAACATTAAATGGCCGTAATTTTTCAAATCGTGACTAAATCGACTTTGAAAAAATATAAATAAAAAGCTGTATGCATACAGATTCTGAAAATATAATATATGTCTATAGTGTATATAGAAAAATCGTTAGAAAAAAAATGAAAACAGCTTGCTGAGCAGCCAAAATTCATAGTAAAATAAGGACAACAAAATCGATTTTTACAAATTGCTACAATCTTGTTACTAGTAAATATAGAGATTTGATCATATTAAATAAATCATGAACTTAAATGTTTTTTTTTGTTAAAAATCTATCGTTTTTGCCCTTAGTACAAGTATAAAAAAATCATAAAAAGTCATATTTGATCTTATAGCTGAGCGGGCTTTGTTGACTAGTTTAAGTGAATTAAACGTCCGTAATTAAAGTAACAACATAAAATATAACTATGCTAAAAGTACTTACTTATAAAATAATGTAAAAGGTGACTGTACCAATGATTAACACTTTAAGAGTTAGCCCCAATAGCAGGACGCAAAGAGTTGTTCGACATCTCAGACCGCCGCACTTCTTATTACATCTGCACCGGACTATTTCTATATAGGTCGAAAACCACTGGCAAGTCTGTCCATGGTAGGCTGACAGCTGTCACTGACCTTACTCTGTCCCCAATCAGAAAAATCTGGTGGATTTCCAGACATCTGATCCCATACAGGAACAGTTTTGGAATACTGCTCAAGAAATGTTGGTGCAGGGCAGCTTTTGTAAGAGACCATTTTCTAGTTAACGATCTTCTTTAATGAACAGATGTTTTGGGTTTCATTTACTTTGCAAAATGTTCAAGACCAGAAATAAACACTACTACTTTATTGTGTTCAAACCTAGTTTTATGCATTTTATCTGTCACATAAAATTCCGTAAACTTTTCAATAATATCTTGGGACAGCTCATGCCATCTGATCTCAAACTTAGCTGAGCTATACTATGGTAACCAGACTAGAAGTAACTGGTATTCATACTTATATAATTTATAAATACGTACATATTATAGATAAATTACAAAGTTTTTTCTGGGTGGCATCGTAGCCACGACCTCCGACTTAGCAGTCCTCATATGCTGCCAGAAACCCTTACCTTTCACAGTTAAAACAAGACTAGCTTTAGTTGGTCCTGTAAAAAGTTTTTTTTATAACGGCGGATACCAAGTGGCGAACAACAGGATGATAGGACTAACGCAGTAGTCAGAGTTGTGCTAAAGTAATAATACGTACACGTACTGTCGATCGATACTGACGTCTCGTTAGCAGTCGCTTTAGTATATACGAGTGCCTAAGCTAGAGTAGCTGTGGGTAATGAAGGCACTGGAAAACCCCACCAGTACCTTCCTTGCCACAAGGTATCAAGTACTCTCCATTAAAAATACTTTGAATTATTTTCTTTCATCCGCTATATATTTCATAGGATGAGGATTATTTACAGAACCACCAGTGATAGTCCTGTAAAAAAGCTGTTACACTGTGACTTATTTGAACGGTGGAGAAAAAAAGCGCATGGAATGCTTTTCCAACTGTCGCAAAAGTGTTTCTGGCAGCATTATGAGGAAAGGATTAGCGAGGCTTTCGCTATTATTGAAAAGCTGCCCTGCATCTCTTCTTGAGAACATTATTCACCGAATCCACCTGATCCATCTAATAAGAAATATAATAAGGTCGGTGATAACTGTTAACATACATGGAGAGACTTGCCAGTACAGTGGTTTTCGACGTCTGTGTGGAAATGATCCGGTGCAGATGTAAAAAGAAGTGCGGCGGTCTGAGGTGTCTATTCTATCTCAGACACCTTTGTCTATTTAAGATTGTACTTTACCCAGGGCAGGGGGAACTGAACAATGTACCCATGATGTTAAGATAAATAAATAAAGATGCTCTCAGCGGGAACTTAAGTGCTTAGAATTGTGCGACTGCTGCGGACGGCATAGTATTTAATTTAATAAACAATATAGGGGCAGCGGTTGCCATACGTAGAACTTTGACAGTCGTTACGGGTAGCCAGAAACCAGAAAGTCTGACCAGCCTAACTAAGAGGTATCGTGTCGCCAAGTTACTGGGTCGTGAAGGTCTGATAGGCAGTCGCTTTACCTAAAACACTGGTATATCCACCTGAATCCGGTTAGGCTGAGAGCCGACCCCAATATAATCAAGAAAAGGCTAGGGAGATGATGATGACAGTGCAAGGACAGACTTGCCAGTGGTTTCCAACCTATATAGAAATAGTCCGGTGCAGATGTAATAAGAAGTGCGGCGGTCTGAGATGTCGAACAACTCTTTGCGTCCTGCTATTGGGGCTAACCCTTAAAGTGTTAATCATTGGTGCAGTCACCTTTTACATTATTTTATAAGTAAGTACTTTTAGCATAGTTATATTTTATGTTGTTACTTTAATTACAGACGTTTGATAAGATCAAATATGACTTATGTCATTTTTTTATACTTGTACTAAGGGCAAAAACGATAAATTTTTAACAAAAAAAAAAACATTTAAATTCATGATCTATTTAATATGAATAAATCTCTATATTTACTAGTAACAAGATTGTAGCAATTTGTAAAAATCGATTTTGTTGTCCTTATTTTACTATGAATTTTGGCTGCTCCGCCAAGCTGTTTTCATTTTTTTTCTAACATTTTTTCTATATACACTGTAGACATATATTATATTTTCAGAATCTATACGCATACAGCTTTTTAATTATATTTTTTTAAAGTCGATATAGCCCCGATTTGAAAAATTATGGCCATTTAATGTTTTTTGTTACTGTTGAAATTTTCACATTTTAGGGCATAATTCACTTTTTTTATATGTAGACATGTATTTTTTATTTCAAAAAACGATTGGCCATCTTTAATTTAACCGAAAATGATACCCCACTTGCCCTAGTAACGATAAATTAGGAGTTATGACGACAAACAGAGCGCGCGGCAGAAGAGAACTTCAACCCCTCCCCCTCCCCCCCAGAGGGATGCCTCCGATTGCCTCCCGGGCGATTTTCACTCTAACCCACCTAACCAACAAGTGTACCAAGTCTCATGCTTTAATGCAAAAAATATTGCTCCCCATACATTAATGGCTTATAACGCCCCCACTATATGGTCAGGTGATTAAATTCTACAAGGGAGAAACTGTCTTGTTTAGGTAGTTAACTAGTTACTCAGAAATCCATTGATTTCACTCAAGATACATATACTTTTCACTTTCAATTTAGTTGAGATTGGTTTTGTTAGCCATTAGAAATCTATTTATTAGTGTGTGAAGCAAACACTTTATACACTTTTTTAACAAAAAACACGCAGTTGCAGGTGTAGAGAGAAGTAGTACAGAAAACTAAAATAAATTTTAATTACGGTTTAATTTCGACCTCTTTACGAACCCAAGCATAAATAAAAATCCATACTTCCATACTTATATTATAAATGGGAAAGTGTGTTTGTCTGTATGTTTGTCTTTCTTTCACGGCAAAACGGAGCGACAAATTGACGTGATTTTTTAAGTGGAGATAGTTGAAGGGATGGACAGTAACATAGGCTACTTTTTAACGCGAGCGAAGCCGCGGGCAAAAGCTAGTACTATCATAAATTGCATTAAAACATGATAATTTTTTAGGTAGTCAAAGCCCATTCTTAACGAATAACTATTATTTCAGGTTGCCGGTCGCAAAGGTTTCCCACACGTAATCTACGCACGTATATGGCGGTGGCCAGACTTACACAAAAATGAGTTGAAACACGTCAAGTTCTGTCAGTTTGCCTTCGACCTAAAATGCGACTCTGTCTGTGTAAACCCTTACCATTACGAGAGGGTCGTCTCCCCAGGAATTGGTCAGTATTTGTGATAATGCTTCTACTACTTGTGTGTGAAACTGGTTTTGGACAAGGCTAGACAATAGTTTGTCTAGCTGGACTCTTGGTGCGGAGAAAGTTGCTATTATTATTAAGAACATTTATAGTTAACTTAAAACTTTCACATTTCAGTTGCCTCAAGACTTCTTGCTAATGTGTTACTCAGAACTTGAAGCTTTCCTTGTCAGTGATACAGTGTATGTGTGTTTATGTGTACCAATGAAGAAAACATTTTCAGATTTATCAGGTCTCACCCTGCAGTCGGGGCCCAGTAGACTAGTAAAGGATGAGTACACAGCTGGTCTGAGTGGAAATGGCATGGACATGGATACTGGGGAGATGGTCACCATTCAGCACCATGCGACTAGCCCTAGACATCATCACACGCCGATGCCACACCATCATCAGCAGTTCCAGGCAACAAATATCATTATAAACCAGAGTCAAAGTAAGGGAATTTGTTTAGTGAAGTTTATGTGTTGTGATGTTGAAGGAAGAAAACATATTTGTATGGGGTGACCTGCAAGAAATTTGCCAAGTAAAGTAAAGTAAAGTAAAGCTTTTGCCCGTGACTTCGGCAGTGTGGAATTATAGTTCCCATTCAGAGACAAACAGAAATACTTTTGCATTTATAATATTACTAGCTTTTGTCCGCGCTTCTCGTTCCCGGGGGACTTCCGGGATGAAAACTATCCTATGTCCTTTCTCGGGTCCCAGACTATACCTATACCAAATTTCAATCAAATCGGTTCAGTGGTTTTGGCGTGAAGAAGAGACAGACAGACAGAGTTACTTTCGCATTTATAATATTAGTATGGATTTTAGATTTTTGTCTCATGTGATTAAACAATGAATCATCTGGCAGGGAGCCTCATCCAATGTGTCCGTTCCATTAGTATTAGTGGTTTTATTTTCGCTGCATGCTAAATATTATTTTGCGTTATGTGGTTACTAGCGCCTGAAGGCGTTCCGAACATGTTTTCGCCGACGCACGCGCCGCGCACGCCGCTGCGCGCGCCCGCGCCGCACGCGCCGCTCGCGCCGCCGCACGCGCACGTCGCCCCGCCGCTGTGCGGCCCGCACCCGGGGCCCATGCCCCAGCCGCAGATGGTGGGCGCCCAGTCGCCGCTAGGAGGGGGGATGGGCCAAGGGCAGATGTCGTCGCCTCGCCTAGCAACAGCACCTACGATGTCTCCAGCCACGCCTCAGATGCCCACGATGAACAGGCCCATGTCTCTGCCCAGTCCGCAACAGATGGCCATGGCTCAACAACGCGCGGTGGCTCCGAAGCTGGAGCCGCCGGATACGATGGACGCGCGCGCTATGTGGCTCCCAAAACGAATGAACCATTGTAAGCTTTTTTCTTTTGATTTGCACTGTATTTTAATTTTTATTCACGTTTTTTTCTCTCTTAATTTTTTGATGTTTTAAGTTGATGGTGTTTCAGAAGTTATGGTTTGTTATTTTTGTGACTGTTTAATACTGCCGTGTGTTTTAGCTGCAATGCCCGTCACTATGTCTCCCGGCGCCACCACTCCTCTCATTGATGGCTCTACTACCACTTTCTTCACTTCGGAACAAACGTCCAATGATTCTACTCAGCTTACGCAAACTTTGTCAAGTAAGTTTACACAAAATTTATGTAATTTAAAAACTAAATATAACCAGGCTCAATGTAAGATAGGCATAAAAACCTTCATTCGTATTATATTCAAACAATGTATTATTTTTTCCAGTAAGGATAAATAAGTCAAGTTATTATTATTCAAGTTGTAGCTAAATGGACTATCATTCTCGACTTAAGCAAGCCACAAACCCAGTCTTACTTGCTTTATATGAGAACAGGCCTCTTTGCCAAAAGTACTCCCTGAAATTTCGCATTTAAAAAACGCCTACTAGCCTGCCTTTATAATACAGTCCGTTCCTCCAGATACCCACGCCGCAGGCACGGTATCCCCCGGGTCCGGAGAGAGCTCCCAACAGAACGGCTTCACGACTGACGGCAGTCCGCGGCCGCAGCCCAGCCCCGGGCCGCACCGCACTCAGCACCAACAGCAACAAGGTATGTTATATAATATATAGTAGTGCCGTCTGTTTGTCTTCTTGTCGTAATGGCCTAGCTAGGGGATAAGGTACCCGCCTTTTGTGCAAGAGGTTGTAAGTTTGAATCCGGGCAAGTATCAATGTGACTTTCAATTCATATGTATAACCTATGGTGCTCAGACCTGGTCACTCACCGAATCGCAAAAGTCTCGCCAACGAGCAATGGAGTGCAGCATTGTTGGTATAAAAAGACAGGACAGAATCCGGATCACCACGCTGCGCTCTAAAACGGGCGGATGTGGGCAAAAAAGCTGCCAGGCTCAAATGGGATTGGGCGGGTCACGTTAGCCGCATGAATAGTGACCGTTGGGCTAAAGTCTATACACAGTGGGTGCCAGAGGTTGGACGTCGTCTCCGAGGCCGGCCTAGGAAAAGGTGGCGTGATGAGCTTGACGCACATCACGAGGGCTGGCGGGCAGGAAGGATGCGAAGGAAAAGGAAGTCTGGAAAGAGTTGGGGGAGGCCTTTGCCCAGCTGTGGGTCAACATAGGCTAGATAAAAAAAATACTTTCTAAAGTTTATTTTGCCCAGCAGTGCGTCTGCATAGACTAGATCAAAAACAATGTATGTTATTTTGGTCATCACTAACATCTCGTGCCTCGGAAAGCACGTAAAGCCGTTGGTCCCGGTTGTCGTTCATAGAACTTTGACAGTTGTTACGGGTAGTCAGAAATCACAAAGTCTGACCAGCCCTAACAAAGAGGTATTTAATTGTGTCGCCCAGTTACTGGGTTGTGGAGGTCTGACAGGCAGTCGCTCTATGTAAAACACCGGCATCCAGCTGGATCCGGTTAGGCTGGAAGCCGACCCCAGCATAGTTGGCAAAAGGCTAAGGAGATGATGATGATGTTTGTATTAGAAAGTATATTTGAATTACAAATATACTTTCATTAATTACTTTAATTATAAATATATCATGTCGTGACCCGGTATTAAAGCCAATTTAAGAATTTGGGGCACAAATCCGGACAATCATCAATATGTAGATAAATAGTAGCTACCTGGTCAGTATTGAGAGTACTGCAGAATAATCATACATTTTTCGGGGTTTAATTTTGACATAACTAACTAGGGTGCCATCTCTTAAGTTGCGCCACCTGGGACGACTCAGAGAATTCATATGGCCTTAAAAATCCATATTCAGCAATCCAAATCAGATTCGATCTACCGTTTTATTAAAAGCATGCCCTAAGCACGACTTTATTCCGCGTTTATTATTAAGACGGTACGGTAAATGTAATAGTAATGGTTGCAGGCACGTGGACGGGTAACAACACCCTGACGTACACACAGAGCCTCGCGCCCCCACCCGCCGCGCCGCCCGTGCCGCTCGACGCGCCTCCGCACCATCATTACTGTAAGTTTATTAATAAAGCTTAAACAGATATTCTTATTTACAAACTAACCGAAATTTTAAGTTAAGTGCATCTTTCTCTTACCATTTTTCATTAAGAAAAGGACAGAAGATAAAATATAAGTTAAGTCCTGTCAAGTTAAGACCCTCCATAGATATGTAATTTAGACGCCATTGAAAAATGGCGACTAGAAATTCGCCAATTTTCTTCAGGCGATGTCTTATTTGACAGAGCTGAAAGAATATTTATCTTCTGTCCTTTTCTTAATTAAATTGAAAGAGAAAGACGCACTTAACTTAAATTCAGGTCAGATTGTGAACAAGAGAATCAGCACCATTAGAATAGGGAGTAAATCACTTTTAATTTAAAGCCAGAGTGGAGCGAAATTTTCTAGTTGAATCTTGAGCGAAGAGAGGGATTCAAAGTCACTTGAGTTTTTTTATAGTATTTTTATTACTCCTGAGGTAAATGACTGATTTTTATCACCCTCTTTAAGAAAATAAGTGTCAATAATTAGTATGTTAACGTTTTTCTCACGTCTTGTATTTACTTTCTCTATTTTTTTTTTCATTTTGTCCGCGGTCGATTTTTTTTATCATTTACAGCCTTTTCTATATAGTATGAGTAATCGATTTCATGACCGATGTTCGTGATCAATCTTATATGTGCTTAAAACATTTCTCGTTACGTCGCAAGTTTATCAATGTCAACAGAAAACCGTTATTTAATTTTTTATTTACACTTATGTACAGAGGCGGGCTTGATGCCTTAAGTTTAACGTCCTATTGGCACTGTTACAGTAGTTCCCTCCATTCCAGACAACGGCAACCCTGGCGGTCTGTTGTCGAGTCAGCCGGCGCCCGAGTACTGGTGCTCCGTGGCGTACTTCGAGCTCGACACGCAAGTCGGGGAGACCTTTAAGGTGCCCTCCAGTCGACCCAACGTCACCGTGAGTATGATATCTTTTGAAAACCGGGTGCAATTGTAACAAAGAAAGCATTTTTCCTATGTTTTAAAACGAGTTTTTCCCCGCGGCTTCGATGGCGTTAGAAAGAGACAAAAAGTAGCCTATGTCACTATCCATCCCTTCAACTCTGTCACCACTTAATGAGATATGATGATGACGTCAAATCATCGCTCGTTTACACACATGTATTTTCCCATTTATAATATTTATATATTTTAAAATGGTAGTTGATAAAAATCTGTTCTATGAAGGTCAAAGAGAGAAACGTTACGCATACGATTTACAAGACGATGTCTTATATTCCTACATGGTACAAAATTTCTATGAACGACTAAGCTTTTAGAACAGTACAAGGGTTCGTTAATCATAAGGATAACCAGTAATGAGAGAATCAGTGGTTTATAACATCAAGAATAAAAGTCAATAGTAAATAACTGAAATGTATGTCTTTTTCAGGTTGATGGCTACGTGGATCCTTCAGGTGGCAACAGATTCTGTTTAGGAGCCCTTAGTAATGTTCACAGGACAGAACAGAGTGAGCGAGCGAGGTATGTATTATTTACTTGTAATCTGTTTTGTTTGTTATGTTATACAATCGTTTATTTGATCTTATTCTAAAAAAAACCTCAGTATATTGGTTGTTGTTAAGATGTGATTGGAACTGGAACATGATTGTTTTTATTCACTCATTTCATACAACCGTTGAGAAAATAATTTCTGGCCTTTTTCACACACTATTTGAACTATTCCGCAACCCGTTTGCATCATCAACCATCCTACGATAAACGGGTAAAGTGCTGGTTCACCACCACTGATAGACGTTCAAAATCTCCCAAGTTGGTACCGTCAGCAGTTTAGGGTCAGTAGTTTAGTTTAGGGTCTTGTTCTCCTCACTGAAAACAAGAATTTGTAACTAACAACTCATTAATTAGTCACAAGCATATAAAAGCTCCGTTTTCCTTCAGACTTCACATCGGCAAAGGCGTCCAGTTAGACCTTCGCGGCGAAGGCGACGTGTGGCTCCGCTGTCTGTCGGACCACTCCGTGTTCGTGCAGTCGTACTACCTGGACCGCGAGGCGGGCCGCGCGCCCGGAGACGCCGTGCACAAGATATACCCCTCCGCCTGCATCAAGGTGAGCGAAACACTACTCTAGCGTATTGAAATAAAGTACAAAGCTTACCAATTACATCTTCCCCCTTCGATATACCCCTCCACCTGCATCAAGGTGACTGAAACACCGACTCTAGCAGCATGTGATAAGGTTGAAATTGCAGTGTTAGGTTCTAGGCCTTTACTTGTTTCATATTGACTACTTTGAAATCTGTTTTGTTATGCAATTTTACGTTGTTTATGCATACTCTCATGTATGCTCTTACATCTTTACCTTTAAGAATTCTCTATTAATTCTACGATCTTACTATTTCTTTCAAACCTTGTATATTTCATACTTTCACTGAAATCTGTTTGTAATATGTCATTCATGTTTATGTTTCAATATTATCTTTATGTTTTTATATTATCTTTATGTTTTTATTTGAATAAAGACCGTTCTGTTCATGTGAAAATGGCCAGCAAAAAGGTACCAATAAACGATTCTCTACCTTTTTCCCTAAAAAGGTAGAGAATCGTTTATTGGTACCTTTTTACGGAACCCTTTCCGTAGTCTAGTAGGAACCCTTATAGTTTCGCCATGTCTGTCTGTCCGTCCGACGTCTGTCTGTCTGTCTGTTCGTCCTCGCTTAATCTCTGTGACCGTTAGCACTAGAAAGCTGAAATTTGCTACTAATATGTATATCAATCACGCTGACAAAGTGGTAAAATAAAAATTGGAAAAAAATGTTTTTTTAGGGTAGCCCCCCTATATGTAAAGTGGGAAGTGATTTTTTTTTATTTCAAGCTTACCGTGTGACACATTGTTGGATAGGTACCTATTTAAAAATGAATAGGGGTCTACTAAAATCATTTTTTGATAATGTCAATAATTTCGGAAATAATCGCTCCAAAAGGAAAAATCAAAGCGTCCCCTCCCCCCTCTAACTTTTGACCCGTAGGTTTAAAAAATATGAAAAAAATCTGGAAAGTAGAACTTTATAAGGACTTTCTAGAAAAAATATTTTAAACTTGATAGAAACAACAGTTTTTGTACAAAAAGACAAAAAGGTTGTACAAAATAATTTCTGCATAGGTACTTAGTTTGTCAACGTAACAAATACCCTTTTTTACACTTATGAGTGGGAACACTTATTGTGACGGACGGGAAACTACGGACCCCCACATTGAGCGTGGCCTGACACGCTATTGGCTGGTTTTTTTTATTTTTCTTCAATCTTTAAAAATCGGGCCGCACTATTCGTCTGCTGCTAACAAAATATTATATAATTTGTAATGCATTGTAACCAACCCACCTCTCTTCCCCAGGTATTCGACCTCCGTCAATGTCACCGTCAGATGCAGACGCAGGCGGCGACAGCACAGGCCGCGGCCGCCGCGCAGGCCGCCGCCGTCGCCGGACACATACAGCCGCAGCACCCCACCATGAACAAGTGTATGTACTACGTATTACATACATAAGTGGATGTTACGTACACTAGAAACGTGTTGTTTAGCCGAGACGAAGTAGATATACTTCTGAGACGTATGATTAGAAACATGTGTTGTTTAGCCGAAATTAGATATACTTGTTAGATTGACAGTTCCATTCATTTCGTCTGAAACATGTTATTTTACACTTCAGTGTAATTTTTATGTTTATACTTTTCGTGTTCTGCCATCACTATTGAAAAGGGCATAACTAACATTTTTCTCGAAATTGAGTTATGTATTAATTAAAAACAAGTTATGTATTATTTTAGGAGCAAAACAGACAGAGATACCATAAGCTTAAAGGCCACAACTCCGCATTTAGTATAGGCTTAGGGGACCAATCTCACATTGGTGCCGATTCTCTTATTCACAAACTAACGTAAATTTAAGTTAAGGCGCTGTCCATAGCGTACACCTTGTAAAACGTCTAGATTTTCGTCGCAAAGTTACCCGTATCTATACATACCACAAGCCAGGAAAGAAATACAGTGTACAGTCAAATGTATAAAGAAAAGACTTAAACAAAAACAATTTACAAATGGTCTAGCACTACGAAAAAAAAAATTTCAAAAAGACCACGAAAAAATAAATTATCGTCTCGAAATTCTAAATTTTTTTCAGCGACAACCATCATATTTTTTATATCTACAACAAAGAACTTTTAATAAACTGAAGACATATCTAAAACTTTTAAAACACAGAACTGTAATTTTTTAAATATTCAACTAAAACTGCAAAATAACTTACATTTTTGCGGACATGCCAAAATATTTTCGACTTATTTCTATTAATTCGATGCACCACCGCGAATACCTAAAGATTAGCTGCTTACCGCGCCTAAGTGCATCTTTCTCTTTTCATTTTCATTTCATTGAGAAAAGTACAGAAGATAAAATATTAGTTAAGTCCTGTCAAATTAAGACATTCCATAGATAATTTAGTCGCGAGTAAAAACAACGTCAATTTACTTCAGGCGCAGTCTAATTTGACAGTATAAAACTAAAATGTATCTTCTGTCCTTTTCTTTAAAAAATGGAAAGAGAAAGATGCCCACTAACTTAAGTTTGTGTACAAGAGAACTAGCATCATTGTTAGGCTTTTTAATATACATATAACTCAATTTCGACGTATAGAATGGTTGCTCGCTTCGACACATTTTAATGAATATAAATTATAGTTTATTCTATAATTGTTACTTAACCTTTCAACAATCAAGCGACAGCCGGCTGTCGGGCTGCTATTGTATTTCTATTGCGTCTCGAATCACGTGTGTTCGAAGGATTAAAATGGAAGACATATCAAACTTTGATGTGTTCGTAAGTGATCATTTAAACCGAAGTTAGAGCGGCCAAGAATTTTATCGCCATTGTAGTATCATTGTAGGCTGTAGTAACTCTATAGGAGATCTAGACTGCTTCAATCTATCCTTTATTTTAATAGTAATGCTTCTTTAGAGAAGATTTACAGCTCATATTCCTCTTAAAAATTACAATAAACAAGGTGTTGTTACAAACAATACCGACAGGCCGCCAAATTAATGTATCCTATTTAGTACGAATAATATTATTTATGTGAAAATGCATCGTCTAAACGTCAAATACCCGAATAATTAGTACCACTTATTTTAAAAACACAAAGGGGCAGAGACAATAAAATGACGTCACAGGTCAGTGTGGCCATTAAAGCACTTTTTTTTACCTCTCATGCCCCACTGCTGGGCAAAGGTATCATACAAGAACTATGTGGAATAAAAAAAATATAACAAATAATTGGTGTCAATTAGACATATACATTTTTCGTCAAAGTATCTTGGGACTTACGAATTACGATACGATAATCATTATTCCGTATGGTTGTTCTCGGCGTTTCTATTTCAAAAGGGGTCTTAAAGTACCCGCCCCGTGATAACCGTGTCCAGTCCATGTGTGTCTGAAGTGTCTAACTGGCGCAGGTTTATCGGCAGCGGCGGGCATCGGCGTGGACGACCTGAGGCGGCTCTGCATCGTCAGACTGTCCTTCGTCAAGGGCTGGGGCCCTGACTACCCCAGGACGTCCATCAAGGAAACGCCCTGCTGGGTTGAGGTGCATTTGCATAGGTATGCTATGTTTATTTGTTTTTAGTGTAATATAAGAGCCTTTTCAGGCAGGACAGGCTCTTAGTAAAGTAGTGCCTTGAAAATCGGTGTTATGGAATCTGGCCTACGAAACGGCTGGCCCGCTGGACAGTTGTTAACTTTTTAATATTATGTACATGGGTTGATTCGCCCGGAAAATAATATATTTTGTTTAAATAATTGGAAAGTAGGGCCCTGCTTATTGAGACTTTTTTATAACTGTACCCTATAAGCAGCAAAAATGAAGTCTATATTTCTCTATTAATTACCTTCTATTCTCAGAGCACTCCAACTCCTAGACGAGGTCCTGCACACGATGCCAATCGACGGCCCTCGGAGCACCATCGAGTAGGAGTTGATTGGCTTCTTTTGAGGCCTTCGAGCGACCGCGAGCGTCGCCACCCTAGCGACCCCTAAGTGCGAGACAAGGACGACAGTGTCGATAGAGTGAACAGTGACGTCACCGAGTGAGCAGTGAGTGTGTGACATACTACTTGTGGCTCACTCACCATGTGATAGTGATTTCGTTGTTAGACTTCAGTGTCCTATCTAGTAATTAGCCTAAGTAGTATGCCATACTTTTCATTCTACAAGATGCCATATGAATAGCATTTATTTAAGTCATTATTTTTAAAACAAAATTGTGATCAAAAAATTACGTGTTTGGCCTATGTCTTCCAAATTTATTTTTGTTGTTTGTCTTCCGGCACTGAAATTGTTGAATTCATTTGGTTTTGGAAAAGATTGTTGGTTTTTGAAACTGTATGCACAAGTCGTCGCTCGTTAAAATGAGGTGAACTTATCATTTATGTCTTGTCTCTATTTGTACTAAAATGTAAGTAGTTGCAGTAAATAAGTTTAATATAATAGATATATATGTAACAGTATTGAGATGGAACAAACTAAAGAACATATAAGGGATCTCAGTAAAATATTTTTCACAAATCCTAAATGAAGATTTATAATAATGTAAGATATTAGTATTTATGAAAAAAGAAAAATATGAACGACGAATACAAACATTGTCATTGCTCAACCGAGATGAAAATGAGTTCGTGATTATTTGTATAAACAAACGAATTTTAATAACAGCTATACCAAAATAAGGCATTTTTTAAAATCCTAGTGTAGGTGATGTAAAACAAGACATAAATATGGTTCAACTTGAAAGAAGCCAAATGGGAATTAGCTTTCGATAGAGATAAGCTATCGTGTTGTTATAAGGTAGATTTAGAGTAATTTATGATATTTGTAATGATAACTAAAGAGGGCTGAGGCGTGCGGAGGGAAAGGCTGTATTTTTGTTAGCGTGATGTGTGCCTCATTAGAGGAATTGCATGAATACTTATAAATACACATATGCACTGTAATCGCCTCAATTTGACATTAGAACCCGCTACAAACGGCAACGATTTATCGTAACGATTATTTGTGCAGGCTTTTTGCGTAGTTTTAGTATTTGCACAGTCAGCATTCCGGTAAAAATGCGCAAATGGACTGCATAGTTATATCGGTATGTTAAATCACTGACTTATGTCGCGAGCATTAAGGTGTATACAAAAAATGGGTCTTGCATGCGCTATATAGCGCATGCAAGACCCATTTTTTAATATTTATTTAATTCTAAAATTACAAAAGTTCATGCAATTTCGCTAAGTCTTTCGATGATCTGTGATGTGCTAACAAAACGTGTAGGATGCGTATGCCCACGCCGAGTCGGATAATTTCAAGTTCTCACTAAAAAGTGTAACTTTATTATTTTCGGTGAATGTCTACACTAGATGTAAGTTAAGAATAAAATGACATATTTTGTGTACGAAACACGCAAGTGGTTAGTTATTAAGCTCTAGTAATGGTGTTTTTAAAAAAGTATGAGATTTTTTTGTCGTTTGCTTAAGATTTGCTTTAATTATTATTACTTGGCAGATTAATAATTATCTTGTGTTGAATGATTTTATACAGTTACTGTTAGTGAACGTTAGTGTTTTCTCGATTTTTTTATCATTATTATTTTTCATTAATATGAATACGATCGAACTTTGTCGACGATAAACTAATATAGTGTTTATTATTTTAACTCTAACAGAGAGAATATTATGCTTGCAGTTTTCTTTTTACATAAAATAATCAGATTTTTTAAATAAAATAATGTTCAATTTTACGTTGATATCGAGTTATCATCACAAAATATATTATTTTTGTTATCGCTTATAACGATTTAGTTTATGCGTCGGAATTTTACAATTTACAATTATTAATATTGTTACCAATGTCTTTGTAAAGATTCGGATTGTGCAAGTTTTGTAAATAGTACAATTTATTGAGAATATTTTTACTATAATGTGAAGCGTGATTGCGCCCTTATTACAAAGCAAATGAATCGCGAGACGGTACTTAGTATAAACTATATCCATTAAAATTTTCTCTTAGAAGTTTCTCACAAAATAGTGTATCAAAAATACCTCTTTATAGTGATGAAAAGGATTCAAAGGGTTTTAGATGATATTACGTACGTGGTAAGTTTTTTAAATGATGTTGAAGTTTTGAAATACTAAAGATATTTGTGAAATTCTACATAGGACAGTTATACGAGAGCCGTGTTCACCTCTCGCCTACAATTATATAAACCATTGACTAACAGTTATTGGAGATATACCGAAGTTATCCAAAGTTTTGAAGACTAATGTTTGTTGTTCTTATGAACATAAATAAACTATGGCTTTTGTAAATAAGCGTCGTATTCTTGTTTAAAACAAGTTATTGTTCGGCGATATCGTTGTAGTCCTATATCCCGTTTGAATTATTTTTTAATAATTGCAAGCGAATCTATGCTATCGTGTGTAGCATAGTCTGCCAGGCTTAATCAAGATGGTGGCATCTTTTTAGGTAATATTAAGCGTTAGTATTGAAAGAGTGGCGAATTTTCTGCTTGCCTGTAGTCGAGTTAATAGCAACAAGTTTATTTTTATTGGACTATTCATTTTACAATTCCGTAATTTTGTTGGTAGCTATGTTTGGAGTGTGTGTTAAAAATGAAACATATAAAATTAAAAGGCAAGTTGAAATAATGCAATAATAATGACATTTAATATTAACAATAGATTATTCAGTTTTGACGACTAAATAGGGTAAATATCTTGTCAAAATGTCCTCGCATTACATAAGAATTTTGTGAATTCTAGTAATATTAAGAAACTGCCATGTATTTTTGACATTACACTGTTGTTTTTCATTAAAAGCTGGTGTTTATTGATCAAAGAGAGGGATGTAGAATGCACACCGTGTAACATAGCCTTAAGCGCATAGTTAAGAGTGAAACTATGAAAGAAATGAATATAAAGGTTATTCCTCTAATGTTTGGTTTCATTTTATTGTTACTGGAATACTAATGGCGATATAAATATAATTAGCACGTACTTTGGCTTAGCCCTTTTCCGTCTCTATCGTGCATTTGACGTATGACTGTTGTGAAGCAGTGACAGTTAGGCCCGAGTCACACCGGAATGGCAGCGGCCGCAGCGGCGCGGCACCTTTAGTGTGAAATAATTTTAAACTTTAACTACATACTTAAAAGACTAGTTTCGCTTGAAAAGCTTGAAAAGGTCGCAAAGCCGCCCGCGGTGCCGCGAGGCTGACCGTGGCGCCGCGAGCGGACGCGCGCCTCGCGCTTTTTCCGACGCTGGCGGCCGCTGCCGGCCGCTGCCATTTCGGTGTGACTCGGCCCTTATAGTGCTTAGCCAAAGTTCGTGCTAAGTCTTTTTATCTCGCCCTAAGCACAAAGTAAAATAGTCCCTAAGTGCCAGATAAATAGACGTTACTTAGCACTTACTTTGGCTAAGTCCTATATCCGTTACTATATCTACGAGGGCAGATGAAACTAAATAGGTATTATTGATCACAGTGGTGATAAACGCCACTTATTAGCGCTAACTAGCACTCCGGTGGCAAACTTGAAGGGGGCAGATGAATAAACCGTAGTCAGTGACCTTGACTGCTAAGCCAGAAGTCGTGGGTTCATATCCCATCCGGGGCAAACATGTGTGATTAGCATGATTGTTTGTTCCGTGTCTGGTGTAATTTATCTGATCTTAATATGTATGCATTTATAAATTATATGTCTGGATATCTGGACTGGATATAATAGCACGGCCATCCGGCCGTGTTTGCGTTGTCCTAAGATAATTGTTTTTTACTAGCAGTCCCCTGCGGTTTCACCCGCGTTATAGCAGATCTTCGGTTACTTCTCCACTTCCGTGGGTCATAGCGTGGTGTTACGTAGCCTATTTGTTATTCTGAAGTATAAGCTGTATCACTGTAAAGTTTCAATAAAACACGTTCTATAGGTTTTACGTGAAAGAATAGCATCCTTATAAACTTTGACATTTACATTATTAGTAGGTTAACCCGGTTTTGACACTTCTCAATCATTTTTAGTTTTGTTCTTTACACAAGTAAATCTGGGTTAAACAACTAGTAGGAATTTGTTGAAATCGTATTGAATACTTAATGGTAACTATTTTACTACTATCGCAATATTTTACAAGTCGATGAGCCCCTCTTTCGCTCCCCTTTTTTGTTTTTTTTCATTCAAAAATGAAATCAGCGATTAATTACCTAGAAACAAACGAAATTTTTTCCTAAATATCCACAGAGGCTCGTGGTTTGTGTTTGGGTTAATAATAATCAAATAGGTGTAACCTAATTAACAAAAAGTTTTCACATTATTCAAACTTTTCATTCAAAACTGGCCGTTTTCCTCAAAAACAGGTGACGGCCATTATTTTTTTAGAAAAATAAGAAGTAAAAAAGAAACACAAATGGCTTTTCTAATTTTTACGACGTAAGATGGCCAGCAATTCTTTGATTCAAAGAAGATCCAATGAGGTTTTATTAAAAATAGTATTTATAGCAATTTTTTCATATTTATTTTTCATAAAAAATATTTAGAAATGCCATTTCTGTTTTTTTTTTGTTTTTATTTGTCTGTACTGATAATGGCCGTCCATTGTTTTTTTAACGGTCAGTTCTGTATGAAAAATATAGATGTGAAAGAAAATCTTTATTTTATACAAATCTTGTAAAAATAACAAACACTAAAAAAATCCAGATTCCGCTATTCCGGAAGTCGGCTTTGTTTGTTTTTTATGTAATTGCCACCAACTTCCGAAATTGCAGTTGGGTTTTTTGATTATCTAATTTTTTTTCTTCCACAACTGTCTCAACTCACATGTCTAAATGCGTTAAACGGTTTAGGCTGTAGAGCGTGCCCTGTATAACCCTGCGTAAAAAGAACGAATCCTCCAATTTGGTGCAGTAGTTCGGAAGTTATTTTCGGCGATTCGATTTTATTTAAATAGATTTATTTTATTTGTTATGGAAAAGGCTGGTTATCCGAATGAAAGGATCATTAAGATCTACAAATGTAAAACTTAAAATGTAAAAAACAAATTGAATGTAAAACAATACGATTTCTTGTAACACTATCAGGTAATCAGGGGTTGGCTTAGCAGGAATTCCCCGTGGGAAAGAAATATCCTTTTTGGCTGATTTCTGTGAATATGTTCAACTTGAAGCTAACTCTTTTGTCCTTTTACTTTATCTTTCAAACGCAACATATCTATCTTTTAAAACAATTCTAATGAACAGTCTTTGTTGTTATTCTTAAAAACCCTGCACTTCACACAAATGATTTATTTATATTAAGCTAATTTTATCTACGATTATTCATAGAGAGATCTGTGTTTCAAACTATATTGTCCTTCCAAATAAACGATGTAAGACAGGAGAGGAAGCGATAATAAAATTATTATTATTGAACTAGGAGGAATTAGAAAATTGGACGTAAGTACCTACTTTTTCAACCGACTTCAAAATAAGGAGGTTCTCAATTCAAGTGTATGTTTTTTTTTGCATATTTGTTACGCGATTTCCGCGATTTTCGCGATTTTTTGTCAGCTAAGTCATGTTACAGAGGTAGTCTTTCGGAGATTTTATGGCGTTTTTTTTCATCGATTCGATCATGCGACTACTCTACTTAAAATAACATTAATTTAACAAATAAATTTAAATTTGTATTTTTATCGTTATTGTGAAGTATGTTCGGAAACCCGCACTGTAAAATATATTCCCCTATAATCTGGATCTTTTTGGGGTAACTGAATGAATGAAAATTAGTAGAAAATAACGGTAGAGTATAAGTAGGTATTTACTTTTGTCTAAGTTTGTTTGTAACGATTATCATTACTTGCCTAACTTAATGCCTAGCTAGTTTTGTGATGTCGATGGCACCACAATGTTTTGTATAGTTATTTTACTTCGCCAAATCCACAGTAAAAAGCAAAACTACAAACTTTGTATACTTCTGATTTTAACCTTATAGAAACTAGAACCAATTTTCGTGCGTTCTAGCGCTTTCTTACGTAATTGTAACAGCACCAATAGGGATGACGACAACATAAAAAAAATGGCATTCTGTTTAGTCCGTCTTGTAGATCTGCCAAAATACGGGACACGTATTTTTTGCTTGATCAAACTAATAAAAAAATAAAAAGATAAAGAGCAACAAAGTTCCGGAGTGGGGGCTTTTGACGTCACCGTGCTGCAAAAATTGTTTCTGATCGTGACGTCACGCGCAACTTCAACGCACTGTATCGTCGTCATTTTTTGTTTACGAGAAAAAAGAAAAAATACGTGTCCAAATTTTTTTAATAATCTCACTGACAGACTAATTACTTTTTTTACGTTGTCTCGCATATTGTCAGCAGGATGGACCCCGTCATTTTAATTCGTGGTGCTACGCAATTTAGGCTTTTCCCAGTTGCTATCGCCCTTGTGCCTATTGACCTGGGTCTGTTATGTTTCCTGTTTGAAAAGGAGAATAGTGGGAAACATGTTTTAACTATTATTCATCCGCTGTCATTTTATGACTAATTTCGTAGCGGAATCGAAGGAAGTTGATTGACTTCGAGCTTCGTTGCTCTTTGCTTATCTGGCTGACTCCACTGTTGATTCTGTCTTTCAAGAGTTGCAGTGGTTGGAAATAGTGACGAGCGATTTTCCAAACCTCTGATCTCCTTTTCCTTACACCACACATCATCATTGGTCACTCCACTATAAATACTGTGCGACTCACTCCCGCACATCGGCACCATTCCAATCGCCCGTGCCATGCTTTTCCAACAACGAACACACAGCGACACGGTGTCATATATCGCAATAGCTATACCGCTTTATCGCTATACTATAAGATACTAACGAGACACAGTTTTTCGTGTATGCACGCACGTGAATAGTGTTAAATGGCTATTTTTGCGTGTGACTTGCACCCTCAGATTTTTGACGGTTTCATTGCTTTTCTTCAGTTGTTGGGAAATAAGTGATGAATTATATGAATATCAGTTTTATATAATACCTATAACTGTCCCACTGCAGGCCAATGGCAAAGTTTCATATATAAAAAAAATTGTCAACTTTTGTAATGCGTAACACACTGCAAATTTTCAATATTCAAGCCAAAAGGCGTTCACTGCCGTAGCTGAAGAACTTCTTAAGACGTCGCTATACTAACCGGTTCTAGTAAAATTTGATACAATAAGATGTAAACAATTTTAGATATTTTATAGATAGGAAATCATCACTTTCCGCTGGAACCCCTCCGTGTCCCTTTGCGTACCAGGGCCGCGGTTGCTAACAAACAGGGCTTACACGTTTGATCACTGATGAATGATCATTAATCACCGATATCTCAAAACAGTTGTACAGATCTAACTTAGACGAAACCGGAGACACCAGCAGTCTTAAGAATCTAACAGTTAAAATATTTCAGCACAGCAAGGTTTAAATATTTACATGTGTAGTCTGCGGAATAGCTCGAGGCGGGAATATTCCGAAATATTAGTTTTATTTTTAGCTTACGAGGCCAGCCCTGTTTACATGTTTTTCTCTTTACGATCGAGTTATTTCTCAGCTTCCCAACTGATTTCCACAAAAATTTTCTTTTTGTGAATTTAAAATTATACAATTTATTTGCGGTGGATAATTGTTCTGAAAATAGACGGATTAATGGAACGTTGTTGTGTAAGAATTATATCGGTACTTACTCGGTTTACTATAGCAGTCTCTGAAGACATTTGGTTGTCATCCGGGGTGATTTTATTCTTCTTAACCATTTCCTAACTCATCTCCTCTACGTCTGCTTGTCACTTAGGTTTTTGACGAGGTTACACGAGGGGAAAACCTGGAATTGCACAAGTGTTAACGCACACCTGTGTTCAATCATCAAAATAAGGTCAGGAAAATTAATATTATCATGTTAAAAAATAACATCATACTCACAAGCGCATTGTAAGCGTTCGCTGTCCAGCCTTCCATCAGCAGGCTATATCCTATGAATCGTTATGAGTAGGGAGTTAAAACAGTGACACCGTTTATTTTATAATCTATTGGACAATAACCACAAATCTTCTCAGCTTTTTCTCCAAATATTTTAGGGTCGGCTTCCAGTCTAAATGGATTTATCTAAATACCAGTGTTTTAAATGAAGCGACTGCCTTTTTCACAACCTACTTACTGTGCAACACGGTACTTTTCTTTCTGTCTTTGGACTACCCGTAACGACTGTTAAATATCCTCAAATGACAACCGGGACCAACGGCTTTTGTGGGAATGTTTAAGATATACTTCAGAAAGGACATAATTATGAATTGAAGAAGTCACATAAGCATTTGCCCGGATTCGGACCCACAACCACTTGCATGAGAAGCGAAACCATCACGATACTTGGGTAATAACAACAAATAGATGAAAAAAAAAAAATTGTGTGTGGCGTTTCTTGTATCGCCTGATGATCGCGTGCGAGTCTAAATCATAGACCAGTACAACGACCTATGAAAATCAGTATTTCAGAAGACCGAGGTCAATGTGCTTACAAACAATCAGAACCCCAGACAAGGGTGTACCCACTCTAATGAGCATACAGGCAGATTAATTTAAGCAAAATAAAACTTGGCAAAAGGCCGGGAAGCAGATAATGAAGATATTTGAGTTTTTTAAATATAATTAACCAGATATTTTTCTTGTCTCGTATTTATTAGTCATGGTCGTCAAAGAAGTTCGTTTGTAATGTAATAATAACTTATGATATACTTGCATAATACCTACCTTCTATAAAACATTATCAACATCACACACATTATTGAGTAATCTGGCTAATACTACTAATGAGAGAGTAACTCTGTTTGTCTGACTGTGTCATCTCAGAACTTAAGTCGTTTATTGGAATACACATCCGCCACTCTCTTCACAACTACTGCACTCCTTTTCTGATAGAATCCACCAGCAAAATCCTAGCCGAGTCCAAAGTCCTTGAGAAACGATTTAACTGTCTTTGGTCCTGTAACGAAATTCAAGAGAAAAGAAAAGCGCAGGAGAAAAAATATGATTTACACTTCCCTCCTTAACAAGCAAGAGAGGGAAAAAGTACTAGGCAGGCAGAAAGAGGTTGAAGACTGGGAGATATCTTAAACTGATAATCAATAAATATCCTGAGAAAACTCACACACGGCCATCTGATCCCAAACTAAGCAGAGCACTACTAATGGTAACCAGACAACTGATTAACATACTTATATAATTTTTAAATACATACATAATAAAGATAAATCACACCCAGACACAGAACAAACATTCGTGCTCTTCACACAAAGTTTGTCCTGGGTGGGAATCGAACCCACGACCTCCAGCATAGTAGTCATGATATAGCAGTGACGATGATGATTCTCTTTGATCATGAGCAGATTTAACAGAAGTTGTAAGTTAAGTCCTTAAACAATCTGGAAACAAGATCATTGTGTTTTAGTTCCCGAAAGACATTATTTGATCTTCAAATGTCCAACCTTCAAATACGTCTTGTTATTTTAGTTCATGTCATACCTCGTCCTTGTCTCCCAAACCTTGTGACCACGAATAGATCGATACTGGTTTGTGAGTCACAGGTCACTCTGATATTGGCACACGGCATTTCCGATCCGTTTATACCGCAAATGAGTTTGTATTAATTAAAAGTGTTAAATTTTGGATTGACTCACTTTTGAATGAGAAAGGTATTTTTAAAGTTTTCAAGTTGCTGGAAAGATGTGTTTTTGTTTTTGTTAACTTTCATCAGAAATGTTTACCAGTCATGACTTTTGTAAGGTTTTGTACTTGAAGGGTTCTAAATGTTTATTACTAAGTCTCCGCTGTACGTCCGTCCGTCTAATCGATAATAGTGAGAGTTGAATTTTTTACAAAAATAACTATAACTTATTGAATATCTCGAGTGGTCGACTTTTTGTCTGGTTTTTACCAAACATGCACCGATATGTGTCGAAGTTTGTAAAGAAACAGTAAGCTCACTATTGTACTTATTAGATACTAGCTTATGCCCGCGACTTCGTCCGCGTGGTTAATAGTTCCCGTTCCCGGGGGATTTCCGGGATGAAAACTACCCTATGTCCTTTCTCGGGTTCCCGACTATATCTGTACCAAATTTCATTCAATCGTTTCAGTGTCTTAGGCGTGAAGAAGAGACAGACAGACAGACAGAGTTACTTTCGCATTTATAATATTAGTACGGATATGTAGCTGAATCTGAATTAAGAATTGGCGAAAGCACGTAATAAAATCGATACAAAATGTTAAAGACTCCTATGGTTTCTCGGCAACTTGCAACCAACTTATAAAACTCCTACACCAATAAAACAATATCCCACCAAAAAAAATTCATGTAAAATGTTGCCAAGACGACCACATAGGTTTGCCCTGTAAAATAGCTATATAGATATATAGTTATTTTACGCCAAAGTTTTGGTGACGCCGCAGTGGGAAAAAAATTAACTAAATTACAATCGCCTGACTGATTTGACGTCCGCTCTGTTCAAAGGGCTGATCTCCAGCTGGTGGAGCCAGGTGGGTGGGTGATGGCAGTTGGACGTTGAGTGACGCTTATTTAATGAACGTTCGGCCAAGCCATTCAATTAAATGTCGCCATTAAATGAACGCGCTAGTCATACAATCAAATAGCTGATTCAACCAGATGACTGCGACAGATATAAGTGTCATGTAGAGCCAAGCTTCTGAATCTACACGGCCTAACTCTACCGACCCTAACAACACACATTCTACATATCAGTAAAAATGCGTAGCACATTTTTCTCAAAATTTAAAGGTTAAAATCCCATCATGAATTTCCGTGAAATCAATTAATTATGTGTTTGTCTCTGGGTAAACAACTTTGAATTTGACCAAATTTTTAATGGTAAAAGGATGTTTAATGTATAAAAAGTATTTATAATTTTCATAGAGGCTGATATTAAACTGCGATCGTATTTATACGTTAGTTTTATTGCTTATTAAAGTAAGTACTAACTATAATTTATTGGTGAATTTACGTCAGGCCATCAAAATGTCTTAGACTGCAGATTATGCGTGTGCAGTGCATACTGTGGTTACCAGACAACTGGTGTACACACTTATATATTATACAAATACATACATAATATACGTAACTAACACCCAGCCCCCTTACCATGACGCTTAAAGTAAGATTGTTTTATTCCTGTTCAGGAGTGTGCAAGTGACAGCGCTAGACACGTTGTCTAGCGCCGTCTCTTTCCCACTGAAAGTAATATCGAAGTAATACTGCTATAAGAGCTTGTGGTACGCCCCCTGATATAGGTAGAACAAAATACCATTACCATGCTCATCATACAAAGTTTGTCCTGCGTAGGAATCAAACCCACGACCCTCGGTTCAGCAGTCAGGGTCACTAACCCTTAGGCCCTTGATCAACAGGCCAGTAAAAAAAACCTCAAATGAATGATTAATTTGAAATATGAAATTAAAAGTACGGTTACATTTCATCACATTACGAGACGTGTTAAAAAAAACGTTTTAACGTTGGAGAGTCTGGGTGTCACTATGTTTTATTATGTTGGTTGCCCCGGAAATATGAAGGATTTTCAGCTGTGTTCATAGTTTACTTTGTCTGTGGCAATCGTTAAGATTAGAAGTGTTTTTAAATCTCGACGATTCTAGTTTTTCTAAAGAAATGGATCAAAGAATTTGTATAAAGTTTTGCGTAAAAAATGGAATACAGTGTGACAATGTGTATGAAATGTTGAAAAAGGCTTATGGAGAGTCTACTATGAGTAAAACCAAAGTTCAAGAGTGGTATAAGCGCTTCCAAGATGGCCGTGAGGACGTTGAAGATGACATACGCAGAGCATCAATATTTGATGAGCGCAGAACATCAATATTTGATGAAAATGTGGAAAATTTCAAACAAATGAGCAGTCGCCGAAAATCTATTAAGGAAGTCCAAGATAATGACGTTGGTATATAGATTGGCGATTTTTTCGAATATTATAGGTATGAAACGTACGACAATAATATTGTCTTTAAAATCATAGAATTACATTTAGAAAAATGATTAATGTTAAGATATGAGTAAGTAGCCTAATTATAATTTGTGATTTGCAAAACATTGGTAAGTGCGCGGGACGTCGACTGAAGCGCGTCTACAGGCGGGGCATCCGTGAAACTTTTCATGACTGTAGTGATGCTCTACTGTTCTACTGACCTGTCGATAACAGAAGGAAGATTCGATGAAAAGATCCGAGAAAATCTGAAAATTCTATGAGGATTATACATCATTTCTTCGGTCCTTAGGAAAAGGATCACGGATGGAAATATTTTTAACTATGTGTACGTGTGCTTAAGGGTGATATATACATAAAGAGAAAATCTTAAAACAAAAAAAAATGTTTCATGTTTTGATATTATACGTAGTTTGTGAATGTGTAAATATAAACTTTTTCTCAGTCTTGGATTTCTTTTAATTTTCCTTTCTTATCATTAAGTATATAAAAATAGAACAGTTAATAATATCTATTCAGCTTTCTTCAATTGAATAGGTATTTTTTATTTTACTACAAAACTACCACGCTACTCTTCTAAGCTCAATTACTCGGAATTGGTTTCAAGCACTGGTGTTGAATGAGCCCAAAGCAATTATAAAAGCTTAATTGTTTTTTTAAGTATTGCAAGTTTAAATACTCGTTTTTAAACCCCTCCATCCCGGCTCAAGGGTATATGGTATGGGCGGGGGAAAGCCCACAAGCCATCGTCTACAGACCCAATACGTCATAACATTATTTGTGTTTTACTTGAAGCTACGAGTACATATCTAGTTCTATAACAAACTTAACTATGTAAAAATTTAACTTTTAAAGCTTTGAGCAAGCGTAGTGATCAAAGCTCGTGCCATCTCTGGATGAAAAGAAAGAAGCCTTTGCCCTACAGTGGGACGTTTAAAGGCTGGTGTTATATCAAACCTTCGAAAACACGTGATTCGAGACACAATAGACAATAGCAGCCAGACAGCCGGCTGTCGCTTGATCGTCGAAAGGTTATCGATATCGGTGTTCGTCAAATCCCATCACTATTCGTTCGGCAGCGGATCGCGCGGGCGGCGTTCTATACTGGCCGAGCGGCCGGCATCACATCCGAACGAACGAACTGTCCCACTCGTGTGCCGTGTTTACGAACCCTGCACTATCCTGTTACAACCCTATTCTGAACAAAAATACTTAGACCTTATACCGAGCCGTTGTTTAATTTTGTGCTGTGCTGACGGAATTTGGATTTTTTTAAAAGAAATTCAGGTGAGTCAAAGCTTTTATTTTTTTAATTATTGAACCTGCCGTGTCATTTAATAAATGACCGAACAGTTTTTGAAAAAACTACGAAAGTTAAGTTTGAAAATATTTATTACGAAGCTTTTTGTAATAAATAACGAAGTGAAGAATTTTCCACAAATATCTAAACCAGTAGGGAGCGATAAAATGATTGATTATAAAGATAGTAGACCTTTTTTGCGAATTAATTTCTGTTGCAAGCTTAATAGGCTTAGCTGATTTTATTGATCTGATATTAAAATATCGTTTCATATTTTAGAGCATATATTTAGTAACAAAATGTGAGTTGTTTCAATCCATGTGTCTTTCGAGGTAGGCAGAAAGCTCTTAAACACTACCAGCTATATAATGTATTCAGAATCAGAGCGCACTAAATCAAAGTGTATTTCCTAGAATTTAATATTAGTTTTCTATTTATACAGCTCAATAAAATGTATAAATACGCCTCTTAGGCATGTGATTTAGATATCTACGTCACTATTGGCGTTAACGCATATACATAAGTATCTTAATAATGTGCTACATATACTATGTATAAACGGATACATACATAGGGCATGCTTCTTTGTAGGTTTTCCTTACAAATTATGCCCCAATGTGCGTTATCGAAAGTGGCTACCAATTCGCCTCTCTTCGTTCTCTCATCGATTAATTCGTATTTTGGGTAAGATCTTTTATGGGTTAACAAAACGCGATTTCGCCATAGATTTTTATGGCGAAGGCACTGCGATGTCACTTTTTAGGCGGGTCACTTGAATGCCTTTTTATTCATTTTAAAGCCATCACAAAATATACTTCAGTTAATATAAAGAGAATTGAGTTTTCAGGGGAAAAAAGTATATTATTTGAAAAGTTGTGCCAAATATCCATCTGTCTGTAGAGACGACAAAAGCTGTCAAAATAGATCCATGGCCTAGTCAGACTCCAAGGCTGAATACATATAACACGGTAAACTTTTTTATTAACTGGGTGATCAACGACAGCCCAAACCGCTGGTCCTACAGACATGAAACTTGGAGGGTGTATTCTTTGTGAAGAGTAGGTAACCACTGAGAAAGGATTTTTGGAAATTTCACCCTACAGAGGCAAAATGGAGGTTTAGTAGTTTTGAAATCCACGCGGGCGAAGCAGAGTTGTATTAACTTAACGAAACTAAACGAAAGCTAAGTTGTATTAACTTAATGAGAGGTTTCTTTCTGTCCCTTTCCCTTTATACAACTCTATTTATTATTGATGTTATTGCTTATCACCGAGTTGTGTGGCCCGTGAATATTTTGATTCTCACTTGTTTTATTGTGAACATAGAACCAACTGACGTTGGGATTGGGATATTATGAAATTGTTTATTATGCAAGTAGGATATTATTTTTAATAAATTAGTAAGAGTCGGATGCTGTCGGAGGTGAAACAGTCATTAAAAGCCAATAAATAAAACTGAAAATCTGAAACATCTCCAAGGTCATCCATAGCCAACATTGCCACTATGCTATGATAAATTGTGTTCATTGATATGCGCTTTAATTGATGAACCAAAGATTTAAATTAAAATAGTGCGATGTCAAATGGTGGATACGTTTTGTTTCGAAAATGATATCATGGTCTAAGACCCCCAGTTATCAACTTACTATGGCTGATGGGTATTTTATACAATGGCTAGTCATTGTAGTCATTTTTAAGCCTCTTGCACGTATCAGCAACACAATTCTACAAACTTCAGACCTTTTTCAGGCCTTTTATGTGGAGAATTAAATTGATGAACAATAAAAAATAATTTTATAATTGTTTTTAGGGTTCCGTACCTCAAAAGGTAGAAACGGAACCCTTTTAGGATCACTTTGTTGTCCGTCTGTCCGTCCGTCCGTCTGTCAAGACCCTTTTTCTCAGAAATGCGTCGAGATATCAAGTTAAAAATAATATCACATACTCAGGTCTGCTATCTCTCAAAGCAGTGAAAAAATCAAGTTTCTAAATCAACGCAATAAAAAGATACGGCGGCTTACATTGCATGTTTAGACATTTGTAAGGGAATCAAAACCTATAGGGTACTTCGCATTGACCAAGAATCATGAAATTTGGCAAGAAGCAAGGCCATGTAGCACAAGTAAAGGGAAAACTGCGAAAACCGTAAATTTGTAGTTAGTTCACGTCAGGCGTCCGTCTGTCCGTCCGTCTGTCAAGAGCCTTTTTCTCAGGAACGCGTCGAGATATCAAGCTGTAATTAATATCACATACTCAAGTCTGCTATGTCCCAAAGCAGTGAAAAAAACAAGTTTCTAACTCAACACAATAGAAAGATACAGCGGTTTATATTGCTTATTTAAACATTTTCAAGGGAATCAAAACTCAAAACCTATAGGGTACTTCCCATTGACCTAGAATCGTGAAATTTGGCAAGAAGCAAGGTCATGTAGCACAAGTAAAGGAAAAACTCTGAAAACCGTAGATTTGTAGTTAGTTCACATCAGGCGTCCGTCTGTCCGTCTGTCTGTCAAGAACTTTTTTCTCAGAAACGCGTCGAGATATCAAGCTGCAATTAATATCACATACTCAAGTCTGCTATCTCCCAAAGCAGTGAAAAAATCAAGTTTTTAAAAAAACGCAATAGAAAAATACGGCGGGAATATTTTATATTGTATATTTAGACATTTTCAAGGAAATCAAAACTCAAAACCTATAGCGTACTTCCCATTGACGAAGAATCATGAAATTTGGCAAGAAGTAAGGTCATGTAGCACAAGTAAAGGAAAAACTCCGAAAATCGTAAATTTGTAGTTAGTTCACATCAGGCGTCTATTTGTCCGTCCGTCTGTCAAGAACCTTTTTCTCAGGAACGCGTGGAGATATCATGCTGAAATTAATATCACATACTCAGGTCTGCTATCTCTCAAAGCAATGAAAAAATCAAGTTTCTAAATTAACGCAATAAAAAGATACGGCTGTTTATATTGCATATTTAGACATTTTCAAGGGAATCAAAACTCAAAACCTATAGGGTACTTCCCATTGACCTAGAATCGTGAAATTTGGCAAGAAGCAAGGTAAGTAAAGGGAAAACTCCAAAAACCGTAAATTTGTAGTTATTTCACTAAAAACCAAATTAATGGAACCCTCGTTGCGCGAGCCCAACTCGCACTTGACCGGTTTTTTTTTATAAAATTCAAAAAGTCTACTATTACTTTTTTTTAAGTCACTAAGATGAGATTGGTTTTCTTTCATAGTATAAAATGAAGCCGCTTCCGCCGTTTGTTCGCTTAAGTCATTTAAACTACGAACGAATTGAGCAAATTCATGCAATATTCAGCAATACATACAGTTTATTATGCATGAATTGCATGATACATGCAAATTATGGCGGAAGAAAATAGAGATTTTCAAAGATTTCTAACACCTGTGCGAACCTGAGGCGAGTTTTATATCTCTTACGCCTAAGTGTGGTGTGCTTAGGTTTTTTTAATAGAATTAATATATTGTTATTTTAAAATGACGTTGTTCAGGCGCTTCTGGGGTCTTAGTTCATCAATTTTATTTAAACAAAATGCGTGGGTTCTCTCTTGTTATTACAACTTTGACTAGTTTTGTTAAAAGCGCAAAAGTCGTTGTTTTGAATAAGCTTTAAAAAAAATCCATATTGTTCTTAAAACTCTTTAAAAATTATTTACGGTTCCCTACCTAAAAGGTGGCAATCGGGTTTTACAACTGAATATTTTGCAACTCTTACTATGAATGATAAATTTATAGAAAAACTAGCTTCTGCCCGCGGCTTTGCTCGCGTTAGAAAGAGACAAAAAGTAGCCTATGTTACTCTCCATCCCTTCAACTATCTCCACTTAAAAAATCACGTCAATCCGTCGCTTCGTTTTGCCGTGAAAGAAAGACAAACAGACAGACAGACAGACAGACACACTTTCCCATTTATAATATTAGTATGGATATTTTTCTTGATAATAATACTCAGATAATATATCTGTCATGTCCTTTGACTTAATCAAGAGAGCTGTTTAATTTTACAATTCCTCCAATTCTCATAATAAATACCTATACGAGTTTATAATATTAGTAATATTAATAATAAGGTTTATCAGCATCCATGTAGGCAACGTATTTCAGCATCTAATATTGTACTCGGTAGGCGGTTTTGTTTCAATTCAAGGAACAAACAGAAATCTAATATAAAGCTGAAGACAAACTCTTCTGCACGCGCTAATCTCAGGAACTTCTAGTCCCATTTTAAATATTCTTTTTCAGTTGGATAGCTCATTTATTATTATTATTACATATTTTAGTCAGCACATATATTTAGTTGAGACCATTTGGACCCCAAACTAGGCAAGAGATGCCTGTATTTTGGAAGTCCATTGATTCCTCCTAAATTACAATGTCTTACTCATACTAATTCATATGTTAATAACATCATTACATTTTTACAACGTTACCCCTTAAATAAACTATTTACTATAATACACTATTTAATATGCTAATTTCAATAAGTTTTATTTTTTGAAGCAATTAACAAACTTTGAGGCTACTTTACAACAATTTAGTTCTTGTGTGTAAATTGGTTTTTATGGGATCAAATAAATAAATAAATTTATTATTATTATTATTTATCAAAGAAGGATATAGGAAATAATACACCACGCTAAGACCTACGGGAGCGGAGTAGAAACCAAAGATATGTGTGAAACCGGTGACAGATCAATAATATTATGTAGAGATTCCTTTATTTATGTTTAAACACTCAACGTTGACCTCCCACCGTTGTTCCATGCGTATGCGCAGCTACGTAAGTTTTATGATGAGTAATAGACAGGTTGAAGCATTGACGGAATAACGGTCTGACTTCATTGTAATATTCATGCATATTTAAAGAGACAGGATTCTTTGCAGCAATTAACACACGGCCACTACTTCTGTAGGAAGATCATGATATTTACGCCACCATGTTCAGGAGTAAATGTTGTGGAATGTTTATAATAGTTACCGTGACCCTGGAACATAAAGGCAATCGAAGGAACATGAGTGGGTTTTAGTCAGTAAGAGTCTGACACGCCCTCCCGCCGCACCCAGGACGGGAGCAGTCATTGGATGATTTCCCACTCACAAAAAAAAAAAAAAGAATTCCTAGTCTGATTTGAAATATTCTTTTTCAATTGGATAGCTCATTTATCACAGAAGGATATAGGAAATAATACACCACGCTAAGACCTACGTGAGCGGAGTAGTAACCAAAGCTATGTGGGAAACTGTGGGGGACAGATAAATAATATTATGTAGAGATTCCTTTATTTATGTTTAAACATTCAACGTTGACCTTCCACCGTTGTTCCATGCGTATGCGCAGCTACGTAAGTTTTATGATGAGTAATAGACAGGTTGAAGCATTGACGGAATAACGGTCTGACTTCATTGTAATATTTATGCATATTTAAAGAGACAGGATTCTTTGGAGCAATTAACACACGGCCACTACTTCTGTGGGAGGATCCTGGTATTTACGCCAGCATGTTCAGGAGTAAATGTTAATGACTGAATTTCGAAAATTCACTTTAAACCTTCGAACAGCCGTGATTCGAGACACAATAGAGAGACAATAGCAGCCCGAAAGCCGGCTGTCGGTTGGTCGTTGAAAGGTTAAACTTCTTAATTTAATTTGGTTGAATAAGTTAAAGTTAAAGCTTTTCTCTTAAATTGTTGGTTAAAGAGTACAATAATGAATATTTGAGGACAATCATATTTGTTGTTGTTAGGTTCTTATTTACAATAATAAGATAGTTAATTGTTTGTTAAAGAGCGCTAAAGTACCCACCTAATTAATAATTCTATTATGAGATTTTGAGATGAAAGGAATGTCAATATTGAGCTTCATTTAATTTTATATTATTTACAATAAACGCCGGGCATTGCTTAAATATCTTTGGATTTCACTTAACCGAAGACAATTCAAGAATTTTAACTTCAGTTAGATATTACGTACGACGAAGGTAAGAGATGATTTTTAAGGGTTCGACCCTTTTTGTACCTACACTACTGGTTAATTTATTATTTTGTGTGTACTTTATCTAGGACAAAGTTCATCTAGGACCTCACTAGACTTGTTCTTCAAAAAGCACGGAAAGCTTTTAGGTACGGTTGTCATTATTTATTTATTTACTAGCTGACCCGACAGACGTTGTCCTGTCAACTATGAATATTGAATTCGAATTGACATACTACCTACCCACTACCTACTCACTACCTACCCACTACCTACCCACTACCTACCCTCTACCTACCCCCTACCTACCCGCTACCTACCCGCTACCTACCCGCTACCTACCCGCTACCTACCCGCTACCTACCCGCTACCTACCCGCTACCTACCCGCTACCTACCCGCTACCTACCCACTACCTACCCACAACCTACCCACTACCTACCCACTACCTACCCACAACCTACCCACTACCTACCCACTACCTACCTACTACCACATCAAAGAGACGTTCCTTTACATTTCAAGTGACATTTTACGTCAGATAATTCGTGTTTGACGACGATACGATACTAACGTCACTCAATTGTTTTGGCTTGCTTAAACCTCTCGACTAACACTTGAACTTTATGGTATGGTGTTAAAGCTCAAATTGACTCTACGTTTTAGTTAGAAAACGTTTGTATGGGAAAAAGATAAGGGCTGTTTTTAGGGCTTTCCCGACAATTATTCGTTTTTTTTTCGCCGTATAAACCATCCTTGAGCTACAACGAACATTTAAAAAAAAAATGAGCCAAATCGGTCCAGCCGTTTTCATGCCAAGTCGTGACAACGGAAAACGGGTTTCATTTTTATATATATAGATTTAAACTTTATGTACTAACACCGTACAGAGGCGGACTTAATGCCTTAGGCATTTTCTACCAGTCTACCTTAGGGTGATGCAGAGACAAAAACATAGTAGGTGCAAAAATACAGAAAAGTAACAGGACTAAAATAAAATAATACAATACTTAAATACATGAATACATACATAAATATATACATACATACTATATACATACTATATATACAAAGTGAAGAGAGATACAAATAAATACAAGGAGAAATGCAACAAATTAATTGTGAGACGAGTCTGCCAACTCCTTAAGTAAATGTTCTCGAGCTTTTACTTTGAATGTGAACCGATTGTTAGCCATCCTGATATTCTGAGGAAGCGCATTCCAGAGAAAAACCGCTTGGACAGGAAAAGAAGATTTAAGGAAACCAGAACGGTGAGAAGGACATCGTAGAAGACGGTTATTCGAAGAACGTAGATTTTTACTGTGCGCAGAACACAAATATTGAAAGAGAGAAGTCAGATAGGAAGGTGAACTAGGTTTGTTTAGAAGTGAAAACAGGGTAGTCATTATGTCAAAGATCTATATTTTTGACAGTCGTTACGGGTAGTTAAATGCCAGAAAGTCAGACCTGTCTAAACAAGGAGTTTCATGCTATCCATTAATGGAGTTGGTCTGATAGGCAGTCGCTTCATGTAAAACCATGGTATTCAGCCGCACTTGGTTAGACTGGAAGCTCACCCTAACATAGTTAAGAAAAGGCCACGAAAATGATTATTGATTAGTTTGACTTTTTTTTTGTTATTAATTCTTCGAACACATATGATTCGAGACACAATAGAAAGACAGCAGCGCGACAGCCGGCTGTCGCTTGGTCGTCGAAAGGTTAAATGTTCTTCGTAAGCGCTCAAGTATAGCCGTCTTTGCTATAGGTCGCCAGTAGGCGTTGTCCCTACAGTAAATAAACAATGATGCATCGCAATATTGCAATAACATATGAAAAACACGATGTTCACTGTAAAATGTCGTCCGATGACAGGAACATTATAAATACTGGTTGTATAATGAGTGAGTGACACATTAACGCGTCATGTAAGCTCGGTACGGTCGGAATTAGATGCGCGTGCGCAAACAGGCATAAACAACAGGTTCCCAGTAAGTTTACAGATCATTGTGTTGGGGTTTGCCTATTTGGAGTTTATGTAAATGGCTATCTAGAGTGAACTGGTGATTGGAGTTTTGGATAAAACCGTAGTATACATATACTAGTAATAATTATCAAGAATCTTAGAACATTTTTATCGACTCATTATTTCACAAAAAGTTCAGCCTTTTTCGAAAAGTAAACCTTTCGTTTAACCTATAGTTCTATGCAGGGTTATTTAATAAATACTAAAGACTTCGCAAGGCAACAACTTTTGATAATTAACTAAAACAAAATAAAACAAAATTGGTTGTCTACACATTGATTACACATTTTGCATTAGCTTAAACCTTCGAAGACACGTGATTCAAGAAACAATAGAAAGACAATAGCAGCGCGACAGCCGGCTGTCGCTTGGTCGTTGAAATGTTAATTGTTTTAGGTAACAATTTTGTCTAGTTTATTAAATAGATCTTAAATAAAGATAACTTCAATAAAATAAAACGTTGTACACCGTACCTACTCATATTTTAATTACGACATTGGGTTTAGGGTTGAATAAGAGTACCTAAGAGAGTAAGAAACCTGCCGGGGTTGCGGAATAGTTCTAATAGTTACTGCGGCCTCGGAACGTAAAGAGCAACCGAAGGAACATGGGTGGGTTTTAGTCAGTAAAATTCTGACGCCTCCTTAGGGCGGGAGAAGTCATTTAATGATTTTCCACAAAAAAAGACAGTGAGAGATAAATACGTTCCCATGAGTGAAGAGACATTGTGTATGTGATGAAATTACCCGCTGACGATAACAGCAGTTGTAACAAAACTTTCTTCCTTCTATAAAACCCGTGTGCAAAGAGGTCTTGGCACAGGTGCATGCAATTAATAAGTCGGCCATAATGTGACTGTAATAACCGTTCGCACCTGAAGTTTCAGCTATATCCGTGGCCAGGTCGCTTATTTTAAATGTTACGAAATTTCCTCTCATATATGTTATATTTCGCAATTAGAATGAATGTTAAGTATTATTGCTGTGGATCAAAATTACAAATTTAATTGGCTTGTATGTAATTACTAGCTTTTGCCCGCGGCTTCGCTCGCGTTAAAAAGAGACAAAAAGTAGCCTATGTTACTCTCCATCCCTTCAACTATCTCCACTTAAAAAATCACGTCAATTCGTCGCTCCGTTTTGCCGTGAAAGAAAGACAAACTTACAGACAGACAGACACACTTTCCCATTTATAATATTAGTATGGATGAGATATCAGACATTTTGATATAGAGAAGTATCTAGATGTAGTGTTGAAAGTATGATTCAGCCATATTTTCAAAACTTCAGTGCTTTTTGTTTCTTGTAATAAATATTGTTATGGCCAAATTGTATGATTAAATGATTCATGAAATAGTTGTATTTAATTCATAAACTGAAATGTTGAGGATTCTTTTGATTAATGAGATTTCATAAGTGAGGTTAGGTTAGAACATTTCTTGAAATAATCAAGTTTAAGACCGGTCACGTAAAGGCTAAATCAATACGTATGCCCTGGATAGAAATGGCCTTAAGTAATAACTTTATTCATGAAACCCACAAACCATAACAAAGATAAAATAAAATGTTAAGATATAAAAACAAAAGGTTTATGAAATGCGTTTCTGAAATTTTATTACATTGAGAGCGCAAGGGGTTGAAACGATAAAAAGGTCAGATTAAAGCAAATTAATATACTTACCTTTATTTATAACTAGCTTCTGCCCGCGGCTTCGCTCGCGTTAGAAAGAGACAAAAAGTAGCCTATATTACTATCCATCCCTTCAACTATCTCCACTTAAAAAATCACGTCAATCCGTCGCTCCGTTTTGCTGTGAAAGAAAGACAAACAGACAGACAGACAGACAGACAGACAGACACACTTTCCCATTTATAATATTAGTATGGATATCGATTTCAATTCAATTTAACCTTTCGTGTGTCTAGCTAGACACAATCCTTTTCTAATTGTGTCTGTAGTTAGAGCTTTTAATGGGTTAAAAGGTAGTGGTGTGTTGTTATTTTTTCGTACCTTTCTCAACAAATAGAGTATCTAACATTAAAATATTTTTTCAATTGGAACCATTCGTTCCTGAGATTGGAGGTTTCAACCTTTCAACCAAATAGACTCTTAAGATATCATATTAGCACTTAAAGTTAGCATGATAACGATTTGAACTCATAATAATTATGTTTTTGTCACCTATATTGGAAAACCCCTGAACGTTTGTAACTTTGAAAATACGTTATTTAGGTTTAAAATTTAACTATGGGTAAATGTTTATAATCAAGCTAAGCGCTCATTTGAATAGCTCATGATTGACGACCTTTCAGAGTAACGGAATGTTAATGGTGTTCAAGAAAAAGTTACGTATCTACACTAATATTATAAAGAGGAAAACTTTGTTTGTTTGATTGTAATGAATAGGCTCAAAAACTACTGGATCGATTTTTAATATTCTTTTACCATTCGTAAGCTACATTATTCCTGAGTAACATAAGCTAAATAATATCACGCTATGTCCTATGGGAGCGAGGCAGTAACTAAAACCGCGAGGGTCAGCTAGTCTTAGATAAATTATTCAATGAATTAGACACAAAAAAGGAAATTGAAACATAATTAACAAGTCCATTAAAATGAATATTATGCTTAAATGCCTATTCCAAAACGTTCCACATGAAGAAATGATAACATACCCCGTCTTTTTTTAAACTTTCAATTACCAAGCTACAGCCAGCTGTCGAGCTGCTAGTGTATTTCTATTGTGTCCGAATCACGTGTGTTGGAAGCTTTAAATTAAAAGCGTATATAATGATTGTCATAAAAAAGTATTCATCACCTTTGAAGTATAAGATCTACCGATCATACAGTCCAGTACGAAAGCACCTCAGTTCTCACCTGCGCGCACGGCCCAGTTGCACGTCCTCGGCTAACAATAGTCCTACCCGCCGCCAGCTATCATACATAAGTTTCATAACAGTACATAGTGCGAAATGTAAGCGATGAAAGTGAAGTGGGCTTTTCATTTCTGTTATATGTGCTTATGTATCATGGCGATGTCTTCCTGTGATTGTCTTGTATTTGCACATACTGAACTATCTTAAATTCTTTAGAAACTTATGGCCTCAGTAGTAGAGTATTAAAATAGGGAATAAAGGGCAATCTTTATTTATTTATTGTGGTAATCTTTATTTATTTATTATGACTAAGTTTAAAATAACTTGCTAAAAATTATAAATATTTCTAAAACTTGAAAAGTGATGCCGTAGCTAAGCGGATGTGACGTAAAAATACATTACAACAAAAGTTAAAACTATTTGATAGGGTTTGATTGACATAAAATATGACGTCACAGGTAGGCATAATTAATACTTTTTTAATAACTAAAATTACAATAACTGACAATTTACATTTTTATCGTAAATGAATCACCTTAGACTTAAGGATTAAACTAGCAAATTTATGTTAGTTTATTTGCGTGCGTCACATTTAAGTCATTGGTCCGTCTGTCAGCGAGCGGTCAGTTTGAGCGCGTCCTACATTATGATACAAGTGAGTTAAGTTAGTTATTACTTATTACGCACTGGGTGGCCGCCCAAGCCGAAGGCGAGGGCGTCATGGAGTCAAAAGTGTCATAATAAAATGATCACGCGTATCATACGTTTTTTAACACACGTAATGCGGGTATTATTATGGAATTTCGTAAACTTTGTTAGTAATTGTAGACAAAGACTTGTAAAAATAACGGCTAGAGGGAGGAGATCTTAAATGTAACTTCTCCGGATGCCTGTCTAACTAAGTTGTTAAAATGTACGCAACATAAAAATAAGTATTTCTTAAAACTATGTTATTTGCAATTTATCATTCAAAAATCTTTGGACTCAAGGACAGCACCTTTAACTATGTATCTTTTTATTTGTGTTTACGAAGGAACGTAAGGTCATTTTTTATTGTTGAGTCAAGTAGCCCTGGACTATAATAACTCTGGTATATTTTACTGCTGTCGCTCGCGCCATTTTATGTGTCCACACCCACTTTCTGTCACATTTGCTTACACTAATATAATGCCAACGAAGTATATTTATTATAATTGCATTCTCTTGTCCTAAATAGTTCATAATACATAGGTAACATAGGGTATACATATATTTTTAAAACTAGCTTCTTCTAGAGACTTTGACCATAACGTATGCATGCAAACTTTTCATTAAACATCGCCTATGGCATTTAGGAATATTAGCATTCTCTTGATTATTTATCTCTTACAAATAACTCTTACAAACTTACAAATAAGTTTATCTTTTTTTTTTAAATTACGAACAGCTTTTCATGACTTTTTTTTCAGTAGATAGAGTTATTCAAAAGGTCTAAAACATACATATTTTGATACAAGCACTCTTGCGGGTGTTTAATTTATACATATTTTAGTAGAGAAAAGTCAAGACTATCAAAGACTTGCAAAGCCATTATAATCGTTACATCGATATTTCTGTGAGCCAAGCTAAATATTAAATGAACTATGTATACAATGTGTAACTGAATTAATGCACTTTGAGAAAATAGTTTGTTCAGAATCGTTTACTGAATCGATTTTTGTAATTTTTAATATAGGTAATATTTTATCCCAAAAATAATTAAAACTACGTAAACTGCTTACACTGTTGTTGCTGCTGTTGTTGTGTACACTTCCGCTGTACAGTCAAAACAAACTAAAAAGGATGAAATACCTACTACGCTAGACCCTTATGCAAGTGCGACTGTGTGCATGCGTAGATTTGTAATGTGACTATAATTTTCTCCCATAATCTGTACAACTAATTTATAAAAAAAACAATGTTTTAAACATAATAATACAAATTATGATGATGAGATAATATTCTAATGTGGGTGTCTAGTGGTGTGCGTTTATTCCGGGACATGTTGTATATTGAAATCTATAAACAAAAGGTATTATAATTGATACTCAGAAAAATAATCTAACACACCTACTTGTAGAACTATGGATATTATTGCACACGAATGAGAAGGCGCAGTTAGAACTTATATATAATTTTGGCGCCAAGCCATGCTCTATAATTATAGTAAGAAGTGCCAAATTCTATAAACATTACATACCATGTCTGGCATCAATACTTTATGGACATACTCCTGGACTGTGACTAATTAGCAATGGGACGTATATATTTTGTGACAATGATATTGAATATTTGGCTGATGAGAGCTGATTTTATTTTTAAAGGTACAGTGTAGACTACATATTAAAAGAAAAACGGTTTGTTTTGCCAGAAAGCAAAATATTAGACGTGAAAATTCTTGACTTCTGTGTCACAGTACCAGCGTACTATCAACATTTCAATCGTTGGAAGGGAAACTATATATTTTTAACTAAGTGTCTTTTTACTAATCATTTAACAATTTTACCATTCACCCGCGTCTTTGTCATTTGTATTCTCTCTTCGCTGGCTATCGTACATCCAAAATACTTCAAATCTGATTTGAAGCTCCTATAAACTATTTTAAATATTAAAATAATAAATTGGTATAAATATTAATCATTTCAGTCTATTACATGTGGCAATGCAGGGCAAAGCATTTCAAATAAATGAACCAAGAATCAAACATATTTACACCTTTATTATGTTACTTTAGTACGACCTTTGAAATTTTCTCCAACGATAAACAAAGTAGACGTATACTTAGATCTACTTTTAACCTGCTACTTGCCACCGAAATATTAAAAAATCCATAATTTATATCAAAACATACACACCGAAGATGCAAAAGGCTTAAACAAAGTTGCATACCATAACTGCTCCAGTTTCCACAAATAGACTTTCACCTAGCTTCCGACCTTGGCCAAACCGAGCATATGGTACCGATCAAGAGGCGGGCTTTCCGAAAAACATATGTTTACACAATTACAAGTCGTGATCTCATTTCAGAGGAACGAGCCCGTCGTGTTTGCATGGACTGTTGACTGCCTCCGAAATCAAAGAAAATGGCTGAGAACGGGTAAGAAAACCAATTCGAATTTCTCTTGCAAAACATTTTTACTTGCTGCAAAAACGGTTGGCCTTTAAATGTTATGATTGACATAAATAATTTCCAAGAAACAGACTAAAATAACTATTGTATTATTGTTTCGAATTCCGAAATGAATGTCGACGTTTACGACTCCAGACATCATGCAAAGCCACTGAGCTCTAGCATAAATCTTGTAGCAACACAATTCCAAATCCGAATGAGGAATGGGCACAGATACCACGATTAATAAAAGTATTCTATTTTAATAATCGTACAACGGTTTCCGGATAACTGGCTTAAAAGTGGAATAGGTCACACCCGTCACCAGTGCGGGCAGTCAGCAAGTGTCCACGATGTTAGTCCATGTAAAAATAACGCGAATCTTGGCTGGTTTCCAGGTACGGACCAACCGCTGGACACATCGGCAGAATTCCCAACTACGGAAAAACTCATGTAAATGTAAGTTTTGATCGCAATCTTTTTGATAAATGGTACACGAGATACCCCTAGGTATGTGTTTTCTAGAAAACTAAATAGCTAGATTTTGTTTTAACCTCTTTCTTGAACTTAAAAAATAGTAGTTTTTGATGTTCGTATTTGTGATTTTGTAGTCATGGCTGTAAACTACGACAGTGATTTTAAAAACAACAACAACAAAAATATAGTGAATAAGCTCCATTGTATATTTATTACGTTTCTATCTTTATATAAACGGGATCTTGTTTTCAATTTTCAGCCAATGGGTAACGTTGAACCACCAGCATGCATTCAAAACGCCATGATGACGAAGGACAAGAAACCTTTCACATACACACCAGGAGGCCTCGATTTGTCACAGATCAAAACACCCAGCATGGCTAGAAGATTAGCAAGGCAGCGGTCATTAGAAGAACATGAACAGCAATATGCTCAACAACAGCCTACTAATGGTGGATACCATCCTCAAGGAGGACCAGCTCCTCCGCCTCCTCCACCACCAAAAATGCCCGTTCCTCCCCCACCACCACCACCAATAGTCATCCAAGCTCCTAATTCCAAATCCCCAAAACCTATTGCTCCCGGAGAACGACCTGAAATTGTAATCCCAGAAAATCCTATTGGAATGTTACGAAAAACGAACAGCCCTTACCATTGGGAGGCTGAGAAAGCAGAACTACAGAAGTTAGGAAATACTCCCAAGTACGTTGACAAAGTCCCCAGTCCTCTGACTGTGAAATTGCCACCTTCTTCATTCACACAACAGCAGCCCCAGACGTACACACCGCCATCGCAAAATAACTTCCAACGTTCTCCGTATGCCAATCAACGTAACCCTGAAAGCCCTATCTACAAGCCTGAAGCACAATATGCTCACCAACATTCAGCCTCTCCACAAGGCTCACCACCAACGAGAGAAGTTTTACAACGACAGGACTCTCAATTTAACAAGAGTCCACAGCCCTATGCTGGCTTACCTTCTTCGAACAGCTCTCCATATTCACCTAGTCCCAATAACAACTGGAGACAACCTGAAAAAAGGGACTCGCCGGCGAGCAATGTCCACAGCAGCCCACAATCCGTACTCTCAAACCGTAGCCCATTTTCACCAAATACACAACAATATTCGCCAAATAACCAACAGTACGCGCATAACCAACAAAACCAAAGCCCGTCTTCCAATTCCGGCCCAGTATTCCATACCTTACCTAGAGTTGGTCAAAGGAACGCGGAACCACAGAATAATAATGTGGTGTACAATAACACGAAGCCAAGTCCTCCAAGTGATACCAACGCTGCGCCTTGGAGAACAGCTACTCTAAACAGGCATCCGAGGGAGCAAGACAATCAACAAACTATTTACAACAATATAAATTCAAATCAAGAGCAATATATACCCCCATGGAAACTTAACCAGAACAATAATACGACAGTAAACGAAAACGCGCAAGCTCCTGCATGGAAACAAGACAGTAAACCTCAACAGCAATATATTCCTCCGTGGGTTACTTCACAGGACTCTAATAATAACCGAGTTCAAGAAAATAGCTCTGCACCTTGGAGAACTCCTTCATCACCTCCCAGGGCAACCCAACCAGAACAGCCCCGTTATCAATCGTCCATGTCTATTCCTGTCACACCCAGAAAGCAGAACCCACAACCAGAATACAATAACGCACCACAAAAGGAGGTAGTCTATGTTAATGAGGAGCCTGTTTACTTTTGCCCTGAAAGTCCTAAGTCTATTCCTCCCTGGGTGAAAACACAGAAGGAAAAGACAAAGACTCCTCCTCCAACTTGGGTTCAAAGGCCTTTAGATGGCAGGAAAAGTCTGACCAGGGAACTCAATACACCACCTCGAGACCAAGAACCAGAATGGGTAAGAAAGAGTAATGAAATGCAAAGAGGAGCCCGCGAAGTGATTAGCCCTCCTAAATACCAACAGCCGGCACAGCCATCATGGTCAACACGGCCTTCAGAGAACCGTAAAAGTTTGCCAAGGGATAATGGACCTGGTTCCCCGGGAACAAGAGTTATTCCTATACAGATGGAAGTATCAACAACGGAGACCAGAGATTCCAGGCACGGTGGTCATCCACAGCCTGGACTGAGGATCACTATCGGCATGAATCAAGGTCCAGAAGCTCGTGCGCCATTCTCGCCACCGACCCAACGGATTATGAGGGTGCTGTCACCACAGCTGGTGAGATTAGAAGATTCCAACCAGCAACCAGATCTGCCAACCCTGAACAGAAGTTTCCACGATAGTCAGCCAAAGACGAGGATAATTCCAATTCAGATTGAAGGTGGAAATGGTGGGGCAAATAAGAGGTAAATATTTTAAGTTTTTTTAGAAAGAAAATGGTAAATTTATTTTCAAATCACACTTTAAGTCTGCTGCTGGCACAATATTCCACAAATCCCTAGAACGTGCAATAACATCACAGATGTTTAAAAAACGTCATAAAGTTCAGGATATTTATTAAATATCTACAAGTAAATATCACATTACAACTGTCTATCCTCGTTTCAGCTTCGGTGGGCGGTTTTAAGGGAGCTTCTGGTTCAAAGTAAACAGTTTTTACTGCACCGCTTTTCAATGACTCAGTGTTTCGCTTGCTTTATATTTAGCGCGCTCTTCAACACGTTCTAATTTTATTTTCCACTAATCGAATCATTCTCTAACGCTGTTGCCATAATTAATTGGCTGCTCAGGTTCATCACGATGTTTAATAAGCTACTGATAAAACAGGTCACGAGTATCTTCATGTTACCAATCGGTAAAGCTATTGCTCAATTTTATTGGTGTATATTTTGCGCGCTTTTTTAATTACGTTGTATTTTGTTTAAAACTGTGTTATATTGTTTTCTTTTCTAAAAATGTTTTCCAAAAATCTTTTTCGACTAAAATATAACAAAAGAACTTTAAAGCTGCTCTGTTCATACCATCAAAAAAAAAAAAAAATTAAACAAATCAGTCTAATCAATACTGACTATAACTGTAAAACGATTTTTTCTTAACGAAGTAAAATAATTAATCAGATATCACTTAAAACATTACAATCTATTTTGTAAAGTAAACATAATTTTCACTCTCTGAATCACGCTGAAACTAAAACGAATACATTTTTAAATAGAATAATAGTCATAATATATAACTATTATACTTTTCCAGCGTATATTACCACAAGTTTACGCAAGAGGGGCCTCCACGACAATCCAAGGCATTCAGGGTTTTGCAGATAATCACAGGCACCGAGGATCTGGACAACATCCAAGTGATAGAAAAAAATCACGGATTCACCGATTTATAAAAAAAATGTCTATTTATTTAAAAATATATATTTTATTAAAAATTAAGTTTATATATTTTGGTGTTAGTCAATGTAGTAAGGCAATGTAAAAGTATACTTCATCATAAAAAAAAATGTATTATGTATATAATCATTGTTTTCTAACTAAAAGATGCTAGCGTTACGTCTTAATTATTAAAAAAATGAATGAAGTCGCAAATATTATGAATAATTTGTTGTTTAAATTAGGGGAACCAAGTTTCTGTAATTTTAATTCTATTGTTATAATGCATATTACGTTACGTTGAATTGATGGTAAATTATTTTTATTTTAGATACAAAATTAGGAATATAATCTATATTTTCTTAAATGAAGTTTATAATTATTTTAATAAATGAAGAAGTTCTATAATCCTCACGTATTATTAATTTTATTTACGGTATTAATTATATTACTTAATGTATAAATGTACGAATAAATATACGTTCTGTATATAAATCGAATAATAATGGCGAGCCGAAATATTATGCTATAATTTCGGTATTTTACTAATGCTCATGAACACAGCTAGCTTACCAAAGAATTTAAATAATTAGTTGTAATTAATAAATTATATTTTAAAATATCTGAATAGTGTTTAAATTATAGTTTCGAAGTACGTTACATAGGTAAGTGTAGGTATTTTAATTATTAGGTATAACTTTTATTTAAAGTAAAAAAAATATTATTTATACATTTAGTTTTAGTAGTAGATACTGAATTTGTATTTCCTGTTACTAATGCACCCTATTTTATATACTTATATATTTTTCTATTTATTGACTGTTTTTATTTATATTTATATATTATATTTATATATATTTCTTCTAAATCATACTACTCGTAGTCCCTACTAACTGTTTAATTTCTATTATATATATTATGTATACAAGTATATAGTTTTTGGACCAGATTAACGAAGTTATGGATACTAACAAATTAATTACGGAAGATTCGTGTTATCGTAACGATGTTGGCATTTCCGAAGTTCCCGAAAAAAAAACTTGTGTATTGTGATTAACTAAAAATTATTGTTTGTCATTGTAGTGATGTGACTGGTTGTTATAGAATTTTTTAAATATATATAGGCATTTTTTTCAATGTCATTAATTAAAAGAATTTAACAATTTTCGTTGATGACAGTTATGATAAAATATACAAGTAATTTATAGATTTCTAATTTTAGAAATCGATTATATTATTGTAAGTATGATTTTTTTTAAATATTTTATTTAAAATTAAACCTTTGCCGATTATGAATGGTGAAATATAAATATGTGTTTATTTATTTATGAATATATAATATTATAATTATATTTATTGAACAGTTAACATCACTATTATGTTTTAAACATTTTGAAAACAGACGAGGGGTGTGGCAATCTAGTCAGTGTGATCTTTCTTAAGTATATTACGTATATTGTTATACGCCTAGGTATTATACAATTTATTTTATATTAAAATTACTATAGATTTTATATTTTGCTTAATCCTATTACATATTATATAGTATGTAAGTAAGTATATTTTAATTTTATAATAAAAGTTATAAAATTGAATTTGTCTTAATTTTCACATTATCTACTTAAAGGTGATTAAGGTTAAATAAATAAATAAATAAATAAAAAGGTTATAATAGAAAATGCAGTAATAACATAGGGAAATATGTGTTTATAAATTAAAATGGGAAATAAATACCGGCAAACACAATTACCGAGATTCCTATGGAAAACTTCGCTGGAAAAAACTAGTTAACTCTATATTCAAGACTTGGAAAAGTGATTCCAATATCTCTAGTACCAGAAAAAGAGAGAATTTTTTTTTGAGATCTACAAATACCTTCTAAAAAAGAAAAATATAGCTTTTTAGTAAGTTTTTTTCTTACTTTCCTACTTTTTTCAAGCGTTTCAATAGTTTCAACAAACAAATACTGAACAAATACTTTTCTAAAAGACTTAGCAAAATTGTTAATCGGTTATTCGCAAAAAAATTATAACAAAAACTGAAGCCGCTGTAATATTAAGTCGCGCCATCTGTATTTTCGTTCAATAATTTCTAATTTACATTTCAGAAACAGCTGCAATAGCGTGACCACTGAAATTGTGACAGAGGCGCCACCTATGTATAAGTATAGGAAAGTAGAGTACTAAGAGGCGGTTGAAGGCAATTGCGTTTGGTTTGGATAGTTAATACATGCTAGTTCCGATTTTATTCAGTAGATGGAACTTATTTTAAACTTAGAACTTCTGTGGCGATATTTATTTTATAGTAGTAACAACAGTGTGAGCCTTAACTTAAAACAGACGACATTATTATGATGATTAACCCCATACGAACAAAAAATTTAAGGTACTGTTTGCTACAGTTTTTCCTATCAATGCTTTCTTCATTGTATTAGTATAGATAACTAGCTATTACAAGCAATTTCGTTTGTAGTTAGTAAGCCACATCAATTACATATTTATTAGGATAACAGCATAATGTAATCGGGTCTCTTTAATTCTTTGTAAATGCATCACTTAAAGTTGTGCAACATATTCTCATTAAAATATTAAGAATTTGGTATTTAAAATAAATTATCAGGTAAAATATCTCTACCTATCTATTTAATTTGGTCCATTAGATTTAACCTAACCAAACGTTTCGCTACGAGATACAACGGCTACGATTGCTACGACTGCTACGAGCTACGAAGTTTCGTAGAAGGACCCCACACACGTGTTGCAATTTTTCCAAAAAGGCACATCGTACATTAAAAGATAGAATTTTTTAATTTGTGAATTTACTTTTTTATCAGTTCCTAGATTCCCCGATTCCGATTTAATTTTATACTGGCTGTGTTTGTTGGCATTACTAGCATTTATTTACATATTTGGAAATGGATACTGGTTCGCTCCCTTAATATCATGTTAAGTTCTCAACTAACTATTTCTGTTGTTCTCAAATAACTAAGTCTATATTATTTCTTATAAGTCTGGCTACGACATTCAAAAAATCTCTCGCGCAAACGTCCACAGCATAAAGAGATTCGCACAACCCTTAAAACCTTCTTTCGCGGAAACATCTTTCGCACAACCGTAGCAAATCCCCATAACCCCATACCGACATCGTACGCTGGCTCATAGAACCCAGCTAATCAGTTTTATCAGCTCGTGACATCCCTGATTTAGCCTAATGGATATTTACGATGCCCGGCGAGGCAGTAAAAAGCACATATAAAACTTCTTTTATTTAACATATGTACGAACGGATCTCGCGATCTCGATAACAAACACTTTTTATGGCTTGGCGCAGGCACGTATCAGATTATGTGATGAACTTGCTTTGGTATCTGTCCCATGTTTTATTTATATGTACCACTGTGTTTGGTAAGGGCTGTGATTTAGAGTGACACTCCACCAAAGCGGAGCGGAGCGGAGATGAGCGCAACAATTTAATTCAACTGGTTTACACCCGTGACACTGCAAGGTCCAGTTGAAAACCAGCGTCAGACACTTGTGGTCTGCCATTATGCTGAACTGGGCCTGTTTGGCGCAGCTGTGGGGCACATGATATCATTTTTTTTCCCCTTACCATATTTTTGTTTTGTTTTTTGTTTAACTACTTTGTTTAGTACTTAAGTAAGTAGTTTAAAAAATCATACATTTATTGCTTTTTTATTTTATTTTATTTTTGTGGTTGTAGTCTGTGACCCCACTGTATGTGACAAATAAATGTTTTTTCTTTCTTTCTTTCTAATTTTTTTCTGTTTAGTAGTTATCTCCTTGACCAATAATATTGGTTGAGACGAAGGCGACCCTATTTAAAAATTTTATATTTTTACATCCTGCACCTGCACATTACAAGCCTAGTAGTACCGAGACTTACACCGCGTTTAATTTTATAACCTCTTCTCAGGAATAATAAACAAATAAAAACAAACTTTGTTTCTAAATAAATATTAATCTTTTCCTCTATATTTTTAATTAATAAATGAAGCGATTAGCCTTTTTTTGCTTTTCACAGTTTAGATTGCAGAACAGCTTTTGCTGATGAAACCTATTTGAATGTTTTACCGTCACCAAACTCTTCAAACCAGCCTAACAAAACCGCCTTGCGGCAGAAATAGGTATATTTAGACTAGGATACCAGATAAATAGTGGTATGGTATCACCACTTCGTCGTCGTTAATGTGATAATGGCCTAGTGGTAAAGACGCCCATCTCTTATACGAACGGTGGGGGGCTCAAATCCAGGCAAGCACCAATGTGACCTTTTCTTGTTCTCTGTATGAGAAGAGGCATTTGCCCTGCCCACGTCGGTAAAAGTCTGGTATTATTATTATTTGTTTTTAAACATCACTTTTCTCGGGTCCCTGGGATCCCGGATCTTTGGAAAGCGTACGAGAACGTGAAGTGTAACAACAATCCCAGTACGGTCAAGATTCCTACCAGCATCTTACTGAAATACTTCCTTCCTCCAAGCAAGTTTGATCTTGTGAATCTCTACTCAAACCAGCCAATTAAGGCAAGAGAGAGGTGGGCGTCTTGCTCCTTCGTCAGTGCTCACTCTGGCCGGTCAATGAAGGCAAGCCGGAGATGAAGAACAAAAGGTCTCCCGGGAGGTCAGGTTCTTGAGGTTGCTACTGCCCAGCAGCTGCTCTGCGGGTTTAATATTATTATTATTTATTACCACCTCACTGACAGTACAGCAGTACACGTGACACCCACGTACTTACGTACGTGTTGCACGCACACATACGTAATAAAAGCTACGTTTTCCATCAAAAGTTAATAGCTGTTTTTATTTTGTCGTATATCTAAATGCATATCAAAGCACCTAGAAACTTGGCACCCGCATCTCTCATGGATCTAGAGAGTGTTTACAACTATAGCAGTTTCATTTTTATTTTTACTAATTTTCAAATGGTCTCAAGGCCGCAATGGTAATCATAAACAAAATTCCACGCCATTCATGTGGGTCAAACCCAATTTCAATGAATTACAGAATAAATGTCGAAATAAATATTGTCGTATTTTTGGAGTAGAAAATTGAAGATGTAAGTGGAACGGCGCGTGTCAGCTCAGAATCCTCTAAATGTCTTTAAATCTAAATATACTGATATTTTATTAGGTGGGGGTCGAAACCAGCGGTTTTCAATCTTTCATCATTCCTGTCCTAATTTTCTTTTGAAAATTGTTGCATTTGCCTCGGTTCTGTAGAACGTCGATTGTTTTAGTCGAAGTCGAAATAGTTTTTAATGCTGTGCTATGAAACAAAGCGGTTTCATTGCTTTTTTTTTTTTTTTTTTGGTGAGTGGGAAATCATCCAATGACTGCTCCCGTACTGGGTGCGACGGGAGGGCGTGTCAGACTCTTACTGACTAAAACCCACTCATGTTCCTTCGATTGCCCTTTATGTTCCAGGGTCACGGTGACTACTATACACATTCCGCAACCCCGGCAGGCGTTCCGCAACCCCGGCAGGCGTTCCGCAACCCCGGCAGGCGAGCGGTTTCATTGCTGAGCAGACTCCGTGGCCACCCAACAGTATCCTACGGGCTGTGACCGGGAGACATGGAAATGCCGACTCCATTTAGTTTCAAAATATGACGTGTGATTTAATATTCTACTTGCATAATAAACAATTTTATTTCATTTCAGAGAGTATGTCATGGTATTTAATTCGTGACTGTATGTTGTCACTTTCTGTTGTTAAGTACTAACATAGATTGAAGAATAAGAATTTTGTTACTAATCAAATGAATATCTGACACTTCTATGTCTCAGTATCCATACCACACTAATCCGTACTTCCGTATTAATATTATAAATGCGAAAATAACTTTGTCTGTCTGTCTGTCTCTTCTTCAAGCCTAAACCATTGAACCGATTTGAATGAAATTTGGTACAGATATAGTCTGGGACCCGAGAAAGGACATAGGATAGTTTTCATCCCGGAAATCCCCCGGGAACGGGAACTATTTCACGCAGACGAAGTCGCGGGCAAAAGCTAGTGTTATAAATGGGAAAGTGTGTGTGTTAGGTTGTCCGTCTTTCACGGCAAAACGGAGCTACTAATTGCCGTGATTTTTTAAGTGGAGACAGTTGAAGGGATGGAGAGTGACATAGGCTACTTTTTGTCTCTTTCTAACGCGAGCGGACAAAAGCTAGTTGTTCTATACCTAAATGTGCAGCAATACTTTTCTATGGTATTTCTAGTCCAATATATCGCCGATAGTGGGTGAACATTACGAGCAAAATAAATGTGCAAGCAGTTTATTTTAAAATCGTTGCGCCCCCTTTAGTTTGCTATTCTACTTGAATTGTAGCGTGCAACAATTGTTGGGAACGAACGGTTTAAACCTATTATCGATACTGGTACAGGAAAACGCGTAGTCAAACGTATTTAATAAATATACATGTAAAGTCGGAAATTATATTATACATTAATAGACAAAATGGTTTTCTAAGTAGATTTTTGGTACAGATATTTTTTATTGTATGTAATTTTGTTTGTAGGGTGTAATCTCCGGAATTATTAATCCATTTTTATAAAAAATCTTGTTAGATACTTACATTATTTTTTGTCGGAGATTAATTTGTTTGTCGGAACCATTATTATTTCCCTTAAACTATTATGCGATCCCCTAGGGTTCTGTCTTTCCTTTTAAAATACGAAACCCAAAAAGCCACTAATTTGAGCGATTCCTTAAGCATGCAATCGGCCGATATCAAAACTTCCTGAACGCCGAGATAACGTATTTTTCTTTCTACGATTTTCATCCACGTTACATAGCTGAGCAATATATCTATGCTGGGCAATTATTTCTTCGCCCACACTCGTTCACGAACAGTTTAGGACATGTTTATTTCCGACGTCGACGTTGTCGTTTATTCGCGGGACGATACCGTGACGTCAAGATACGTCGACGTCGACGTCGATTTTTGTTTGTCGGAATTTCTAGAGAACGCGCTCTGTGTGTGATTGAGGTGCAGTTGAAAGTAATGTTTGCTGGATGTGCTAAATTAGAATAATCTATACTAATATTATAAATGCGAAAGTGTGTCTGTCTCTCTGTCTGTATGTTTGTCTTTCTTTCACGGCAAAACGGAGCGACGAATTCACGTGTTTTTTTAAGTTGAGATAGTTGAAGGGATGGAGAGTAACATAGGCTACTTTTTGTCTCTAACTAAGCTAGTAATTGTAATAAATAAAATGTTAACGTATACTTATAGAGAGACATGTTCACTACAAAGTTACAGAAGTAACGAAACGACGTGACGGCACGAAATGGGCACAAGGAAGGCCGAAGCTGCATTGTGTCTGTTTGTCTCTAACGCGAGCGAAGCCGCGGGCAAAAGCTAGTAATTGTAATAAAGAAATCGTGAACGTATACTTATAGAGAGACATGTTCACTACAAAGTTACAGAAGTAACGAAACGACGTGACGGCATGAAATGGGCATAAGCGAGGCCGAAGCTGCATTGGTATGATGACATTAAAATAATAGCAAGAGTGAACTGGATTGAAGTCGGCCAAAATTGTGAGAAACAGTAGCATAAACTGAAGGAGGCCTACATCCATGCGGTTGAGAAATGCTAAGAACAATGTATTTTGAGTGTGTCAGTTTGCTGAATAATTTTATACAGAAGATATTCCTAGGTTAACGCACTGAGCACAATACAAGATACTTTACTAGTGTGCGTTAAAAAAATAGAATATAGAACCTATACTAATATCATATAGCGCTTGTATGATTAAACGCGCAAAACTCAAAAACTCTTCTGATGAGTGAGTCCGGGGATTTTTTATGTGTTGGATAGCTGATTTATCATTTAGGGCTATAGGCTAAATAAAATTACGTTACGACCTACGAGAACGGATCAGGAAGCAATGATAAGGGTGAAACCGTAGGGGACAGCTAGTTACTATAGATAAAGTTCCGATTAGGTGTAAAAATATTAGGACAGAATCTAAGTCGATTAAAATAGATTTAGACACTTACACCCTTCTTACAAAATCTACCACAACTTTATTCCCAACAAAACATAAATAAAAACAAAAACGTTATCACCAAGTCACATCCAGCCACTCTAAGCTCACAAACCAATTGCCGCCGGCTTGCCAGAGCACTGAGACGTAAATTCATATTGTCTTCTATCTCTTATCTACTGCAATTGAAACTAACTCCATCCCGCATGCGACTCTAATAGAAAAGATACGAGCTGAATGAACTGAAACCAGTGTTTATGACATGCAAATTGCGGGCTCTTTGTAACCTGTTTATTGTTTTATTTAAACACTAGGTTTTGTTCGAGATTGTGTGTTTTATTCAGATTTGGATCTAATTGTATGGTTTTGATTTTTTTCTTTGCATGTATTATAAACTCTTTTGCAAAAAAAACGGGCACTTTAGATTTTTTTCTCTACTTCAATGAAGAAGAATAAGAAATAGGTTTTATTAATTTGACGATGTATTGGCATGTTATTTGAAGCATCCTGGCATGATTCTTTACGTTCCAAATTTAAAATTAATAAAAGAAAAATAATGATTATTGTGGATTATTCTAAAATTGCTTTACTAATGGCGCGAATTGCTGAAACGATTTTTAACTGATTACGATATTTTAAAACTTTTTGGATATTTTCTGCAAATTAAACATTTTAATCTTTCTTTTTACATTAAATATCACTTTTTAATATGAGTGATAAAGCGATAAGGGCCGGTAAAATTATAGCCCTACTTGAAGAAGGTTGTTCGCAAACTTACGTGTCTCAGCGGCTAAATGTGAGTCGTTCAACTGTCCAGAGGACTTGGCAACGGTATCAAGAGACCGGTTCGGTCGAAAGAAGACCCGGTTCGGGAAGAAAACGATGCACAGAACCAAGAGATGACCGCTTTTTGGTGAGTCAGGCGTTGCGGAATCGTAAAGCGTCAAGTGTGGACCTGAAGAAGAGCCTTGAAGAAGTAAGAGGAGTAGAAGTTAGCTTGTGGACGGTCAGGAGGAGGCTTTTGGCTGCCAATATCAGGAGTTACCGCCCAGCTCGGGGCCCTAAATTACTCCGTGAGCACCGTGTTGCTCGACTTCAGTTTGCTCGGAACTGTGCTTCATGGACTCTGGAGGACTGGAATAAAGTATTGTTTTCTGATGAAGCTAGAATCTCTTTGTGTGGAGAGGACCGACGCCGGCGAGTGCTGCGAAGACCACGGGAACGCTATGCGGAAGTGTGTTTCGAAGAAATCACTCCTTATGGCGGAGGCTCCGTTATGTTTGGGCAGCAATTAATTCGACGGAGCGTACGGAGTTAGTTTTTATAGAAAATGGAACATTAAATGCACACCGGTACATAATGGAAGTCCTAATTCCATATGCACAACCCACATTGACTGCACTTGGGGAAGATTCCATTTTCATGGACGACAATGCCCGCCCGCACCGTTCTGGCGACGTGGAAGCGTACATGCAAAAAGCTGGGATCCGTCGTTTAGATTGGCCAGCTCGAAGTCCTGACCTCAATCCATTTGAACATGTCTGGGATGTTCTAAAGAGACGGGTAAGATCAGTGCAACCTGCTCTACAAAACACCAGGGAGCTAAAATGAGTCATTGCAGAAGAGTGGGAACGTATTTCTCAAAACGTTATTAAAAATATCGTGGAAAGCATGCCCAGAAGGATTAAAGCTGTGATTTCGGCAAGAGGAGGTCACACTTGTTATTAGGTTTTTACATTTGTAACTTTATTTAATTAAAAAAAGTAAAAAATAAATCTTGTCTTCATTGCCTACCACTTCTTATATTGCTTGGGCGTGTACATCGGTTTTAAAGAAACCATCGTTTTTTTTCTTTTAATTGCCCGAATTCATTTCACGCGCATTAATTTACACGATTATAAGTATACAGACTACGTCAAAGAAATAAATTTCATTTAGTTGACTCAAATCGACCTTAGAACGTAAATTTCCTTAGGTGCCCGTTTTTTTTGCAAAAGAGTGTAGTTTGATATAGCACTGGCATGTCCAGTTTGTCTTTAATCCTTCGAACACACGTGATTTGAGACACAATAGAAAGACAACAGCAGACTTACAGGCGGCTGTCGGTTGGTCGTTGAAAGGTTAACGGGACAAAACATTTTTTTTTCAATTCGAGCTAGGGCTATCTGAGACTAACGCGTTCAACCAAACAGTCTTCAGTAATACATATTAGTATAAATTAAAATTGGGTTGACACAGCAATCAAGTTGTGACAGTTCTTAAACATTATACCAATTGATTATTGATTCCCAAGCCAATCATTTTAACTCCAGTCACAGCACAACTTACCCATAACTTGCTCACTTAAACGAATATCCGTCGAGGACACTTGTCATAACCCCTCAGGTTAATCAGCAAACTTTAACCGTCTTAATTCCAGTGAGACAAACTCAATTACTTGGAACACGGGCTACATTTAATGGACGTCGTCAGTGATCCGTGACAGTGGGTATAAAGAGCCCGCCCCTATTGACCGAGGATCGTCAACAGCGTTTTGTTACCCTTCGATCGGATTTGTAGGGTTAATTGTGGGAATCGAAGGGTAATTTCAACGCGGTGATTTCAGGGTTTAATTTTAATGACTAAGTATTTATGGCATGAGGTCAAAATTGGGTGTATTGATATTAGTTTTGCAGGTGGTGGGAGAAGGAAGGGCCCGACCCTACCCCAGTACTGTGGGTCTTCTAAACAGTCAATATAAAGATGTTGTTCACTCTTGTCTAAGGATATTTCAAAACGTTTGGTTGACAGTTACCATATTCCTAAAATTGCATTTACTTAAGTGTCCTGGCTAGACTCACGTATTGCAAATACTCGTAAATATACTTACTTAAACATTTCTATATTAACACCGTGTTAGCGCTTCTGTCTGGCAAAGTCTTAAGAATTGCCATTCAAGATGGCATTGCCACTAATCTCTTTAGTCTATTACCAGTTCACTAGACGCAATTTAATTTATTGGTGCTAATTTTTATTAGGTTTTAGTCTACCTGTTTATACAAATTACATAGCATACATGAGCTTATTTCATTCCTATACTATTAATATTCTAATCTACCATCTATACTACAATGCCATTTGTCTAGAAGTACAGGCCCTTATAGCAGTATTAACTTTGATATTACTTTCAGTGGGAAAGAGACGGCGCTAGACAACGTGTCTAACGCTGTCACTTGCACATTCTAGAACAGGAATAAAACAATCTTACTTTAAACGTCATGGTAAGGGGGCAGTAGGCTTTAAGATACCTACTCAAATCTACGAACGTACGGTTCTTGGATTTTCTCCTTTACGTGTGCCACCACGACATTGCTTCTTGCCAATTTTTGTGACTCTATGTCAACCGGAAGCACTCTGTGGTTTCACACACACACACCCTTTCGATTGTCAAAAAATTCGGCATAAATGGGCACCAACGGCTGTGTTCTTTATTGTGTTGACTCAAAAGTTTGTTTTTTTACTGTATTTAGACATTTGATTGGTCAGAGAAAGGGTCTTGACAAATGTACAACGAAGTAGGTCTATGCGGTTTCCGTTTCTATTTTTGAGATACAGAACTCTAAAAGAACTTTACTTTGAGCGATTCCTTAAACACGCAATCGGCCAATACCAAAACTTCCTGAACGTCGAGATAACGTATTTTCCTTTCTACGATCTTCAGCCATGTTACGTAGCCGAGCAATATATCTATGCTGGGCAATTATTTCTTCGCCCACACTCGTTCACGAACAGTTTAGGACATGTTTATTTCTGACGTCGACGTTGTCGTTTATTCGCGGGACGATACCGTGACGTCAAGATGACGACAACGTTTTTTGTTTGTCGGAATTTCTAGAGAACGTGCTTTGTGTATGATTGAGGTGCAGTTGAAAGTAATGTTTACTGGATGTGCCAAATTAGAATAATCCATACTTATATTATAAATGCGAAAATGTGTCTGTCTGTCTGTATGTTTGTCTTTCTTTCACGGCAAAACGGAGCGACGAAATGACGTGATTTTTTAAGTGGAGATAGTTGAAAGGATGAAGAGTAACATAGGCTACTTTTTGTCTCTAACTAAACTAGTAATTGTAATAAATAAAATGTGAACGTATACTTATAGAGAGACATGTTTACTACAAAGTTACAGAAGTAACGAAACGACGTGACGGCATGAAATGGGCACAAGGAAGGCCGAAGCTGCATTGTGTCTGTTTGTCTCTAACGCGAGCGAAGCCGCGGGCAAAAGCTAGTAATTGTAATAAATAAATCGTGAACGTATACTTATAGAGGGACATGTTCACTACAAAGTTACAGAAGTAACGAAACGACGTGACGGCATGAAATGGGCACAAGGAAGGCCGAAGCTGCATTGTGTCTGTTTGTCTCTAACGCGAACGAAGCCGCGGGCAAAAGCTAGTAATTGTAATAAATAAATCGTGAACGTATACTTATAGAGAGACATGTTCACTACATAGTTACAGAAGTAACGAAACGACGTGACGGCATGAAATGGGCATAAGGAAGGCCGAAGCTGCATTGATTGATGACATTAAAATAATAGCAAGAGTGAACTGGATTGAAGTCGGCCAAAATTGTGAGAAACAGTAGCATAAACTGAAGAAGGCCTACATCCATGCGGTTGAGAAATGCTAAGAGCAATGTATTTCGAGTGTGGTTGTTTGCTGTATAATTTTGTACAGAAGATATTCCTTGGTCAACGCACTGAGCACAATACAAGAGTACCCTATACTAATATCATAAAGCGCTTGTATGGTTAAACGCGCAAAACTCAAAAACTCTTATGATGAGTGAGTCCGGGGATTTTTTATGTGTTAGATAGCTGATTTATCATTTAGGGCTACAGGCTATATAAAATTACATTACGACCTACGACAGCGGATCAGGAAGCAATGATAAGGGTGAAACCGCAGGGGACAGCTAGTTACTATAGATAAAGTTCCGATTAGGTGGAATAATATTAGGACAGAATCTAAATCGATTAAAATTAGATTTAGACACTTACACACTTGCTCTTACAAAATCTACCACAACTCTATCCCAAACAAAACATAAATAAAAACATAAAAAGTTATCACCAAGTCACATCCAGCCACTCTAAGCTCACAAACCAATTGCCGCCGGCTTGCCAGAGCACTGAGACGTAAATTCATATTGTCTTCTATCTCTTATCTACTGCAATTGAAACTAACTCCATCCCGCATGCGACTCTAATAGAAAAGATACGAGCTGAATGTACTGAAACCAGTGTTTATGACATGCAAATTGCGGGCTCTTTGTGACCTGTTTATTGTTTTATTTAAACACTAGGTTTTGCTCGAGATTGTGTGTTTTATTCAGATTTGGATCTAATTGTATGGTTTTGATTTTTTTCTTTGCATGTATTATATTATGATATAGTAGTGGCATTTCCTTAGCAAGCCTTTATAGCATGTTTAGCAGCAGCCCAAGCTTCACAAGCCCTTATAGCAGTATTACCTACTTTGATAATACTTTCAGTGGGAAAGAGACAGCGCTAGACAACGTGTCTAACGCTGTCACTTGCACACTCTGGAACAGGAATAAAACAATCCTACTTTAAACGTCATGGTAAATGGGGCAGAGCTGTGAGACTAACGCGTTCAACCAAAAAAACTCATCAGCTATAAATATTTGTATAGATTAAAACTGGGTTGACAAAGCAATCAAGTTCTGACAGTTCTTAAACATTATACCAATTGATTACTGATTCCCAATCCAATTATTTCAACTCCAGTGTACACAGCACAACTTACCCATAACTTGCTCACTTAAACGAATATCCGTCGAGGACACTTGTCATAACCCCTCAGGTTAATCAGCAAACTTTAACCGTCTTAATTCCAGTGAGACAAACTCAATTACTTGGAACACGGGCTACATTTAATGGACGTCGTCAGTGATCCGTGACAGTGGGTATAAAGTGCCCGCCCCTATTGACCGAGGATCGTCAACAGCGTTTTGTTACCCTTCGATCGGATTTGTAGGGTTAATTGTGGGAATCGAAGGGTAATTTCAACGCGGTGATTTCAGGGTTTAATTTTAATGACTAAGTATTTATGGCATGTCGTCAAAATTGGGTGTATTGATATTAGTTTTGCAGGTGGTGGGAGAAGGAAGGGCCCGACCCTACCCCAGTACTGTGGGTCTTCTAAACAGTAAATATAAAGATGTTGTGCCCATCTCTTGTCTAAGAATATTTCAAAACGCTTGGTTGACACTTACCATATTCCAAAAATTGCATTTAAGTGTCCTGGCTAGAGTCACGTATTGCAAATACTCGTAAATATACTTACTTAAACATTTCTATATTAACACCGTGTTAGCGCTTCTGTCTGGCGAAGTCTTAAGAATTGGCATTCAAGATGGCATTGCCACTAATCTCTTTAGTATATTACTAGTTCACCAGACGCAATTTAATTTATTGGTGCTAATTTTTATTAGGTTTAAGTCTACCTGTTTATACAAATTACATAGCATAAGCTTATTTTATTCCTATACTATTAATATTCTATTCTACCATCTATTCTACAATGCCATTTATCTAGAAGCACAGGCTCTTATAGCAGTATTACTTCGATATTACTTTCAGTGGGATAGAGACGGCGCTAGACAACGTGTCTAACGCTGTCACTTGCACACTCTTGAACAGGAATAAAACAATCTTACTTTAAAGGTCATGGTAAGGGGGCAGTAGGCTTTAAGAAACCTACTCAAATCTACGAAACTTGTATCCAATAAAACAATTACGTCACGTGTCCGTCCCGTGGCCGTTTCGTGTTCGTTAATTAACAATTTGAGCTCCGTCGCGGGATTATGATGCCAACACTATTACCTATGTTGATGGCAAATAGATCCCTATAAAATAGCCGGCGTCTTTATTGGAGATTTACCTGTAACTTGGGGATATAAGGATATAATTACTTTGTGTGGGCGAGGATTAGAACCTCGTTTATTGTATTGGTAGATAAGGTAGATTGTTATTAAGGGGTTGAAATGATATTACAGGTAGAAAGATGTGGAACGGGTTATAGGAGTTTTGCGATTGGCATAATTACTTTTACTGACAAACCAATTGTTTGTAGCAATGTTGTATGTTGTGAAAGTTTAGAACAAATAAATAATTTGTAGCTTTAGCGTCTCCTGATAGTGCCATTGCAATATTATCTTGTATTATATGTGTAGGTTAGTGTGCCATTTCTATAGGTAAAAAGTCATTCTTTAAAATCATCTTCTGTGAAAATAAATCTTCTAGAATGAAAGAACAGCAAGCTAGTGAGGTGATAGTGTTTTGTTTTTAGAGTTCCAAAGGGAAAAGGGGACCTTATTATTAAGACTCTACATTCTGATCTATAAGTTATATTACTGTAAAGATATAATAATGTATATTAATGTAAAGTTTGATCAAAATCCACACCGTGGTTTGTGCGTGAAAGAGTAACAATCACCCACATATACACACATACAAACTTTATATTATGGTAATGACGTTCCAAAGTGCCTTTTTTGATCTAATAGAAATAAATGATTTGACTATGACCTTTTGACATCGGCATCGCCAACTTAGCAAGTTCAGACGATTCGTTCAATGATTGATACAATTACAAATAATTGTTTTATTTGATACTTATAAAGTTTCTAGTAGTTAAACTAGAAGCATTATTGTTACGTACTTAAATTCGGTCTAGGTAATCTAAAAAGATTACACTTGGGTAAAGTAAGCAAACTTAGTTTGTTAAGTTGTTTTTAGAATTTGTTTTCTTGCCTAACGTCTAGTTTCTGTTTATTGCCTAATTTAATTTATTGTTTTTTAAAAAGAAATCGATTTGAATATCTCTCGGTAAAATCTCTAATTTTTTAATTTAAATATTCCCAACTTAATTTAAATTGTTTTATTAAAAATTCTACTAATATAATAGGATTTCGTCAAAAATAATTGTACCCTTACCTAATTTTTGGCAAATAAGAACCTCGAATTTTCTAGTTTGTACACTAACAAAGCACAATAGCAATAACCCACAATTCCTATCCCCATATTTAATGGCATTCGCAGGTATACGAATTGACGAGGAAACAATCAAACTGATCGGATTGTGACGTCGAAGCTCAATTAACTCGCTAGTGGCGGCGTCAGCGCCGATAGCTCCCGAGTCGCGCCGAGCACGCCCGACAAACGCCGATTGTCACATTGTCACCCTTTGAAATAGGAACGCACTTTGAAAATGGAAATTTAAGCCTTACTGTTGTTTTTTTTATAATGGTAAAAACTGTGCAGTGCCTATAGGATAATCGAAGCGGATTTTAAAATAAAATGAAGCGGATTTTAAAATAAAATGAAGTTGAATTTTTTTAATCCTAACCGGCTGGGAATTGCGGAATTGGCGTATGTCCTCGGTGTACGAGAGGGATGGCATATGGGTTGTTTATTGGTCAGTAAATAAAAAAGTATCATGCAGGCGTGTTGATCAACGGAGTGCATAGCTGTAAGTAGTCAACACTGTCAACTAGGACATCAGAAGCAGTACAGGGGCATTGCTTCTTGAAAAACACTAAGCTGCATTCCGCTTCAAGATCATAAATTGATGTATTTGGACACCTGTCTCCCATCAAATCAGCCTTCACGTTTGTATTAATTTATTTACATCTTACAAAGTGTAATACTAGGCCATCAGACGTCCCAAGCCAGTTATTACAAAATTCTCAACTCCTGACGCCGTCTTAAAATAATATATTGTAAATAATGATCTCAACTATAGGTTTCCAGTTGCAAGCTGTTCTTGTTCCATGAGTCACCGTTGTTTATGGTAACGCAGCGGAAATACTATAGTTTCAGAGTTAGGGAGCCTGGCCATTGTACCGTATCATGCCATGATCGTACAGAGCTTACGTCTCTGTAGTCATTCTTCGATCTTTGACACTCATTACGCATAATCTAAAGCCAGTAAGTCAGTAAGCCACAAAACCTGACAGTCAGACAAGGGCTAGCATCTACTAATCCATACTAATATTATAAATGGGAAAGTGTGTCTGTCTGTCTGTTTGTCTTTCTTTCACGGCAAAACGGAGCGACGGCTTGACGTGATTTTTTAAGTGGAGATAGTTGAAGGAATGGCGAGTAACATAGACTACTTTTTGTCTCTTTCTAACGCGAGCAAAGCCGCGGGCAGAAGCTAGTTGGTTATAAATGTTAGATATGCATGGGTGTTCAAATCTAGATAAACAAGGGTGTAAAGCTGAATTCGGTTAGAGTGGTCAACCTTAATAGTTGAGAAAAGGCTAGTGAGATGATGATTAAAGGAGTTTGGATGTGAATATAGAGATAGGAGAGTTAAAATGGATGTAAACATGTGGCTAAAAGAGTTAGGAATATCCAGAGGGAGAAAGAAGGCCAAAATAATAAGAATAGATAGCCTAAAGAATGGTATGAATGAAAGCTAAATTAGAAAAAGGAACGTACGTGCAGATTATGATTTTTAAGTATAGTCTAAAGCTGATACGGTGTAGTGAGCAAGATACCTTTAACGTAGATATATCATTATTGTTAGACGTTGATACATGGCTAACAAAAGGCTTTCCAGATCCGCCGTTGGTGTAATGGTTTTGTTTCTGTGGGTGTTTCGATAATAATAATTATCAATACATTGGCTAAACATCCTGTATTGAACAGTTTTTTTTTAATAGCAAAAACAAATAGTTGTACAATTTATATTATTAAAGCGCCTATTATTATGTTGGTTTGTCTAGTCGTTACAAACTCGCGATTACTAGGTCTGAGTAGGGGATTTTGGGTTCGATTCTTACTAATATTATAAAAATGAAGAGTTTTTTTGGGCGAACGCATTAATCTCAGGATTTACAGGTTCGAAATGATAGATAGATAGAATATTCTTTATTGTACACCAATAGGACAAAAACAGTAAAGGACAACACAAACAAATATGCAAGAGTTAAAATAGGCGGCCATAACGCTAAAAAGCAATTTCTTCCAGGCAACCTTTGGATGGAATCAAACTATCTTTTTCGGTTGGATAGCCTAATTGCTAAGGCTAGCAACAACTTACTGCACTAACCGAAAACCGGGATGAAACCGCGGTCGATAGTTAGTCAACAAATAAAGTTTTAATGTGTGTTTATCATGTGAAGCAAAAGCTTTTTATTGAATGCATGTGCAGTGTCGTTATGACCCCAAGTAGGCAAGTTCTAAAATATATATACACATTAATTTTAAAATTCCCTGAACTCGTAGGCATTGTCTATCTACATTATTTATATTTAATAAGTAAACTGACTGACTGATTGATTGTTAGCATATCAACGCACAACCCAAACCGTTGGTCCTAGACATATGAGAAGGGTGTTTTCTTTGTGAAGGAAGAAAGCCACTAAAAAGTTTTTTTTTTTAATTTTGACTTCCAAAAGGGCAGTGGATGAAAGTTAGACATCCACACGCGCAAAGCCGCGAAAGTTAGTATCCATAAATCATTCTTCAGATTCTTCTTCAGACTTACGTCAAAAATAAACATTTATATTTGACATCAATGACCGATCTTTGCTCATTTCTTACACATATAGTACCTGCACTTAACACGATTGAAGTCGCGACAGTAACTAGTATAAAAATAAATGTATTGACCCAATACCCGTCTGGTATGGACAGCTGTAACTGGCTGCCCAGAGCTCGAGGTTGATCGTAACTATTCGGTAATAATGCTGTAAAACTTAACCTTGTGTACAAAACAGAGAACAATATGTGTGTTTATTGTGCTGAATATTCATCGAACTTTTAAAAAGGGATTGCCTTCAAAAAAAGGGAAAATTGACTTTAACATCGAAAGTTAGGACTTTAGCAAATATAAGTTTTTTTTTTGTTTTTGGAGGTGGTTATTTCTTTTTGGAAAATGTTTTTTTTTAGTTTTTGTGTGGGTGCTAATCGTAACGTACTGTAAGGAGTTCTATTGTCTATATCTGAAGGTCAATGTCAGATTCCAATAAAATTTATTCCTATTAAATTAGCTATTTTAAAAATTGTTGAAAAAGAACGTTCAAGAGAGAGTTAATAATTAAACTAACCAGGTTTACTATAACTGAAAGTCATATAAATTAAATTTCTGTATTCCAGAAATCCGCAACGTGAGCACTGAATGCGAAAGTAAGTCATATAGTCTGCGACCCGAGAAAGGACATAGGATAGTTTTCATCCCGGAAATTCCCAGGCAAAGGGAACTATTATTCCACGCAGAAGAAGTAGCGTGCAAAAGCTAGTATAGAATATGTTTACAAATAAACCATTACACACATCATAATCACAGTCCTCAGTCTAATTTAAAAACTTACACATAAAAGAAAACTAATATAATTTATTTCATCAAGGGCCAAAGTTATCGTTACGCGCGTTCACGCGTGTGACGTCACGTGTAAACATTTACATTTAACTGGGCTCGGGTGAAAATAATGACGTAGTTTTCTTTATTTATTGACACTGAGTGTTGTGTTAAGTGTTGCAATGTGTGGGATGTTAACAGTAATTAAAATGAAATTAAGTGGTAATTAAAAATTATAATGTTATAAAGTTGATGACTTTGTTTGTTTATTTAATTCAGGAGGCAGCGGCGGGGGGTGTTAACCAACCGCAGGGCGTAACAGTGAGTGTCTGAATAAAAATATACCTTTGTATGTCTGTCCTCCTACTCGATTCTAAATTCTTCTTCTCCCTAGCCTTTTCCCAACTATGTTGGGGTCGGCTGCCAGCCTAACCGGATTCAGCTGGATACCAGTGTTTTACGTGAAACGACTGCCTGTCAGACCTTCACAACCCAGTAACTGGGCGACACGATATCTCTTGGTTAGACTGGTCAGAGTTTCTGGCTAACCAGTAACGACTGTCAAAGTTCGACGAATGACAACCGGGACCAACGGCTTTACGTGCTTTCCGAGGCACGGGATGTCCGTGATGTGGACATCAGATAAACTTTAGAAAGTACATATGAATTGAAAAAGTCACATTGGTACTTGCCCGGATTCGAACCCACAACCTCTTACACGAGAGGCGGGCGCCTTATCCACTGGGCCATCACGACACTCCACTCGATTCTAAATTATCGATCAGAAACTTTTGCACTCAGTAAATGCGTCGGCCATCATCATCTCCAACTATGTTGGGGTTGACTACCAGCCTAAACGGGTTTAGCGCGATACCAGCGTTTTACGTAAAGCGACTGCCCATCAGACCTCCACAACTCAGTAACTGGGTGACACGATACCTCTTGGTTAGACTGGTCAGATTTTCCTGGTTTCTGACCACCCATTACAACTGTTGAAGTTCTAAGAATGACAACCGGGACCAACGGCTGTATGTGCTTTCCGAGGCGCGGGATGTCAATGATGACTAGGATAAACTTTGACTCTACGAACGAATACTCTCGTCAAGATAAACATAGAAACAGGTTAAACTTATTGAAATAATGTAGTTTTGAACTTACTACACTAATGTAATGACACTGACTGTCAGTTACACTTCCACCATTCTATCGATTTTTTTTTTGGTGAGTGGGAAATCATCAAATGACTGCTCCCGTCCTGGGTGCGGCGGAAGTCGGAAGTGTCAGACTTTTACTGACTAAAACCCACTCATGTTCCTTCAATTGCCCTTTATGTTCCAGGGTCACGGTAACTATTATAAACATTCCGCAACCCCGGCAGGCGTTAGCCCTGTTGGGCCCCTGACCATTGTATCGATTTCCAATGACAAGTAAAAATATCATTGCCGATTTCGATAAAAAAAGTCTTTTTAAAGTCACGGAAAATCTGAAACGAAAGAACAACAATTTACGTGCTTTCTCAGGCATGGGGATATGAAACCAAATTCAAGAACTAAAATTAAGCACTCACGCCTGCCCCCGAGGCTAAACTGTCAGTTAATTATAATACTAAATAATCGCCAGTCATTGACCCGACGACTTTCATCACAAGTTCAGATAAATCTAAATATCATGGAATTAGTCTAAAAAATATGTTTTCACATTTTTATACGTCGTCGTCCAATTTTCAATGGCCGACAAAAATTCCGCCTGTCACACATATCTGAATTAATGCAACCAAAAATTATTTTATGTCATTTATAAATATCATTTTCAATGTGTGAGTACTATTTAAAAACGGTAGTGGCCCGGCTTGTCAACTGCTCGCGTGATTCCTCAATTCCAGCCTAGGGCAAAGTTTTTTATTAGTGATTTTCTGTAGTTGGCCGGAGTTTAGAAATTCAGGAGTGATACCACAGTGTCTCGAAAAAAACGTGAAGCTTATGGTCTCGGTTGTCATTCAAAGATCATTGTGAGCCGTTACTGTTAGAAAAATGACAGAAAATCTTAACAAGTGGAATACCTAGTACCCAGTAACTAGGTTGTGAAGGTTTGTTAGGCAATCCTTTCATTAAAACATTCGTATTAGTATATTTAGGACTAGCTTTTGCCCGCGGCTTCACTCGCGTTAGAAAGAGACAAAAAGTAGCCTATGTTACTCTCCATCCCTTCAACTATCTCCACTTAAAAAATCACGTCAATCCGTCGCTTCGTTTTGCCGTGAAAGAAAGACAAACATACAGACAGACAGACAGACACACTTTCTCATTTATAGTATTAGTATGGATGTAATTGGTTAAATGATAGACCCTAACATAATTGGAAACGGCTAAGAAGTTGCTCAAGACGATCAATGCTCTGCAGCGTTATTATTCTAAAGCTCTGGTGGCACATGACATAGTTTTTGTGCCGTAACCATGGAGTGTAGATTATCCCCCAGAAAGATCAATACTGAAATAGAAATAGTGACGAACTTAGGTATGGGCTAAATTTAAAGAATACCTCTGTTCCTTAATTCTGCGTTAAATTTTAAGGTCTATCTGTAAACATCAATCAAAATCGGCATCAAAACGTAACAGACCGACGGACGGACGGACTTACTTATTATACCTAACATCTGTTTACTACAAGCGAAAAGAGAGTTGCTTTTTAGGGTTCCGTACCTCAAAAGGTAAAAACGGAACCCTTATAGGATCACTTTGTTGTCCGTCTGTCCGTCCGTCCGTCCGGCTGTCAAGACCCTTTTTCTCAGAAACGCGTCGAGATATCAAGCTGAAATTAATATCACATACTTGGGTCTGCTATCTCTTAAAGCAGTGAAAAAATCAAGTTTTTAAATCAACGCAATAAAAAGATACGGCGGTTTATATTGCAAATTTGGACATTTGCAAGGAAATCAAAACCTATAGGGTAAGTACTTCCCGTGGACCTAGAATCATGAAATTTGGCAAAAAGCAAGGTCATGTAGCGCAAGTAAAGGGAAAACTCCGAAAACCGTAAATTTGTAGTTAGTTCACACCAGGCGTCCGTCTGTCCGTCTGTCTGTCAATAACCTTTTTCTCATAAACGCGTCGAGATATCAAGCTGAAATTAATATCACATACTCAAGTCTGCTATCTCCCAAAGCAGTGAAAAAATCAAGTTTCTAAATCAACGCAATAAAAAGATACGGCGGTTTATATTGCATATTTAGATATTTTCAAGAGAATCAAAACTCAAAACCTATAGGGTACTTACCATTGACCTAGAATCATGAAATTGGGCAAAAGGCAAGGTCATGTAGCACAAGTAAAGGGAAAACTCCGAAAACCGTAAATTTGTAGTTAGTTAACATCAGGCGTCCGTCTGTCCGTCTGTCTGTCAAGAACCTTTTTCTCAGAAACGCGTCGAGATATCAAGCTGAAATTAATATCACATACTCAGGTCTGCTATCTCTCAAAGCAGTGAAAAAATCAAGTTTCTAAATCAACGCAATAAAAAGATACGGCGGTTTATATTGCATATTTAGACATTTTCAAGGGAATTAAAACTCAAAACCTATAGGGTACTAACCATTGACCTAGAATTGTGAAATTTGGCAAGAAGCAAGGTTATGTAGCACAAGTAAAGGGAAAACTCTGAAAACCGTAAATTTGTAGTTAGTTCACATCAGGCGTCTGTCTGTCCGTCTGTCTGTCAAGAACCTTTTTCTCAGGAACGCGTCGAGATATCAAACTGAAATTAATATCACATACTCAAGTCTGCTATCTCCCAAAGCAGTGAAAAAATCAAGTTTCTAAATCAACGCAATAAAAAGATACGGCGGTTTATATTGCATATTTAGACATTTTCAAGGGAATCAAAACTCAAAACCTATAGGGTACTTCCCATTGACCAAGAATCATGAAATTTGGCAAGAAGCAACGTCATGTAGCAAAAGTAAAGGAAAAACTCTGAAAACCGTAAATTTGTAGTTAGTTCACATCCGTCCGTCCTCCCGTTCGTCCGTCTGTCAAGACCTTTTTTTTTCAGAAACGCGTCGAGATATCAAGCTCAAATTCTGCTATCTCTTAAAGCAGTGAAAAAATCAAGATTCTAAATCAACGCAATAAAAAGATACGGCGGTTTATATTGCATATTTAGACATTTTCAAGGGAATCAAAACTCAAAACCTATAGGGTACTTCCCATTGACCTAGAATCGTGAAATTTGGCAAGAAGCAAGGTCATGTAGCACAAGTAAAGAGAAAACTCCGAAAACCGTAAATTTGTAGTTATTTCACTAAAAAACAAATTAACGGAACCCTCGTTGCGCGAGTAGAACTCGCACTTGACCGGTTTTTAAAACTATCGAGATATTTAAATATTTGAGTTCGTGAGATTTCGAACACACACCTAAGTCTTGACAGACGTGTTAATGCGGTTTTATTATCGGATATATTTACAGCAGTCTTTCTACAATGTTACGGATTTTCTTTCTTTCTTTTTATAATTCGTTTTAGGATTCCTTTTTATTGTTACTGTTTGTTTTTTGTTTTTCTGTTACAGGGCTATATCTTTAGGAATTCAATAGCCTGATAATTCAAATTTACACAGGGCGTGTATTTTATATCTGTTTATTGTAATTAGACACAATTAAATGCTATTGTTGCGTAGGCCGTGGCCTGGCGGTATTTGTGCTTGCACTTGCGTGTAAAAATATTAGCTTATTACTATGACAAAGGCTTCTTCTCGTACAGAGAAGGCACGAGCATTGATCAAAGCGAATAGCACAGAAATCGGTAAAGGAAAAACAGCGTGAAGAAACGTGGGCTCCTTACAATAAAAAAAAAAGATAATGAAAAGAGGTTCATAAACAACAAAGTTTTTCGTCAAATCTAATTTTGTACGGATCATTGTACAACACACTATTACTGCTAATGTGCATTCCTTGCAAGCAACACTACTCTGGCAAACTTATCTTACACCTACTTACTCCACCTAATTACCTACTACAGTTCCATTACAGAGTAAAATTAATGCGCTCTTACGACGTGTAAACAAATAAATAGGGTCGGCTGTAAACTAAATGTACCGCGAACATACGAAACAACGCTTGCGCAGTAATGATGGCGCTGAATATGACGAATATGCTACATACATTGGGTGGTAAGGTCGATGTGTTTCTGGTGTATATATTTCGTACGCGACATTTATTTATAAGTCATACTAGAAAATATGAACGGAACTATAATTATCGTGGTGACGACTTTTAAATTATTATGTTTTTATTAAAATGGTTGTCGTCTTGTAAAAAAATATTCTAAGATTTTGTATCACATGTGCGTCAAACGAGTAATTATATTTCGAGAGATCTTTCGATGCCCAAGCGACAGCCGGTTGCCGTGCTACTATTGTGTCTAGAATCACGTGTGTTCAGAGGTTTAATAAGACTCTGAAGTCTGTCTGTCCGTTTGACACAGAGCTCTATATAACCGTAAAAGACAATAGCTGGAGGTAGATTTTTGAGCAAAATTCTATCCGCGGCCGGCAGTCGGTGGTCTCATCAAAATTTTGTAAAGATCAGTATGTAGAACTTAGGAGATAGACAACGTAAACAGCATGCTTACCGCCGATGCAAAACAATAAACAGAAAAGAATTCGGTGATTTACGAAATTTAATCAAGGCAGAAGACAGTTAATTTAATACCTAATAAAAATTAAACAAAGTTGTAAATTAAAGGCTTTTTGCTCGATCTTAAGTGATGAGGAACATTAAAATTTCATGAAAGAGTCCGACCAGTATTTGACCGATTATTATTTCCTGTTACCAAAATGAATTTAACGAGTCAGATTATAATTTTGACTTGCAGAGTTACATCCGGATTTATCCGGACTTATCGACTTAATGATTCATTGAATTAAAAAGTTAAATGAATCATGGCGTAAAGAGAAGTAATGAAGTAAAAGTAAAGTGTCCGGAGTTTAACGTAAAAGCTTGAGTTTTTGTTAGGACATTTCTCTTTCACGCAAAAAGTTCTGGACAGATTTTCATAAAATTTGAGAAAAACTTTGTTAAATAACAAATCCATACTAATATTATAAATGCGAAAGTAACTCTGTCTGTCTGTTACGCTTTACACATATAGTCTGAAAAGACATAGGATAGTTTTCATCGCGGAAATTCCTCGGGAACGGGAACTATTCCACGCGGACGAAGTCTCGGGCAGAAGCTAGTAGTCTATATAACACCACGCTATATCTAGTACTGCTCTTTGTGAAGGAACTGTTTCGAAGAAGTAGGTACTAAAACTAGTTTTTTTTCGGTTGTAAAGCAGAGTTGCTGGGTTCTGGTGTGTTTTAAGTTTTAAGTTTAAGTGTTTTACCAGTATAATTGTGTCTGAGATGGCAATGCGTTTGCGAGACCTCTGGTATGATGATGGTCAGGTGGTCTGTCAGCTGGAATTTTATAAAAAAAAACTGGCGTATGCCCAAAAATGTTGAATCTTCCTTCCCCTATTCTTCCCCTTTAGAGGTCCAATATCCAAAAGTGTGTCGTGATTGGCTAGTGGATAAGGCGCCTTCCTCTCGTGTAAGAGATTGTGGGTTCGAATCCGGGCAAGTACCAATGTGACCTTTTTAATTCATATTATTTATTTTTATTATTATTAACTAGCCCGTACTGTCCCACAGCTGGGCAAAGGCCTCCCTCCATTCCTTCCATCTGTCGCAACTTTGCGCTACGTCTTGCCATTCCTCAAGGAAGCCGACCAAGTCGTCCCGCCATCTCTTTCTTGGTCTGCCGCGTCCCCGTCTCGCCATTTCGGGGCACCAGTCTTGGGCTTTGCGGGCCCATTTATCGCTAGGCATGCGGCAGACATGTCCAGCCCAGTCCCAATTCAATTCAGATGTACTTTCTAAAGTTTATTTTAGACATCACTGACATCCCGTGCTTCGGAAAGCACGTAAAGTCGCTGGTCCCGGTTGTCATTCGTAGAACTTTGACAGTCGTTACGGGTGAGCCAGAATGTCTGACCAGTCTAACCAAGAGGTATCGTATCGCCCAGTTCGGGGTTGTGGAGGTGTGATAGGCAGTCGCTCCACGTAAAACACTGGTATCCAGCTGAATCGGCACTGGGATTACGTATCTAAACGTCAATTCGCGATAATTTAGCAATATAAACGTCAATTCAAAATACGTCATGTCAAATAGCAATCTAGCGATAGCGCTGCCTCTGTGAAGCAATCAGTTAACTAAAATATGCATTTTTTGTTTCGTGGTTTCGTATTTAGTATGGTTTTTAAGAGCAAAGTTAAGTTTTTTTTGTTAAAGGTGATATTTAATTAGTTCCAGCGATTGCTACTTTATCGTCATCGTAGCAATAAGTGCATTAGAACAATCAGCGAGCGATTAGCAATCGGTTCATTACATAATACGATTTTTTTGACGTTAAGCGATTGACCGCGCGATCACTGCGCAAATATTGCTGATTGCTGTTTCTAGGTAAATAACCCCGCCGGTTAGGCTGGAAGCCGACCTCAACATAGCTGGGAGAAAAAAGGGAAGGGAGATGAGAGGTCGAATTTTCAAGAATCCTTTCTTAGTGGCTGACTACTGTTAACAAAGAACACGCCCTCCAATTGCCTGTCTCTGTAACCGTCAGTCAGTCAACCACTTTACCATAAATATGTATAGAAAGATAATTTAGATATGCGAAAAATAAAGAAACCTTGTCTTCTCACACAAAACAGTTTAATAAAACCTTCAATTCTTATTGTTTATGATGTGCCATATTAGTATTATTTATGTGCGTTGAAAATTCGTAGTCGCTTGTTATATTTTAATGGCGCATTTGAACGCATAATTGAATTTAGTGCAGAATAACACATAAACGTTTAAGACGACACTTTACGGCAGTTACTGGAAATGCAATTATAAGTTAATTTACGTTGTTTTTTTTTTGAGAAAATATAGGTTGGCTGGAAATAGCCCCAACATTATGTATAGTTGTTAAGTTTTCTTTGTGTGGGAAAGCGACAAATTAAACAAGTTTATTTACTTTTTTTTTTTTTTTTTGGTGAGTGGGAAATCATCCAATGACTGCTCCCGTCCTGGGTGCGACGGGAGGGCGTGTCAGACTCTTACTGACTAAAACCCACTCATGTTCCTTCGTTTGCCCTTTATGTTCCAGGGTCACGGTGACTACTATACACATTCCGCAACCCCGGCAGGCGTTGGCCTTGTTAGGCCCCTTCCTGTGCTGACTCCTTCTCTTTGAGGCGCGCGTGGAACACTTACGCGCCGTCGACGCGGTCCTGGTCCTAGCCGGGCGGCGAGCTACCCATCGCTCGCCATCCGCAGAACCGCGCCTACGGTGGCCGGTAGTCGTCTTGCGACTCTCGACGTCTTCGCCTGGGTCTTTGTCCGGGGCGAGAGGCTCGTCGTTGCCTCTCGCGCGCCGCCGCTTCCTTCACTAGCATAACTGCTTCGCAGAAGGAGGCGACGGCATCCCATTCCGTCTCGCCCCGCAGCATGGCCTGAACCAGCGCTGGGCGCGAGAGGTCACCGCCGCCGATCGCCTCTACGAGGACACGTCTATGGTCCGCCAAGTTTATTTACTTGCTAATTACGAACAAAAACAATTACATAAATGAAATCTGCTTTCAGTTCAATGTGAGTAAAAAATAAATTTAATTTCGAACTCGACGAGTTTGGTTCTTTGCTGTTTTTCATGGCAACCGTATCATCGAATCCGTAACATCATATTATAATATGTATGTTTTTAAGGATTTCTCTAATTAAAAAATACACATTGACAAAACTGATCACGCTATCCATTAAAGTGTGAATATTTTATATTTCTTCCAAAATATTCACTATTGGTTGACGTTTACGAAGTGTTATTAATAAAGAAATCCAGAAAGACATGTTATAGAATCGAGGTTAACATAAATATAACGTAAATCTATCTCCGCCATTATTAGAGTCGCGAACTGCAACCACATTAAAATACATTGGCAAATAAATGTGTTTAGTAATAAAAAAACTGGTGGAATTGTTTAGATTTCTCTAGATAAACACGCATGCAGGTCTGTACTTTAAATATAATATACTAGCTATCGCCTGACTTTGTCCACGTGCCAATTCTTTACTTTCTGAGTTAATCTAAGACGTCACTTGCATCCCGAGCTTCGGTAAACACGTTAAGCCTTTGCTCGCGGTTGTCATTCATACATCTTTGGCAGTTGTTACATGTAGTTAGAAGCCAGAAAGTCTGTCAGTCAGTCTAACCTAGGGGTATTGTGTTACCCTGTAATTGGGATGTAGAGATTTGTCCGGCTGTCACTACACGTAAAACGCTGGTGTTAAGCTAGATCCGGTTAGAGTGGATGCCGATGAATCTAACATAGTTCAGAAACAAACTAGGGAAACGGATTGGACTAGTGGTTTCCAAGGCAAGCGTGTAGAAAGAAACTCATCAGTTTTATCATATCAGTATAGATGACAAGATTACGCCCGCGGACCCGCTTGCGTGGATGTTAAACTTCCACCCACTATTGCCTAATATATCCTTTAGTGGTCGAATTTTCAAAAATTCTCAGTGGTTACCTACTCTTCACAAAGAACACACCCTCCAAGTTTCTTGTCTCTGGGGTGGTTTGGCCTGTGCGTTGATATATCGACAATCAGTCAGTTACTCTGCCGGTTTACCATTTATATATATAGATGACGACAAGTCATAGGTTTAATAATGATGTATGTATATGTGGATGGTTCTAGTGAGCGAGATCATTGACATGTAGCACCATCTCCCACGTGTTGTCTGCTGCCAAGAAAACCATTAAAAAGAATAACGAATTAAAAAAAATGCACCCGGCCGCAAAGACCAATACTTGTAACGTCAAAACAACTGACAGATTCCAAAAAAATAAAATAAACTAAATGCAAAACGAAAATAGAATCGCGATTGTTTATGACGAAATTCAAATAACGTTCTAATAGAAACATTTGAATATAGAATACAACGGATATGAGGAACATTAAAGTTTTCTAAAATTTCAAAAGCGTCAACGATGACGCGTGAAAGCGGAAGAATCGATGCTAATTAGCGACTAAAACTTTTACATTGAAGAAAATCGAAAACTTCGCTGCGTTGCGCAATACAGTTCTGAAAATACCGTTGTTTCGTGCGTCCGGCATCGACCTTGGTGACGACACTGATAGATCGCGCTTGCCCACGCGCAGGGTTAAACTTTCTAAACTCAAACAAAATGTAGATTAAAACAACCATTTGTTACGCTGTCAAAATGACATTGTTGTGTAAAACGTAAATTGAAATGCATGTTTGTTTTTACAATTTACTGTTTCGTAATTTTTATGAGATATTGATTTTTGTCAAGTTATGAGGAATGGGAAGGTCAATGTTATTATTATTTTTGTTGGATATAATCGAAAATTTCTTTTTTTATGTAGGTAAAAAAAAAATACTTCATTAATTCATTACATACACAACGGCTAAATTTAGTCGGATAATGGTGCTGATTCTCTTGTTAACAAACTTAACTAAATTTAAGTTAAATGCATCTTTCTCTTTCCATTTCTTAAAGAAAAGGACAGTAGATACATATTAGTTTAATCCTGTCCAATTAGACAGCGCCTGAAGAAAATTGACGTCTATTTAGTCGGCATGTTTTTAAATCGCATCTAAATTATCTATGGAGTGTCTAAATTTGACAGGGCTTAACGAATATTTTATCCTCTGTCCGTTTCTTAATTAAATGGAAAGAGAAATATGCACTTAACTTCAATTTACGTTAGTTTGTGAATAAGAGAATCGACACCATTCTATTAGGTGTCAAAATTACAGAATTTTAGCAATACTTTTATGTTAACGGTAGGTATATCTATTTCTCAACCTCAGTCATATTTAAAGATTGATAAATTGGATATCTAAAGATTATCGACAACCCTAAGTTTAATATTAAACATGTTGTATTAGTGATAAATATAACATAACAGACATGCGGCTGCAAGCTGAATTTATTAATAAACTGCAATATTTTGCAATGTAAACTATGTAGATAATTATCTTGCTATCTAGGCCAATGCACATAACCATGACAATTTTTTCTCCACGGTCTCACTCGCGTCTTTCTTTAGTTACTAGCGACCCGCCCTGGCTTTACACGGGTCTTATAAATCTTTGATATTCTCGGCTTTCCTGTGCTATAATATCTTAGTATAAATCTTCCCCTTGAATCACTTTGTCAAAATTAATTACGTGGTTTTTAACATCTAATACATACGGTCAGACAGCGGATATATTTTGTCTTATTCTATGTAGTGATAGTATTCATCATAGTGTGAATTTATATACCCCTATACAATGCCTAACATATATGGCTTTCGTATACAGTAAACCATATTTATTAAAACAGCCTATTCGACTGGCATAGTCCAATATTACAGCGGTAAAAAAGAAAATACACAAGTCTAGCTTATATTTGTAAATTCATCATCTCCATAGCCTTTTACTTATATTGGGGTCGGCTTCGAGTCTAATCTTTAGCTGGTTACCAGTGTTTCACGTGAAGCGACTGCCTATCAGACCTCCACAACCCACTAGGCGACAAGATACCATAGTTAGACAGGTCAAAATATCATCATCTCCCTAGCCTTTTCCCAATCGTGTTGGGGTCGGCTGCCAGCCTAACCGGATTCAGCTGGATACCGGTGTTTTACGTGGAGCGACTGCCTATCTGACCCCCACAACCCAGTAACTGGGCGACACGATACCTCTTGGTTAGACTGGTCATAGTTTCTGGCTAACCAGTAACGACTGTCAAAGTTCTGCGCATGACAACCGGGACCAACGGCTTTACGTGCTTTCCGAGGAACGGGATGTCAGTGATGTCTAAGATAAACTTTAGAAAGTACATATGAATTGAAAAAGTCACATTGGTACTTGCCCGGATTCGAACCCACAACCTCTTACACGGGAGGCGGGCGCCTTATCCACTGGGCCATCACGACATGACACACAGACAGGTCAAAATATATATATTTGTAAATTATTATATGATGTAAGTGACGTCTACAATTCTATGCGTTAAGTGATAAAATGATTTTTTGTCTCAATGTCTATTTATTTTTGTACTCTAACCACAGACCGGATGTCTCGGCTAGTTTATTTATTATTTCCTATATATAAACTGCTGTCGTAGCGTGATTTAAAGTGTTTTTGTAGAGTAGCCTTCCTTGGGGTTAACCTTACTCCGAACATCAACAAAATCGGTAACGTTACAATCATACGAATCTTCGTGAGTATAAGCTTATAGACAGACAGACAGACTACAGTGGCTTAATACAGGTTTCTATTGAAATCTTTTAACTACGAAGCTCTAAGGAACTACGTACATTTCTCATTTTTAGGACGTTGAACGCGGCTGATAGAATCCGTACCGTTCAATTATGAACCAAATCTTTCAGCGAAATGCGATGGAGCAGGGGCCCTAGTCTGCTATTACAATCGTGTCTCAATGATCGATTTTTGACGTTAAACGTCAAACTTTTGACACATTTCCCATACAAAAACTGTCAAACTTGTCAAATATCCGGCCGATGACTGGTCATTGAGACACGATTGTAATAGCAGACTAGAGCCCCTGAATAATTGCACATATTTCCTAAAAATTATACGTTTCTACGACCTACACATGTAACAAAACGCTCCAAGAAAACTTTCCATGTAAGAGCTAAAATAAACAAACAATAATTTCAAAACGTTACTAAATCTGGCTTTACGGTATAAACATAGCATTACACTGAAGTACAGGAAGAATTAGGACGGAACATGAAAACAGATGGACAAACATATGAGTTATTTATTCTCTGAGGAAATATGTGTTGCACCGAACTATTGGGGAAGTGGAAAAGGCCCATTCTTTTATACTGATATTATTTAACCTTCAAATACGTGATTCGAGACACAGCGCGACAGCCGGCTGTCGCTTGGTCGTCAAAAGGTTAATGCGAAAATAACTTTGTCTGACTATTTTTCAGATCTGAACTATTAGCATCTGAGTCGTGATGGCCCAGTGGATAAATGAGCCCGCCTCTCGTGTTTGTGGGTTCGAGTCCGGGCAAGTACCAATGTGACTTTGATAAAGTCAATTCATATTTACTTTCTAAAGTTTATCTTGGACATAATTGTCATCCCGTACCTCGAAAAGCACGTGAAGCTGTTGGACCCGGTTATCATACGTGGAACATTGACGGTCGTTACGGGTAGTCAGATGCCAGAAAGTCTGACCAGTCTAACCAAGAACGGTATCGCGTCGCTCAGTTACTGGGTTGTGAAGGTTTGACAGGTAGTTGCCTCATGTAAAACACAGGTATCCAGCTGAATCCGGTTAGGCTGGAAGCCGACCCCAACAAAGGTTAGAAAAGGGCTAGGGAGATGATGATCTAAACTATCAGCATCTACAACAAAAGTTTGCGCACACACTTTTACAAATATATATTATCCTTCGCAGATGGCTATTGAGATTGGCTGATGTGGCTTGACTGAAATTAATCAGGAGGATATTCATCAACAACTCCCTAGCCTTTTTACAACTTAGTTGGGGTCGGCATCCAGACTAACCGGACTCAGCTGGATGTGTTTGACGTGAAGCGACTGCCTATCAGACCTCCACAACCCATTTACTGGGCGACACGGTATTTTTTTTAATCAGAAGGATATAATTACACATAAATCATTAACATGGGTATTAAAAACCCTGGCTTTTCTCTACCTACTGTAACATCATGTATACATACATCTTCTTTTAGAATTACTATCTATTGCTGCAAACTGCATTCAAATCCAATATGTAAGTAATTTAAGATCTAAGCGAACAGAAAGCGGGGTGACATTTTATTCTATTTTTAACCGACTTAAAAAAAAAGTAGGTTCTCTGTTCGACCTGTATGTATGTATGTATGTATGTATGTTTGTCCGCGATTATCTCGCGTTTGGCTTAACCGATTTTGATGCGGTTTTCAGCAAAGTGTTTGTTACATTCTGGGGAAGGTTTTAGTATATAACACTAATGGATATCCCGTGACGTTGCGCGCATAGTGCCGTTTTCATTTTATAAGATTATAAGTTTATTTTGAGAGCTACCCTAAAACGTAGTCAGACACTGAGACTCTAACTAAAAAGTATAAAATAAAAAGCTTTTTCAAAAAAAAAGATAACCGACTTCAAAAACTAAAAGCTCAAAAATAACTATTTCGGAAGTCGGTGGCTTCTCTTCTGCCGGCCGATTTGTGTTGCCATTGCCACCGACTTCCGAAATAGTTATTTTTGAGCTTTTAGTTTTTGAAGTCGGTTATCTTTTTTTTTGTCCATCGTAGACTCTTAAGACCCATTAAATATTTGTATGTATTAGTTAGGATGTAGACTGGACCTTCTGCAAAAGTTCCTTTAAGTTCTACCAGCGCAGAAAGCTAGCTAGGATAAACAATAAGTCAGATGTACTACAGTTTACCGGAATTTTCATAGTGTATGTACATACACAATCATGTATTTCAACAAAGTAACAATACAGAGTATTTTTAGTGAGTGAATGTTCAGTTTGATGTAAAAAGAGCATTGTTATGTGATATTGTTTTGGATAGGTATTAATTTACTTTTTGTTATCTATTAATTGCAGCTCCATTTTAGTGGCTGAATCGGCTAATCTGTTTTTTAATAAGTTTTTCGATATTTTTATTAATAACTAACAAGATACAATGATAATGCTACTATTGTCTAAACTTGTGCTTAGTTTATTCCCCGTCAAATAATTTGGTTTCAAAATTGACATTATTTTTTTAGTTTGTAAAAGAGCGCTTTCGAGAAAGTAGTACCACTATACATTTTATACTTTTCTAGCAGAAATATTAACAGCAGCGTGTATTTGAGTTTAAAGATGTGGGTGCCGGTGCAATAATCGCCACATGAGACACATAATCTTTGACCCTGAGATGGCAATGAAACTGCGTCTCTGATATTGCAATGTCTACGTAACCACCTTTGTTCGCTGACAGGTACAAATAAAAACTAATTAGTAAGAAATTTAATTGACAATTAATAACGTGTACTTTAGGATCGGAGCCAACGATTCCAATCAGACAGTTTGGCTGCGTCTAAGAAGTAATTATCATTTGTCGGAAACAAGAGACAAATTAGTTTAAAATAGCGATGGCAAAATTGCTATGCAATTGATTTGTTGAGCTATGCTTGATCTGTCTTTAGACAGGAGATCGTTTGTTAAACATCGAGATATGTCAATTGGTGGTCAAATTAATTATAGATTTATTGATATACTAGCTTTTGCCCGCGGCTTCGCTCGCGTTAGAAAGAGACAAAAAGTAGCCTATGTTACTCTCCATCCCTTCAACTATCTCCACTTAAAAAATCACGTCAATTCGTCGCTCCGTTTTGCCGTGAAAGAAAGACAAACAGACAGACACACTTTCCCATTTATAATATTAAGTATAGATACAAAGTATTGAGATAGATTAAGTATAATTGCATGCTTATACATATGATTGAGACAACAATTACGCTATTTTACTCGAACAGTGTGTTCCTTAGTCGCAAGACTGTTGTGTGGTGGGCTGAGTGTCATTGTATTTTTCTATTAGAAATTTTAGAAGTTGGTGATGTGTCACTTTACTATTATATATTCTTTACTTTGTAAAGCATTTGAAGCACTTGTTTTCGGTTGTTTGAAATAAAAAGCGATTGGATTGTGCTCAATGATTTGCAGGTGAAAAGAGTGAGTGTTAGCATGACGGTTGTCAGGACGGATTATTTTATTTCCCCCCCTCGACATGGTGGAAGAAAACGTGTTGCGCAGACCACAAATAAATTAAGATAAGGGTAAGAAAGAAGGAGATTAATAAATAACATACATATTTATATGGAAAGATTTGTAAAAACGACATACCAACCTTTACAAAACCTAATCTGACCAACTATCTGACCAGTTTGTCAGTCAACAGCGTTAGTCAATAACTGTTGTCGTTTATTTCTGCTGCCTGTCACTGTCACTGTATTTTGTTGTTTTTTTGATCGGCAATTGTTATCGTATTTACAACGTACATCGATGGATTCGTCAGATTGACTGACGTATTGGTTTTCAATGCAGTAACGGGCTTAGACAACTTTTTATTTTGGACGCTATGATCTATGGTGAAGCCAATGATTGAGAGTTATTGTGATGGATTTTCATGTTATAGTAGAAACAGTACCATAATGTAGGTATTTGCTCGGTATACAATCTAATGAAATAAAGCATCGTTGGAAACCTACCAACTATCGGTTTATCTTCGACATCCTAGTCGTAGAGAGGAAACCTAATCTTATTCAATTCCATTGAAAGTAAATCTGAAATCTCCAGTCCGTTTTAAGCATGCGCAAATTGTTAATTGAAACTATTTGTTTCAACTTAGATCACAAAGAATCTATTGAAATATACAAAAAAAAAAATAACCAATTCGGTTCTGTCGTTTAGCAGAAGTTAGATGACAAACACATATACAGAAGAATTATAGATTTAGGCAATACACATTTTTCTTAAATAATTTGAGTAAATAGCCTTGGTCAGCTAAACAATAAAGTCACAAGAACTAAAACAGATTTTTAATGTAAACCTAAACTATATGCATACCCACAATCCCTATTTTGCCTGTACCAAAGAAAGTAATCAAGATTAAACGCCGGAACATTCATCAGTTATTCTTAGTACCTATCTACTGTGATTTAAATATTGTAATTTTATTTGCCAAAAGCACTATCTATCCTGGGTTTAAGAGCCATTATAAATTAAAGTTAATAGTCTAGGAGCTAGCACGAGCTATGTTAAGAATTTTTAAAGTAAGATGCATTGTTGTTTTGTGTAGTTCTGGGTGTAGACAGTAGCTTTACATGCATATGTTTTTGGGAGTTTCTGAAAGCCTGATCAAATGAGATCAAGCATTTTGGGTCAAAAAATGTGCGGCTAGACCTAAAATTATTCCCAACAGGTTAGCCTCACATACCTTAAACTACTACTATTAATTAAACCCCATAACTTCCGTATCTTAGTGGTGACTAGATTTCGTAGCGCTTACAAAGCACTAACAAAATTGTTACCAAGAAAAAACAGTTAAAGGGGTTAAGCCCAGTAACAGTTTACGGCATGAGTGGCCCAGCAATTGGATTGTAGATCTGGTGGCGCAAGTTTTCTTTGGACCAGCAATGAATAATATTATCTGATGTCCTTTTTATGTATAAAAGACAGGGGTTTCTGCGGTAATCAACGCATAACTAAAGCACAGTATGAAATTTATTTTTTATGACGTCTAGGTGCTCTAAAAGCGACGTTTAGAAATTAAACGTACAGCAACCACGTAATATATTAACGACTTCCAATCATGAAGGATTGCTTCCAATGCAACTTGGTGATGCAATGTAATTTCGGTAAGTGAGATTAGGTAACTCCAAATAATAATTTAAGATCACGTCATCAAATAGATTTTTATGTCTTTGAATGATCTAAAAAATTGACTGTACAACTGATGTGAAGTGTTGAAATTAACAATTTGACAAAAAACTAAACTCATAACAAATACCTATAGATCTTACAAATATTAGTCCCATGCGGAAATAATACCGCGATTGCAGCGCTGCAATCAAATGGTCAATCACTTTTTTTTTGTAAAAAAGTACAGTGATTTTCTCCGCTCTAGGTGAGCCTAGGGGTCAGTCACCCTTACTGGCTAAAAACCACCTTAGTATTCCTTCCTTATTCTTATATAAGTAATAAGAAAATACACCACCATACACGCCATTTTATGTGCCAACCTTATTGTCAAAACTAGTAGTAGAAGTCAAGCTACAAACATATTTTACATAATATTTTCTTCAATTTCAACAAAAGGAATAGTAAAAATATTCATATTGTACTAAGAACAGCTACAAGCTTAATAGTTTCAGATATGCGTTGTATCCAGCATCACAACAAAGGAGAATGCTTCAAAAGCACGAATTCTGGTACTTTATAGGACTTTATTAAATATCTTGTAGGACAAACAGAACAGTCTACATAATAAAATGGAGTGTCTTTTGTATGTGTCATATGTTGGCGGTTCAATAAGATGCAGAATGTTCGTGTTATGTTTTCTGTGTTGGGGGGGACCTGTTATAACACCCTTCATAAATGCAACTGACTAAAACATTTATAGATTGTAACGATAACAGTGCATCATTTATAATAATCTATGTTACCGGCCAAACCCGATTTCATTACAATCTAGTTTTGCCTAGGCTAAAATAGTTCTTCACTAACTAAGATAGGTCTAAGATTGGTCGACGGAGCCCCGCTGCTCAGCGCTGCTAAGGCGGGAGCTCCGCTACGCTTTGCTCCCGCCTTAGCCTTCTAACCTAACCTGTCCGAGTCGGGGTGAGAAAGAACTAGTTTAGCCTAGGCAAAACTAGTATGTCCTGAAATCGGGTTTGGCCGGTAACATCTATACAAATAAAGCCCAAGAGTTTGTTTGGTTGAACGCTCAAATCTCAGAAACTACTGAGTGGAAATGAAAAATTGTTTCAGTGTTGGATAGCCCATTTATCGTTGAAGGCAAGGAAGGAGCCTTATTGCGATAAGTCAACAACGGTTTTCTTTACGATTTTATAATGTTTTATTAATTTTTTTTTGGCGTATGTAAGCATATATTTTCGCATCCTTTATAACACATATGTTCGTTCGTTTTACATAACACGGTGTACATACACGCTACGATCTATGGGAACGAAGAAGAAATCAAAGATAAGGTAGACCGCGCGGTTCAGTTAGTTCAGAACATCAATCACTTTTAAATCTCGGCAAATACTTTCGTGAAAAGTGATTTTCTTAATGCATTCACATTTTTGTAGCAAATTAAAGTTGCAGTCTTGTAAACAATCTAGATTTAAAACACTTTGATCTTAATGCCCGATTGTAATAGTCATAAATAAATTGTTAGATTCTTGCCAACATTAAAAAAGTTCTTAAGCTAAGAAAGAAATGTGTTTATATCAAAACCACAAAATTTATTGGTTTTTCATTAACCTGTTATTCATACGGACTGTATGTTTAGTGGCATTGTAGAATTGATGGTAGAATAGCATATTTTGTTGTATAGTATTGAAAAAATGTTACGCTAAGTAATTTGACATCTCATATCGATCTCTATCTATACTAATTATTATAAAGAGAAAAGATTTAATTGTTCGTTTGTTTGTTGGCTTAGAAACTACTTGACCGATTAAAAAAAATCTTTTACTGTTGCGAAGCTACACTATCCCCGGTGACTATATAACATCACGCCACGACCAATAGAAGCGGAGCAGTAACAAAAAGTGTGACAAACACGGAAAAAAATATTCGTTCCGTTTTGCTTCCGTTGCGTGCGCTGCGTATACCAAAAACGGCACCCAAAAAATATGTACTAGAGAATGGTTTCCCTTAAAAAGTTCTAAATAAAATCCGCGACAACTTACGTCTAACTTTTACTGACTGTCAAAGCTCTACAAATAACAACAGTCTCGTCTCATACAGAGAAGGCACGAGCATTGATCACTATGCTTGCTCAAGACGGATTGGCGATATCGGACTCATATTCACTACAAGACCAGGTTTCATCACCATGTTTTTTTTCACCGATATCTGTGATGTCCGAGATAACTTTAGAAAGTACATATGAATTAAAAAGTCACATTGGTATTGCCCGGATTTGAATCTACAACCTCATAAATGAGAGGCGGGTGTTAACCACAGGGCCATCACGACACTCCATGAAAATATGTGCATCATAATAATTTTCATGCACCTCAGCTAAGAACTTCTTTCAACTGTCGGTAACTACAGACGATACTTGTCTAACTATGCATATGCACACAATCTTCGCGAAACAACACTTGGCTTTTCATAAACTTCCTTGAAATCGCTCAAGAAGCGATATTACTCAACTTGAAGTTACGTCAAGTCGCTGAGTAAGCTCCGTACAGACTATAGGCATAAACATGGAGTATTGAACAAATGGAGAAAGAATGAGTTCAGGTGCGGAGAAAATCTGTGGAACACATGAAAATAGTGTGGAACACTATTTTCAACTAAGAAGTAGCGTTAGTGAATTTTAAAATCAATCAAAACATTGTGTCATTACCATTAAAAACATGCTACATTGCTCATCGTATTATTAAAAGCTGTTGTATTACTCGTCAGTACTGGCTACTCTAGCCACAATAATCCGTATTTCGATGTATTATGGAAAAAAAAAAAAGGTTCCATGGGTTTAAATCCCTTTAAATATAGAAAGAGTTGTCCGTCCGTCCGGCAAGAAGATATCCTTACCAATATTATAAATGGGAGACTTTGTGTGTCTGTTTGTTCGTCTTTCACGGCAAAACTGAGCGACGGATTAACGTGATTTTGAAGTGGAAATAGTTGACGCGATGGAGAGTGACATAGGCATATTTTTGTCTCTTTTTATATTTTGTTCCTATTGCAATAGAAACGTTTCAGCACTTCGAATGTGTCACTCCATCGGTTCATTACTCTGTGGCACATCGCAGTACTTCACGCTAAGGTAATCGATATACTTGCTTGCCAGACTGCTCTGCAAGTGCGGCGTGAACATTATAGTGTTATGTTACCAATTTGGAAGTACGGAACTCTATGCTGGCTTGTGGAGCGTTAACCTTCTTAGAGGTTTAATTTTAAACACAGCTGTTATCATTTTATAGCAGTTGTGTTATATAAAATACTCTGTGTTAAGGCAAGGTAGGCGAAGACATTTATTTGTAGAAAAATATGTGTTATATTAAACTAGTGTGCAGGGTAAAAATAACCATTTGAATTCATTTTTAAGCCAATAGATCATCTTCCTAATTCTCTTAAAAAACTTCGATGGATCAACCTAGATACTAAAGTAGAGTACTTGTTAAGGTTAGGCAGTTTTTTTGCTAACTTTATTTTTTTTCTTGAAATCATTGAATGAGGATCAATCTTCCACAAAAATAATATCGACATTGGACAGTCTCTTGAGGCGACAAGTTTAAGGAAGTTTCCGTAACTGCCCGGCTGAATGGTTCCACCCTGTATATCTCGGCATGAATGTAATAAGTTTTATTATTACATACTTGACATACATAGATGAAGACATGGATAGAAACTAGCTTTCAATATTGACATCGGCTATAAAATACCCGTAATCTGACAGTGGGTGTTTATTATGTAAACATAGTAGTTTTATCCCTGAATAATTTTAGTGCAATTTTATTTCATCTTTGTCTTCGTTATTGTAACATAAAAATAACATTAGCGTTGCATCATTAAAACCACATCTATTTATCATAGGCTTAGATCCCTGAATTGTCACAGTTACGTCATTCGAGTTTTATTTTCCGTTTTCGATAATCAGCAAGATACTGCTTCTCAACGATATTATGTATTTAGAAATTTTCAGTTATTTTGAAATCACGTTGTCTTAGTAACTCTGTGATCTTTGACCAATTTTCTACATATTTCAAGGTAGTATCTTGTTTCTCTGAAATCATATGCCTTTTCTATCTGTATTGGATTCGACTTCCAGCCTAATCTTATACATCTGAATGGCGTTTTACATAGGTTTACTACTTAGATATAGAATAGAATTACTGAATAAAACGATACCTCTTGGTAAATGAAGGAATGGCAACCGCGGACACAGTTACACGTGCTTGCTCTCAAGCTTTATCTGACTGTCACTGAGAACTTCTTAGAGGTAAAAGAACCAATCACACTTTCGCTCAGAATCACCCGTGTATGAAATGGATGGATGGCCTTTATTTTTGGAATGGAAAATTATTAAATGACTCCTTTCGCTCTGGGAGGGGCAGAAGGAAGTGTCAGACTTCTGCTGACTAAATCCCACCCATGATCCTACTTAGCCTTTTGTGTCCGGGGCTGCGGTACCTCTTTCGAACGACCTGCAGCCCTGGGAATCGTCCCAGGACTCAACACTTAGTAGTCTAGCCTGAGCTCCATATGTAACATTGATGTCCATATAATCTGCGGTACACATTTGCGATAATTACGAGGACAAAGTCTCGGGCTAAGCTAATTACAAATACGTCATACATAGAGGTCCATGATAGCAATTAACTCAGAGTTAATGAATCAAGTCTGGCAAACGCAAACGAGTCTTAAAAAAGTAATTAGACGGATGCCTTTCTAAAACGGCATTTTTAGTTTGTTGAGCAAACAATAGTAGAGTTGAAAGTCCTCTGTCTAATATTATTTTACCACTAATGTTCGTAAGCAAATTAAATTTTAAGGCAAGAAATGTTATGTTGTGTTGTAAATTATGATAGGCATTATATCTAAAGTCTATTTTCTGTTGTACTAGACGCTGTAAAGGAGATCGTCTGGGGAAGTCCTACCACCATATTTAATTCTGCTGCAAAGCGTTGCTATGTTTCAGTTCGACTACAGACATGTCTCTGCGATGACAAAGCATTCTGCAAAGTCTTTGCTGCTACAGATGGTCTGTTGGCGGCGGTATCCATAACATCATGCCCATCAGCATGTTGGGCTTCAGTTTCAATAATATTACTTTAGATATTCTGTCCTACTTTCTGATTTCAAAATATTATAAAAAAAAACCGTACTTGTTTTGTAAATAGGAAATCATAAAATAACTTCTCCCGCCTTTTAGTTTCAGACTTTTACTGACAAAAACCCAACCATGCTCCTTTGGTTGCCCTTTATGTTCCGGGGCCACGGTAAATATTTCGAACAATTCCGCAACCCCGAATACATTTAAACAAAAAAAAAACTAGCACCTACCTAGTCAATTTCTAGGAATGGAAAAAACTTTGAATGTAGCTCATCTTAAACATTATATCTAGCTATACAAACAAGCTGATTATAACATACTCGCTAACTAAAACAAAGAAAACAGAAACAGCACACACGCCAAACTATTATACAACACCTCGCAACAGCCGGCAAAATACCAAAATACTGCCAAATTTATCGATGCCCTGTCAACTACACTTTCAGAAATCTAACGCCAGTCAAACTTTGACTGACAATGTTTAGACAGAATAGGTGGGAATAATTCCCAAATGTAGAACTGTCAAAGAATTAACAGGTTGCCAAATTCTGTAAAACACGTGAGGTGGATGGTATACTAAGGGTATACTCAATCAAGGTTATTTTGTCTGTGTCTGCCAGTTTTACCGTCACGTAAATGGTTACTGATCAGCTCCCTAGGTTCTCGCGTGATGTTACATCCATACTATAATTGCAAGTATTGTTACACTTTCACGGCTAGCCCACTGAGCTGACTGAGATGAAATTTCGTACGCAGTAAGCTTGAACTTCAAGAAGGGCAAATAAAGCTTCGAATACACCGTGATTTGAGACACAATAAAAAGACAATAGCAGCGTGATACAGCTGTCGCTTGGTCATCCAAAGGTTAACCTGTGTCATGCTCAAATTGGAGTCCTAATATCATCTTATAGACAATCGTAGTCGGAAACTGGTCAATATGGGCGTAAATTAGGGTGTGTTTTATCATACATTTATAGTAACATCCTGTGAAAGCTGGATGGAAAGTAAAATTTGTCCTTGAATGGATTTTTGTCAGTGATAGGCATACCTAAGTCAAAGCAGGTGCTAAGTAGTGTTTTTTTGCCGGTAATATATAAGAAAATAAATGTTTTTAAAAGTGATTTGAAATGCCTCTCGTGTGTGAAGCTTTCAGTTTGGTGCATTTTCCTGTTTAAGGACGTTACTCAGGGTATTTCATATATGATCAAATCTCGGAGCCGATTTGGATAAAATCGATCTTGTTTTCCACAAAATAACTATTTTAAAAATGTAAATATTCCCATAGGCGAAAAGATTGATCCTAAAAGCCTAGACACATTTCACTTACATTGTGTATATAATTTATTAATTATTTCGATTTCGAATATTTACCAACCAAGGTACCTACTAAAATATTCAAAGTGTCGCATAAAAATCGCAGCACGTACTCTGTAATGTTTTAGTCAAGACAATAGTAAAATGAGACCTCTTTTTCAATTTAATCTCACTGTGAAGTATGGCAGTTTAGATAGTTTTCACTGTAAGCCGATGCTGTTCTAAAATTTATGCTTTAATCCTTTTTTCTTTCGACATTGGTCTGTTGACCTACTTGTAGGTTATCTAACGTACGACTCGAGGGTCGAGAAAGGACGATCTCACAGCCCAGCTGAAGGTTGAAGGCGATTGGAAACCTTTAAATCGTCTCTTTATATCAACACTCCTGGAATTATCAATGTACCATAGGGATCGTCTCGAAACTGGAAACATTCGACTTGGCATTAGTATTACGACCGCCGCGCGTACTTGTCGCGTTCTGGCTTTTCGCTCAAACAATAAAATTATAAGCGATACGTTTATAAATAGCTGTTTCGGGCTCGCGAACGCGCGTTGGGAAGGAGCTGCGTAGTTCTTCTCCGGAGGTCTGGAGGCGTGCGGTGCGCAGGCGCAGCGAGACGAGACTACTCACAGGTACACCTGTCCCACCTAACGCAATGTCATTATCACTATTATAATAACACACGCGGATAACAAAGCTAAATAACACCGGCCATTCACCGGAGTGTCGTTGGCACGGAAAAACATGAGTTAATTTTCTGGTTAAAGTGTTCAGGAAGTAATTATGAAGTCGGGGATATGTTAACGACTGGGAAGGGAAGTGGTGACTGTCAGGAGTTTTTCAACTTGGAGCAACGATTGAGCTTTGTGTTTAATTACAACTGTCTACTATGTCGTAACCTGTTTTAGTATGCGTTTAATTAAGTTTATTATGTGACGGTTCATAATTATGTGTTAGTATTTTCATTTTTTGAGACGTGGAATTCGTGGAGTGGATTTTGTTTTCTGCTGTCGAAAAAATCTTTTATAATTTTAAACTTATTTACTTGACTTTTTATTATAAATCTGAAATCACCAATCCGTTTGTGGCATACATTTACGTGATTTTAATATTTAAGAACAGTCTTTTCAGTACCATAATATAATAAGTATTTTTTTTTTTTATTTATAATTGCAGAAAAAGTCAGTTACATTAGACTTGTTTTACCGGATTCTGTAGCTTTTGTAAAACCGCGTTTATTATGATAAAAAAATGTTTTTATAAAAATTAGATTAGTTATAATAACATTAAAAAACTTTACTTGTAAACTATTCTCTACTCTTAGAACGTAATTTAATAACCTTGATTGATCTTGATATTATGGAATTTCCTACAAAATCTTTATATTTGATGTTCAAAGCCTCTCTAAATATTCAAAGGAATTCTCAACTAATATAATTATACAGTGTTATTCGTTAGTTACGAGAAATGATAGGATATTTTTATTTGGTAGCGTGGGAGGAGACATTTTGTAACATTTTCCGTTGGCGCAGTACATTCTATATCAAATCTATTTAAAGTTTGAACATAAATTTTGCTGGTTCAATAAGCGAGTTGCTTTCAAAAAATGTTTATAATCTTAATATGTCAGGCCATTATGATTGACAGAGTTATTTAAAACTCAAATAAACAGTTAAAACTTCAAAGTTAAACTCTCAAATTAACTGTTAGTTAAATCTTAACAGATGTTCTTAAATGTTTGGTTATTTGAGTCGTGTTGATGTTTTTATTGTGTTGTAACTGAAAATAAATGTGTACGTGAAATGTTCAGTTATTAAGGAAAAACTCGTGTACAAATAGTGCCGTTTCATAGATTTTCCTGTAATCTATAAATTATTAAATATTTATGTTATTTTTTATAAAATTTTAGACGTAGGACCTATATAGTTTAGAAGTTACAAGTATTATGTTACCAGGATAAGATAAAAGTCTGATTGAAATGATAAATTACCGTTTAGCTCAAACTTTGACTTAGCTATTCGACTCTATCTCTCCATTGCAGTTTTTCAGTTGTGGGGACAGTGACAGAAATACTGCCTAACTGAAGCAGTTGCTAACAACGTTTTGTTATTTATTTCAGCTTTAGACTCGGTTGCCAAGGTCAGTTTTTGTATTTCCAAGCTTAACAAAGAAAAAAAGCTCAATATATAATATGTGGATTAAATATAAAACTTGTTTTTTTATGTGTTATTACTCTATGAATTAAAACTGACGACCCTGGACACTGAAGGCCGTTTTCATGGATTTCCGACCGCTATAATAACTTCGAGGATATTTGGATGATCTCGCTAGTTATTTCAAATATTTTTAACATCGGTTTATGTTGTTTTCAACCTTGCATCTCCTCGTGTATGATATCATGAGTTATTACAACGCTAATAGGTTACGTCTTCGCCTGAAAATGTATGAATAATCCTGAAAGATGCATTTATTACTGCGAAGCTGCTTGGAGAAACTTATGGCGTTAAATAACGTGTTTTTATCTTAAACAAATCTAACCGTGTTTTGGTCTGCTTGGAAGTCAAAATATACCACAAAACATAAACTTTGACGGGCCTGTTGGTCTAGTGTTCAGGGACCCTGACTGCTAAGCCAGAGGTCGTGGGTTCGATTCCCACCTAGGACAAAACTTTGTGTGATGAGCATAAAGTGTGTCTGGGTGTTATTTTTATCTATAATATGTATATATTTAAAAAAATATCATAAGTATGTATATCAGTTGTCTGATTACCATAACACAAGCTCTGCATAGCTTGGGATCAGATAGCCGTGTGTAAGATGTCCCAGGATATTTATTTATTTATATTTTATTTATTTTAAACTATGCTATACTGTGCTGTACAAGAGATCACCTTTGACATAAACTTTGATCTTTGAGTTTGTTTCGGGTGTTTGTTATAACAAAATTGTTGATTAAAAAAAATAAAAAACTTTTTACAAAAAAAAAATAACCGACTTCAAAAAGTAAAAACTTAAAAATAACTTAAATTTCGGAAGTCGGTGTCTTTTCTTCTGTCAGTCAATTTGTGTTGCCACCGACTTCCGAAATTTAAGTTATTTTTAAGTTTTTACTTTTTGAAGTCGGTTATTTTTTTTTTGTAAAAAGTTTTTTATTTTTTACTTTTTAGTGTCGAGTTAAAATTTAGTCCTGTTTAAAATGAGCCCAAACACGACTACTGTGCTGTAATTTCAAGGTTTGTACTTTTTCTGATGCTCCTGGCTTCAGCATCAGGTCTCTATGTACTTCGGTGTTCCTCATTAACAGTACGTTTATCCACACATCGAGCCCTTTTCAATGAGCCTAAACACGATATATCTGCTGTTATTTGTCGAGGAGTTAGGTACTCTGCAGACCATCCTGACTGCAGCATCAGGTCATGACTTGATGATCATGAGCCCAAATGTGGCAAATGTCCTATCAAACATCAAAACAATTTACTAAAACAGTCGTTGCCTGTTCGAGTAACTTCTTACTGTTAAGGAGCTGTACCTTCCATCATCAGCTCAGCTAACTGAGATGGTGACAACCATACGCAAATACACAAGATACTTCATAAAATATGCGAAAAACAATAAGTGAGCCTATAAAATTTGAGGGTTGCCTTCGATTTCTCCAAGATCCCATCATCAGATCCTAACTTGGTGACAATGGGACCACCTCAGAACTATCTGCTTTCGAACAAAAAAAGAATTTTGAAAATCCGTTGACAATTGACGGAGTAATCGATGAACAAACATACAAAAAAAACATACAAACAGCCGAACATAGTACCTCCTCCTTTTTGTGAAGTCGGTAAATAAGCAGAAATCGTCATTAAAAAAAAGAAGAGAAGTGGGATAGTGATATGTACATTTATTTATTAACCAAGTGGCAAAATTTTGTGACGTTTTCGATCTCAATTAGTTTAACTTTTCACTCGAACCTCATTTTCTTAGGCTACGCACTATAAACTTACTTAGCAAGGACTTTGGTCAAACAGTTTTACTGTCACCGTTCAACAACTGATAGACTGCGTTGGCAAGAAAGAGACAGAGAATAGCAAAGCCTATATTCACGTGCTAACAATTATTACTTTGCATGTTCTTTCTGTTTCATTCACACAACTGTGAAACTACGAGCGAAAGACCGAGATAGGAATATAGCTAAGAAGTGTAAAGTGTACGGGTTAAGTAAAATTTGTTAATCCCGCCGTAATGTCAGTCTCCATTGTCAGTCTATTCACAGATTCAGATCGTATTTAAATACTTTATAGTTGCACATGTTGTTTGCAAGTTAAATAGTTTATTTCCTCGGAGTGTTGTAGAAAAAAAAAACAGTTTTTCGGCTCGCTGCCACGTACGAAACAGTGAATGATCTCACCACGAAGTCGCTGTGCTAACAATATTCGTAAACTATGTTCTAACAAACATTCAAAATGATTTATTATTTTTTGGGAACCAGACTCTTCAGAATATTTGTAAATAATTTCGGGTCACCTTCGTGTAGACTAAATTATAATGAGAAGTGCTGAAGTCTGGTTTTTGGAAGTTCTGGTTCAATTACACAAACTTTTTCATTTATAGTCACTTTATTCCTGCGACGACCAAACATAAAACTAGCGCAATAGTTTCTCCTTACGTAGTGTTTTTTGAAAATACCACCCCTTTTTTTGGGTAGTGGGAAATCATCAAATGACTTCTCCCCTCCTGGGTGCGGCGGAAGGGCGTGTCAGACTTTTACTGACTAAAACCCACTCATATTTCTTCGGTTGCCCTTTATGCTCCGGGGTAACGGTAACTATTATAAACATTTTGCAACAAACCACTGACGGGGCAAAATTGGGGATGAAAATATGTATGGAAATGAGTGTTCGTAGCCGGAAGAAACAGCTCTCTAAGCAAATAACTACAAAGTGATTAAGCATCTAGACTACGTTAACTAATCTCCATCGGAACCAAGACAGTTGAATCGTTTCTCGGAAACTAGTGTAACATCTTTGTTCTTGTAGTATCCTGTTTATTCTGGCGTTTAGGTGTTGTAATTGTTTTGGAATATTCTGGCAAATATGCTATTGACTAGGTCAGTAGCGAAGTTAAAACTAGGGCAATCCCCAGAGATATTTTTACGATTAAGAAAAAAAAACTAGCAAGTCACACGTTGCTCCAAAACTAAACATTATTTGATATTCTATTTTGTATAGTCTCCAACCGGCAACCAAAACAGGACTATTACCGAAAACGAATTTACGGCAGAGCTCACAGTTGGGTCGAAACCGAAATTAAAACTTATTAATATAATTATGTAAAAAATTCTATTGTAGATACGTTTTTTTTGGGTAGGGAAATTATCAAATGAGTCCTCCCGCTCTGAGCCGAGCGGAAGGGAGTGACTTCTACTGACTAAAACCCACTTATGTTCCTTTGTGTCCAGGGCCTCGGTACCATTACACTTAGCACATTTTTTATATTTCACACACCTTTAGAGGTTGTAAGCCAGCTCTCAGCTGATGATGGCGATCACACTCGGGCCACGAATATATCCGAAGATTTGTTTCAGTCATACAATCTTGCAAACCTATTTATGGAGCCTACTAGGATAACACCTACTAGTGCTACCTGCCTAGATAATATTTATACAGACAGTACACCTATCCACAAAAAAAATTGTAAATGTGTTAGATTCTGATCATTGCGGACAACTTATTAGTATTCCAATCATTAATAAAAAAATCTTAAAAAAAGATATCACTGTTAACCCAAAATCGAAACGTCGACTTGAAACATTTAAAACTAAACTTCTAAATAAATTGCCATGTTTGTTAACTGATGATGACCCAAATAAACAATATAATTTATTTTTTGATATGTATTGCACTCAATTTGACTCAACGTTTATTCCTAAGACTATCTCGGTAAATAGTAATGCTTCTTTTAGTGACTGGGCCACCATTGGTATCTATAAAAGTAGAAAGCGACTATATGAGCTGTATGAGGAACGGACATACATTAACACTTCGGAATTCAATTTATATGTCAAGAATTATTCAAAATTATTTAAACAAGTTTGTTGCATGGCTAAATCACGGTATTTAAGTTCAAAAATAAGAAATAGCAATAACGTCATCAAAATGACATGGAATATTATTAACAGCGAAACGGGAAAGTCAAACAATCAAAGTAGTTATTACAGCCTTGCTATAGATGGTATTATAATTAAATCAGACTTTGAAGTCGCCACGGCTTTTAATGATTTCTTTGCGGAGATTCCCGTTTCAACAACAAAATTTTTAAACTCATCACCGATTGCAGCAGAGTCGTTACTCAAAGATAATGTTCCAACCAATGATTTTGCATTTAATTTCGAATACGTCTCTTGTAAAGATGTAATTAAAACTTTTCATACACTTAATGTTAAAAAGACTGCAGATCTATGGGGAAATTCTGTGGATGTTGCTAAGTCCATTATAAATGTTGTAGCACCTGTTCTTGCCGATATTTTTAATAACTGTATTGATCGTGGTACGTTTCCTGATTTAATGAAATACAGTAAAATAATTCCATTATTTAAATCAGGTAGCACAACCGACCCCAGTAACTATAGACCAATCTCAGTGCTACCTACGTTCAGTAAAATTTTTGAAAAACTTATTTTAAATCAATTGCAAATATATTTCTGTAAACATAAATTGTTGCATAAAAAACAGTTCGGTTTTACAAGGGGTCGTTCAACAACTGACGCCGGTGTTGAACTTTTAGAGCATATTTATAATGCTTGGGAGGACAAATGCGATGCATTAGGTATTTTTTGCGATTTTGTCTAAGGCATTTGATTGCGTTCTCCATGAAACTCTAATCAGGAAACTACACCACTACGGAATTCAGGCCTCCTCTCTGGATCTTCTCACTTCGTACCTGAGTGATAGGATTCAAAGAGTAGACGTGAACGGTAAAAGGTCACCCGGATCAGTCGTGAAAATGGGGGTCCCCAGGGCTCAATTCTTGGCCCTTTTTTGTTTCTTATTTATATTAATGACTTGCCTTATCTTATTCAAGATAAGCACGATATAGTGTTGTTTGCAGACGACACTTCACTTTTATTTAAGATTAAACGTCAACAACTATGTGCTGATATTATAAACAGTTCCTTAGCATCGATTGTTAACTGGTTTAACGTAAACAATTTACTTCTAAACGAGAAAAAAACTAAAGTCATTAAGTTTACACTGCCTCATGTTAGACAAGTAGAAACCAGAATATTATTAAAGGGGGAGGAATTGAAACCCGAGGCTTCCACAGTATTCTTAGGAATAACTTTGGATGCCAAACTCCAGTGGGGCCCCCATATAGATAAACTGTCAAAAAAACTAAGTTCGGCAGCATACGCCGTTAGGAAAATTCGTTGTTTAACTGATTTAGAGACAGCCCGTTTAGTTTATTTTAGTTATTTTCACAGTGTGATGTCATACGGCATTCTATTGTGGGGAAATGCCGCCGATATTCAGACAATATTTGTGTTACAAAAAAGGGCTATTCGTGCAATTTATAAATTGAGTCCCCGATACTCCCTCAGAGACAAATTCAAAGAGATTAATATTATGACTGTGCCCTGTCAATACATATATGAAAATCTGTTGTTTGCACATAAAAATATTAATCAGTTTAAAAAATACAGTGATATCCACAATATTAACACACGAAACAAGGACAAATATATTGTTCCTTCAACTAGGCTTAGGAAAATAGGTGGTTCCTTTAAATGTCAATGTATACACTTTATAATAAACTTCCAATCCAGATTCAAGAACTTAGTATTACCAAATTTAAATTATTTGTAAAACGTAAATTATGCCGAAATGCTTTCTATTCTGTTAAAGAGTATATTGAGGACTCAAATGCTTGGAATTGAGCTGCTTCAATGATAATCATGGGCCTATATTGACATTTATGTTTACATAATTTCCTTCATTGACATTGATATTTTCATTATTTAACATTGATGTGTACTTTTATAAGTATATTATTTTGTATACCATATTTTTTTTTTCCCTATTTGACATGTTAATTATTGAATCTGACATTTGTGTACTTTTATAAGTATATTATATTTTTTTTTACAATATATTTATTGTGAGTGTGAGGACTATGTGGGCTGTTAGGTTACTAGTATGTTTTACAACTACTGACGGTTTGAGTATCTAATGCGGCCTACCCGAATGTCCCTACTTTGGTATTGTTCGTCAAGACGTTAGGCTCCTTACGTTTTAGTTGAGCTAAACGACTTTTGACAAATGCTTGCACTGTTTGGACAGGTCCACTCAAATCTGTGTGCTTCTCTCATCAAGAGATCACTTCAGTTATTACCTTCATGGTCCTCGCATAATTTGACCAATACAATATTGTATGGACTTTAAAAGAGACTTTGACCTCTGAGTTTGTTTCGGTTGTTTCTTCTCAGAGTAGTCCAGCTAGGAAACACCGGCCCCACCGTTCGATTAAAATAAGAAAAAAATGACGTGTAAAAGTGTAATTTTTTACCTATTTACAAAAATAAATCATTCTTCTTCTTCTTCTTCTTCTAAGATAGCCGAGCGGAATAATTCACTAAGACTGAATTTAGTCGCGCCTGAAGTTTCAGCGATTTTTTTGATCAACACCAAAATTGAAGCTGAAACTGAAACCGAACTACTATTTTTTTACTTATAAGTAGCCTTTAGGCTATCTGGAGTTTTTGTACTGAATGTCACCGGATTTGATCAATAGCCAGTTTCAAAGAGTAAGGAAGCTTTTGGGACCGGGGACTGTGGTCCCGATATCACCTCGAAATTAATTATTAATTTTGATAGCACTTTTAGGACAAGAAGGTCATCAGATCATTTGAGAGATACGTTGGGGCTCCAAGAACAGTTCTAGTTATTTGTAATCATTCCTTTATCTTTTGTTAGTTATCTTTACATATACATCAAGTCTTTGAAGTTTTACTAGTTAATGGTAGAAATATACTTCCTCATATCGTTCGTTTTGCACACGTATCTAGTTTATTCACTCACAATCAAACTAGTCTGCATTGCCAAAAGGCTTGCAAGTAAATCAACATTAGGAAACAGATTGCATCGACATTTATACCCGTTCTATCGCTACTATTCAATCTAGTAACGCGAGGAAACTTGTATAGTTGAACAAACTATTTAGTTTATTACCCGACTGAGGAAAGGAACCCTCCTTTTACCCTCTTTCCCTCTCCCTATAGACAAAAATGTTCAGGTTTTGTACTATATTGTCGATAAAATGGTCGCAGTATTACTTGGCCTGACATTTGTATTATTTCGGACTCGCACGGGTGTTACGATTCTTTGTAAATCTCGGCTGTTCTCTACTATAATTATGCACATATTATACATATAAACTTTCCTCTTGAATCACTCAGTCTAATATCCGCATCAAAATCCATTGCGTAGTTTTAAACATTTGAGCATACATAGGGGCAGACAGATATTGGAATGTGACTTTGTATTATACTATGTAGTGATTTCCTACAAATAATATAACATTTCTGCATTATAGACACACATGTTTACCTACACATGCTCCATAAATTTATAATTATTAGCCTCGTGTGCCGCTAAATTTGTTTATATATAGTACATACTTATAATGTACTGCATATGGATTTTTATTGTCAATCTGTTGGTCTAGCATGTTGGCTCCTATATCTAATAGCCTCATTACAAATGTCATTATCGTACTATAAACCACATGGCCAAAGAAAACAAAGGGCCAATGAAAACATTGGACACAAGGACTAATAAATAAAATATAAAGTAAACAATATGATGATGGCTACTGCTGGCCTTATTCCTAATAGCCTTTCTACATACTATATATAGAGCCAAGAATAAATGACAGAGTACGCAGATACATAAAATCTGGTTTATAATTGTTAGGTACATTATCGCAACGACTTAAATAGACCGTGCAAGATTATTATACTTCAGCCAAATACGATGAAGAGTTTTTCACAATAAACATTTAAACTAATGTGGGTACGTATGTATGTATGGTCACATGTTGCATGTCGTATTTAAAGTTCTTTGTTTACTTTTGTACAATGCATTAAATACGGTATTATCATATGTACAGTCCCATCTGAGCCGCCTGAATACCAGCATACTACATGGAGCGACTGCCTAACAGACAGCAAACCAGTAACTTGTCAATCTTTGTGGCTTTTGATGACCCTGTAACGACTCAAAGAATTACGAATAACAACCGGGACTCATGTGCTTTCCAAAGCATGGAATGTCAGTGATGCCCAAGATATTTTAATAGTCAAATAATTAGATGGGCTGATTGGTAGGCCAAAATTATGATAACAATAGCTGCTATCCGCAGCTTCATCCATTTTCGTATACACTTTCGTCACCTATTTTAACCCGTTAGGGGTCATAAAAACCAGCCAAGTTTGAGTTGGGCTCGCACACCGAGGGTTCCGTACGTATATGTATTTGTAGGTAAAGAAATCTTCTGAATCTCCTTTTGTAAAGAACTCTTCTGTAGAACTGGTATACAGTTCTAATTTTAATTTGTTACCTGAACGCATTCTCAAGATATAGGGTCTAGACAGACAAACGGACAACGGTGTTCCTATAAGGGTTCCATTATTTCCTCTTGAGGTACAAAACCCTAAAAAGGGTCGTAAAAAGAGCTAACTACGCAAAAATCACATTTTTATTTAGGTTCACATTTTTAGTTTTGGCTGTGCCTTAATCACCACCATGATCCTGTCTCCTTATAAGAGTACATTCAATTATCTCATAGAGACATTTACACCCCATAAAGTGTCGAAGTGGTCAAAGGTAAACATTATTCTACGTCACATCAAAGGTGTCGTGTCTACGTGTGCTATAAATCGCTGATGACGTCAGCGGCGCGGGCGCAGCCAGACAGGTAAGCGCCACGTCATTACGTCTGAATGATACTCACGTATCATGTTTATTATTGTTTTTATTTACGTTTTCCCGATGTTTTGTTACCTGTAGTGTGAACGTTGTGTGGGTGTTATGATTGAGTAAAATGATTCTTTGGTTAAATTACGCGTTATTTTAGATCTGAAAAGGTGATCTGGACTGACTGGTTTTTTCCTATTTTGGTAGTTACGCCACAGTTGTTAAGACGTAGGCTTTATGTTGGGTTCGAACTTCGAAACTAGACAAGTAACAAATGTGATTTTTCAATTGTACTTTCTTTTTAACTTTGGTTTGAGCATCACTGAGATCCCGTGCCTCGGACCAAGTCGTTGGTCCTCGTTGTCATCCATACTAATATTATAAATGGAAAAGTGTGTCTGTCTGTCTGTATGTTTGTCTTTCTTTAACGGCAAATTGACGTGATTTTTTAAGTGGAGATAGTTGAAGGGATGGAGAGTAACATAGCCTACTTTTTGTCTCTTTCTAACGCGAAGCCGCGGGCAAAAGCTAGTTCGTATACATTTGACAGTTGTTACGTCAAAGTTTGGCAAAAGGTATAAACCAATGGGTCGTTCGTTACCTAGTAACTAGGTTGTGGTTTTTCTAGGATTTGTAGGAACTCACGATTCAAAAGGTATCGAAATTTATTGAATCTTGCCTTATGAGCCTATTGGTGTAGTGGTTAGAGACCCTGACTATGTCATTAATATGGCCAGTATAATAAATATTAATCCCTGACTGCTAATCCGGTCATGGGTTCCCACCCAGGACAAACTTTGTAATACCCATGCGTAGCTAGGTCGGGATAATTTTTTTTTTTTTTTAAACTTAGCTCCTTAATCCTCCTTAAACAGACCTAGAAACTATCATCCACATATTCCACAATAAAGTTTTAAAGCAGCATATAATCCCAAAAGTGTTTCGGAAATGAGTGTTATTAGCGCAGAAGATTGGGTTCATCAGTATTAATTTAAATGAGTACTATTAAACTTTGGCTCAAATCCAACGAATTCCCTCCGTCTCTAGTTTTTATTGATATATTTTGCGTTCAAGCATCTCTGATTATTATTCTTAGTGTTTTGATGGTTAATCTGCTAGAAAAACCACGAAAATTGATTGTTTGCAGCTGTTTACTAGAGGTTGAATGAAATGTGATCTGTGACGGTTTTAATTATTCTACATCACAGCTGATATATTTGTTATAAATAATAATATTAATAACAGCTTATTATTGTCCCACTGTAGGGCAAAGGCCTTCAGACAGAGAGGACACTAGTATTGATCACCACGCTTGCTCAAGCAGGATTGGTGATTTCGGACTTAAGTTATCCCAATAATGTGTTTCTTTATCATCTTTCTTTTGTTGAATTATTTAATTAAAAAGAAAGGTTTGTTTTGAGAAAATATATTATTTTTAATGAATATATCTAAAACGGTGTTGTTTACTTGCAAGAACTTAAATTGTAGTTATCTTAGTATGATCGACAATTTCCATTCGAAAGAACATTTATTTATTTACCACAAAATACAACTATCATCAACAAACATTGATCATCACAAACTAAATCGTCCAATAAAACACTAAATTACAACTAAAATCTAGCCCACCTAAGTTTACAATTAAAATACCAATTTATTTACAAGTCATACGTAGTTTTCATCGTTCTCATAACGTATCTCAAGTTACGATGTTTCAGAATAATGTTTAGAAACAAAACAATGTGTTTTATCTCACCACGACCGGCTACGTCTTGTGTAGAACATTTTGTAGGATTTCCCACTTTACTGTTGTTTTAGTTCAAACTTAGTTTACCTCTAAAGTTACTTTTTCATATTTGTTGCGATGTTTTGGTGTTATGCTTACTTCGTTGTTGTTTTAAATCTTTGTAGTAAAAATATGTGAAACTAGATGTCCTTCGCGGCTTCGCGCGCTTTGGATGTTAATATTTTATCCAATATTACTCCCTTAACCCTTCATCTGGCGATTGGTATGATTTGTCGACCAGGCCAGTTGAGTGTCGACCGTACCACAGATAAAACAACAAAATGACAGTGATCATAAGGGTGAATTTCGCGTGGCAGTAATATGACACCGACATTAATGACAGCTTTCAGATTGACATTTCGCCAGACCACAGGCTATCAGATTGTTTTAAAAATAGATACTTACTCTTTACAAAGAACACACACTCCATGTTTCATATCTCTGGAACCAGCGGTTTGAGCTGTACGTTACAGATTAAGCCGATAGTAAAATAGTAGATTGTATTACAAGGGCGCAAAGTTATAATTTTACGGCGAGGGCGTTTTTTGAATCCAGAGCGAAGTGAGGGATTCTAGAGTAGAATCCCGAACGTAGCGAGGGATTCAAAGTACGTCGCCCGAGCCAAAAATATATTTTGCGCCCGAGTGATACACTCTACTTTTCATCACCCCCTATGAGAAAATACAAGGTGCTTCATACTTTATTGTAAAATTATTAATGTAGCTGCTATTATTATCATAGCTTGATAATAATCTAAATCTTGAGAAGTTCCTCAAAGAAGAGTTTTGGCCGAAGGGTGTTATGTTTCGCCGGTTTCGTGGCCAGCTACGTGACACCAGTCAGCGAAACACGATGCCGACACTTCGTGTACATTAGTATTAAGTTTTTGTTTTTATAAATATATGTATTAGATTATTTTATTCTATGGGCCTCCGATGCCTGAAATAAAATGATTATTATTATTATTTATTTTATATGCGTTACATATCTCGGGACCCAAGGATCCCGGGCTTTTGGAAGGCATACGAGGGGCCGAAGCCAACTCGCAGAGGCCCCTTGAGCTAAACTTTATGTGAAAAGGGACACCAACCGGCGATTATCCCTATATACACTATGTAAGTGCACCTAAGGACAACCCCCGGTGGGTGTTGGACTATTGTAAAATATGGCAACTAACAAAAAAAAAAAAAAATATTATTTTTTACGTTTTCGTATCTCGGGACCCTGAGGTCCCGGACCTTTGGAAGGCGTACGAGGGGCCGAAGCCAACTCGCAGAGGCCCCTTGAGGAAAACTTTATGTGGAATGGGACACCAACCGGCGATTATCCCTATATGCACCACTCAAGTGCACCTAAGGTCAACCCCCGGTTGGTGGTGGTCTACTGCAGGTCATGGAATAAAAAAAGTATTGGACTATGGGTTTGGGTTGCTAAGATGGATTACTTATCTGAAACTATTGAATGGCTATATATATATATATTATATGGCCCCTGCCTAACCAATGCTTGTATACACGGATAAAAAGGCAGGGGGTGACTTGCACACTCAGTAAATTGTCCCCCGAAAACGGCCGCTAGCACATAGTGACGCAGCGACAAAGGGGCAACATATATCGAGGTGCTGGAGGAGTGGAGAGGTATTCCACGGCTATCAGGACAATCCCGGAAGTACGGTCAAGATCCCTACCAGCATCTTACTGGAATACTTCCTTCCCCCGAGCAAATTTGCTCTTGCGAATCTCCACTCAAACCAGCCAATTAAGGCAAGAGTGAGGTGGGAGCCTTGTTCCTCGTCAGTGCTCACTCTGGCCGGCCAGTTAAGGCAAGCCAGAGATGAAGAACAAAGGGTCTCCCAGGAAGTCAGGTCCACGGGGTCGCTACTGCCCGACAGCTCGCCACAAGCTGCCCTGCGGGACGCCACAAGCTGCCCTGCGGGATTATTATTATTATTATTTGTTTGAATTTCTCGGAACCCTGGGGTCCCGGACCTTTGAAAGGCGTGCGAGGGGCCAAAGCCAACTCGCAGAGGCCCCTTGATCAAAACTTTTATTATTATGTAATGGGACATCAACCGACGATTATCTCCATATGCAATACATAAGTGCACCTGAAGACAATCGCCGGTTGGTGGAGGACTATTGCTGATCATGGAATTTAAAAATGTTGGGCTATGGTTTTGGGTTGTTAAGGTGAATTTGTTACTTAAGTCTATTGAACGACTATGGCCCCTGCCTGGCCAATGCTTGTAAACACGGATAAAAAGGCAGGGGGTGACTTGCACACTCAGTAAATGGGCCCCCGAAAACGGCCGCTAGCACATAGTGACGTAGCGACAAGGGGGCAACATATATCGAGGTGCTTGAGGAGTGGAGAGGTATTCCACGGCTATCAGGACAATCCCGGAAATACGGTCAAGATCCCTACCAGCATCTTACTGGAATACTTCCTTCCTCTTGCGATTCTCCACTCAAACCAGCCAATGAAGGCAAGAGTGAGGTGGGAGCTTTGTTTCTCGTCAGTGCTCACTCTGGCCGGCCAGTTAAGGCAAGCCAGAGATGAAGAACAATGGGTCTCCCAGGAGGTCAGGTCCGCGGGGTCGCTACTGCCCGACAGCTCGCCACAACTGCCCTGCGGGTTTATTATTATTATTATTATAATAGCAGCTACATTGATAATTTGTTGCAAAACAATCTGCAAAAAAATCCGTGAAAATTTTTACGAGTACTTAGAACTCGGGCTTTAGTTTGCGCGTTTTATTCATATTTAAGTTTTTTTTTATTCAGCCGCGGCGTAACTATTGGCCGTCGTACCAGCTTTGGCGCTGAGCATTAAGACGTTCCAATTTTTAGGCGCACTTATAACAGGGCGTAAAACATGCAAAGACGCTCCAAATTCAAAAAGTGCGATTAAAAGTTACTTTTAGGCGCACTTTTTGAATTTAGAGCGTCATTATTGCCCGCTGAAAGTTTCGTATAGAAAACACCAACTTTGGGCGTACTTAAAGGGGAACAAAGTCGTCTTTTTCGAATAGGCGGAATGAAAAGACAGCCATGTAAGAAGTTATACGAATGTGATTTTTTCAATTTATTATGCATTCTGAATAAATATAAACATTATGAGCAACCCTAGACTTACAATTAAATGTAAAACTGAAATCTTCAAAAATCATAAATACAGGTTTCTCAGTAATTTAGCTAGAAGAGCAGCGATTCACTCAATATTTGTTGTGCCTACACCATGTAACTAATCCATGCCTTCTAAGTCGGTAATCTACTACAAAATCTTTTTTTTCTTCTTCCTGCCCTTATCCCATTTTACTTGGGGTCGGCGCAACATGTCTTTTTGTTCCATACCAACCTGTCACCCGTCATGCTATCACTTACCCCTTTCTCCTTCATATCATTCTTCACACATTCCATCCATTTTTTCTTTGGTCTTCCTCTCCTCTTCTAACCTTCTACACACAGTACCCAAATAAATTCAAGAAATGTTCATGACTTCTCTATATGAAAGCATGAAAAGCCAGTGATCTTGTGACAGACCTCTTCCTGATTGTTTAGGATCACTATACCGTCGGACTATTTGAGTGAGAGAACGAGGGCAACTATTATTACTATTCTCTAGTTTCTTCCTTTACTTGAAAACACAATTTTAAGCGCCATTTCCTTCATTCGACCAAAGTTCTAAACATTACCGCAAAAGATACCTTTACACACAATACTCTATGAATTATTCGTCCTAAATTCTATGTCCTTTCAACCTAGGCCTGCCTTTGTACCCGTTAACACAAATAGTATAAATACCTTCCGACCCAATAGTACCATACGTAGACCCGTCATCAATCACTCTGTGTTATCTTAAAGTTTGAGTTCTGTAAAGACGTTTGCAGACTGACGATTTACAACTATTTACACTAGTTGAATTGCTATTGCTATTGCTTTAGGGTGACTTTGATGATGTAGGGGTTAAAGTCTTCTTAAATGAGTCTGGAACCGGGAGTCAATGTGGCGTTTTAATTAGTATCAGCTTTCTAAATTTGTCTAGGCCTGAATAAACTTCGATGAAGGAAGTCATTGAGAGGAAACCTGGATTTCTAATTACTATCAATCTGGATTTGCATATCTGCCTTGAGCAAGTTTAATATGATCATCAATGGTTTTGAGAACTGTGTACTGCAACCGGGGGATAAACTGGTGTTGTTTATATTATTATATTATAGATACTTCTAAATTAGTCGGTCAGTTAGTCAGAAAGTTGATGCTAGTTATAAGTTCTTTAATGTAGGTCATAAAAGAGAAATAGGAGTAAGAAACTTCACGGACACTCGTTTCTAAAAATTTTAAACTATATCTTAAAAACGTTTAGGTAACTTTGTTACTTCAAAGTCTGTTAACAATTTAAAACAACCTAATTAATAAAAATATAATTCAAGCCAGTTAAGAGATCACCATCATAATTGACTGCACTTGTTCACAAACTTGACGCGTCGTTTCTCAAACTTGTATCACTGAACGTTGGGTCTGCAGTCTTCCTAAGATTCCACGTGGTTCGCAGAATGGATGTATAGGTAACAGCCTGGCACGGCGCCAACCCGTAGGTGGGAGAAGGTGTATCACAGGTGACGTCTGTCTCCAAGTGGTAATGAACTTATAGAGTGCGTCCACCTCGGGAATTTTCGTTTTTCATACATCTGGGCAAGTGTACGTGTTTGAGCTCGCGTGATCTTTGTTGTGACGAAGTTGGTTTGGATTTTTATGGTTTGGATGGGTAGTTATGGTTCTATTTATTAGTGGTGGTGTACACATTGATAATGGGATTGTTAAATGTTTATTTATTTTTAAACAACCTTTAGAAGGTCGTAAGTCTCTTTAACGGTTATTGTAGAACATTACAGGCTGGGATAGGAGAATTGCTGCTAGGCATTATGTGTCAATAATTTTAAATACATTTTTAGGATAGATTTTTAGGCTTTACATGTTTTCCAAGGCAAAGGTGTCATACCACTAGTTCCAAGCTTTGCCATGAGATATTCGTTATGGAAATTCTAATAACGTGTAGCTTGGAAATTAAATCACCGCACTTAGCACGCGTCGTGCCTATCACTGATGGTGATAGGAAATCATCAAATAGTTCTCCCGCCCTGGGCGAGGTGGCTAGGAGTTTCAGATTCACTAACTAAAACCCATCCATGCTCCTTTGGTTGCCCTTTATGTTCCGGGGCCACCGTAACTCTTTCGAACAATTCCGCAACCGCGGCAGAAAGGAGAATGTTCAAATCTAGCATCGCTTTAAAATAAGAGGGCATAGCCACAAAAATATACTCATAAATCATAACATAATATTTTAACTTTCCTAAAATAATTTCATGGAAATCTTTTTAAGGGTTAATATTTTATATTTAATTAGTTATTTATACGACTTTGTTGCATTCTTCCTTTAATGACGTACTTACGTGAAAGCAGTGTTGCCAATTTCATAAACCTTCCCATAATCAGTCTTAACTGATAGTATTACATATTTTATTTTTAAGAGCACACGTTGATGTCTCAAAAATAATTACGACTATAACATTCATTTGCGTTACCAACAATTTATATTTAATTAACATTTCTAAAATAATGTTATTTTACTAACAAAAAGTATTTAGGTGTCTAAGTTATCACTTATGGTTGATTTTTATCAGCTGTGGGTAGCACTGCCACGGAATAATTCAAATGTTAACAGTCAAAATTGACACTTTCAAGTAAAACAAAGCGACGAATATTTTTATTGAAAATTGAGTTTATTTTGCGTTATTAGACAAAGAATCATTGCGGTTAGTTCGTGTACAGCAGACTCTTCCGATTTCTGCGCGATCAAGCAATCTTTTCAAAACTTTCGTACGTCGACGTTTTTACGACTTCGGATCGTTTCTCTCTTTAGGCAGTACCGACAATTTTGTTAAAATAAAAATAAGGCCCGCCGCTGACTGCAACTTTTTGTCACCGTGACTTTTTGTCACTACGTCGAGTGCTATGAAAACTATACTGAGTGCGCTCATTATGGTGACGTGATACTACGGTGACAAAAAGTTCCAGCGGCAGGCAACACCTGAGTGACGTGACTGTCGCTCGCCCTGTACATTACTATGGGAGTCCGCTCACTGGTGACTATTTGTCACTCGGCCGGCACTGTGCGTTCGGAGTAGACGTATCCGTATGCTAATAAAAAGTATGGCTGTGTCTTGTTTTTATTTTTAAAGATGTCGTTATCTTTGTTGGAGGAAGACATTGACAATAAGTTGTTAATAGAGAAGGTAGAGAAGAGGTGCAAAAAATATTCTTCCTTGCTTCTGCTGGAATAGCTTTGCGAAACGTTGTATCTTGAAATGTAATCACAGGACCTACCAAAGCCTGCAACATATCGAAATAGTTTATAGACATACGAAGATAGCTTTGGTGGATACGGACGTAATACGTACTATACGTACTTACGTACTAATATTATAAATGCGGAAGTAACTCTGTCTGTCTGTCGGTCTGTCTGTCTGTCTGTCTTTTCATCACGCCTAAACCAGTGAACCGATTTGAATGAAATTTGGTACAGATATAGTCTGGAACCCGAGAAAGGACATAGGATAGTTTTTATCCCGGAAATCCCCCGGGAACGGGAACCAAGTATTATTCCACGTGGACGAAGTCGCGGGCAAAAGCTAGTTCAGAATATATAGTGTAGGATTTTTCAGTAGAGTTTTTTTTCCGTTTCATTTCTTCTTCGTATTTCAAGAGCACAAATCACGGCAACCTCGTTGAAGTCCATTACAAAAATGAACGCGATTTGTCACCCAAGAACAGTTTCAGTGAGCGCATCGTGAGTGACAGCAGGTGACAGTAACAATAAGTCACGGTGACAAAAAATTGCAATCAGCGCCGGGCCTAACACGCTGTGTGGACTGTGCCCCCCTTGCTCTGGACATCCTCTACCCCGTCGCCAACTGGGGGAAGCAACGGATGCAATGGTTACAATTCTACGATACTGGATTAATCCGGCAACGGTTAGTATCTTATTATATTGTATTTACATGCTTTTTTGACGTTAGTGTAGTAGAAAATGAGCACATTATTGTTATATTATTATCAACAATATTAAATGTTATTATGGATAACCAAAGATAGTCCAAGTCAATAACACTATTTGTATTTTGTTGTACAGCTAACTGTAACAGCAGATAACAAAAAAAAACTATTTGAAAATCCTATTAGAATCATTTACGGTTTCCACGCGGACGAATTTCCTATTAAACTAATGCTAAGATCAATCAATAATATGTAATAATAGTTATTATATTTATTTTCAGATGGCAGAAGAACATCCTCTTCTCTCAGGAATGTTATATTATACTCGAATGAGAAGTGTAATGAGTGTTGAACGAGCTTATGGACATCAACATGTGTGCTTTGTCTGGAGATCTTCCACATTGAGAGCTAAAACATACAGAGTATTCTGAATAACCGACCAACTCTGAAAATTCAGTAGTGCTTGTAAATAATCTAAGTAAAATAAATGCCATTGACTTTTGAATATTTTTATTTCCACACATTAATATTTGAAATGTTTAATTACACGCATTGCAATGATGACTAAAATAAGATTTCGTCTGTTTACAATAATAAATTAGTTTCAAATGGTTTTTACAAAAAGAACCCTTACCGCCTTATTACAAAACAAGGTTTTTCTCTAAACCAGGTTTAAACCATTGAGCTAGGTTTTGTATTTCGAATTTTGATCGTATCAGAATAAGATTCAAATTACAAAACCCGGCTCCATGGTTTAAACCTGGTTTAAAGAAAAACCTTGTTTTGTAATAAGGCGGTTATAGTTTCGTCATGTCCGCCCGTCCTCGTCTTACCACCTTAAACCTTAACCTTTTGACGACCAAGCGATAGCCGGCTGTCGCCCTGCTATTGTCTTTATTGTGTCTCGAATCATGTAAACATCATTTTAAAAATAAATCATAACAATTAAAATGGGGATAGAAAACCCCATTCTATGCGGGGCCGTTTATTTTCTACTCTTTATGCCTATAAGCCACTTAGATTTAGTATGACCTAATTACCATTTACTTGGGAACTTTCATTGGTTTGTTAAAAGTATTCTGTTTTGTTTTATGAGAATAGAAATCATAATATTGTTGTAATTAGTACTTTTTTTGGTAGAAGTTATGGTACATAACTAACCTCAAAACTTGCACTTATAAATCAAAATTCAACAAAAACCCCTAAAAATAAGTAGATAATTTTTATTTCCTTGGAAAGTACGACCTCTCCCCTCTTTTATATCCAACTTACGCTAAGTTTCCATTTTTTTTTATGCGCAACGGCGTCCTATACTATGGTGGTCAATGTCCTTTGCCAGACCTAGCAACCATGAAATCTCAGTTCATAAACTTTCATTACACTCATATAATAGCCGTTGCATATCAATCGGGTACATTGTTTGCCATTACACTGCCTGCCAAATGTACAGCTAGAGTGACATGTCACAGCGGCCATATTGTCACAGTTGAGCTGCAATATGGCAGTTATTATAGTCATAAATGTGGAAGTGATGTATGAAGGGACAAACTTGGTTTATGTTGGTGCCAAAATATTAGAGACTACGTTTGAAGCTGTGTAATTGTCACGCCTATTAACGCTTAAGATTAATGTTGTTGGTTTCTGCCAATTTAGTGGTAATAGGTCTATAAATGTGGTGTAGCTTGATGAATGTACTTCGTGGTGTTTGCAATATTTTAGTTTAAAAGTTACACAAACATTTTTTTTCTGGGAAGATTTCTCCATCTGGGGAGAATTAGAGGTTATATCAGAGTCTTACTGTCTAAAAGACCTCAAGATTCCTACTGTTACCCCGAGTCGAGAGTCGTGTATTACAGTGTGTGGCTGCGATTAATCAGTTCTCAGTAAACCATTAATTAATTTTGTTATTAGCAAACAAAACATCGGTTTCTTTTGTTTTTTTATATCTGACCTTACGGGTCTGGTTACTTAGCTAATTGACCTCACCACTTAAGGCAAATACTATAGATATTATACTGATACAAGAGAACTGGATTCGGGTGCTGAATCTATGGCTGATATTTGCGTGACATTGACTTTGATATAAATTTTCTACTTTATGATGACAAAAGTATTTATTCTCGCTTGTATTTCTATTTCATGTATAAGCTCTATAAGTCTATATAATGCTAAAATAATTCCACAATGTCCTGTTTCCACATTAAAATACCCCACTTTATTCGTTTAGAAAAGATCCATCACTGCTGGCCCATCCATCAACGTACGTCAAACTTATACTAAATTGAGTCCAGAAGCTATTTAATGGAAGTGCATTAATAGACCTACTATGTTTTTCGTTTGTTTACGAATAAACAATGTTGAGAAATTACTCTAGCAGAAATACTATTATGTAATACTTGGTATTCCCAGTATCGTAAGTACTGGCTCCACTTTTCGGCTCCTCTAGATAATTGGTATTGTAGAATAGATGGTAGAATAAAGTTCGATATGAGATGGCAAATTACTTAGCGTAAGCTTAGTTTCATACATTTGATAATTTTCTTTTAACATCTATAATCTACGATGCTACTTACCTAGAGATGCTCGGCAGAAATTTGATGTTATACATGGTAATTTGAACTCTAAACACTTTGCATTTCTATATTACTGAAAATTATTATAAACAACAATTTTTGTTCTCAACTTTTCGTAATTCAACAAAAAAGGTACTATAAGCATTTTGTCGAGTAATACGAACATAAACGTCTGAGAACAAAAATTGTTGTTTATAATGGCAGTAATATAGTACTGCAAGGTTTTTAGTATATTTAAAATTACCCTGCATAGCATATAACTATCCAGACTAATATTATAAATGGGAAAGTGTGTCTGTCTGTATGTTTGTCTTTCTTTCACGGCAAAACGGAGCAACGAATTGACGTGATTTTTTTAAGTGGAGATAGTTGAAGGGACGGAGAGTAACATAGGCTACTTTTTGTCTCTTTTTAACGCGAGCGAAGCCGCGGGCAAAAGCTAGTTACTCATAAATGTGGCTATAATTTTGTAGAACGAATTTTTCAATCTACGTTTTCATTTTAGAGATTAGAAAACATAAAATACATTTTGGATTAATTAACAAGCAAACTAAACAAGTAAAAAATAAAAATAAACTTACAAAAACATAATTAAGTACTATTAACACAATAAGTAATACCTATTGATATGAATAAAGAATATAAATTACACATACATATACCTATAAATAAATGATATATATGCGGAACAGGTAATTTCAATTCAAAAATCCATCTTTGCGTTACGTTAACTGCGCTCATACAAGCCTCGGCTAGAGAAAATTCCATCATAATTTAACGAGAAATTTCGGGAGAGCCTTTTGATATACTCAGAGTGCGTTAATGGTGACAAAATGATCTTAAAATTTGAATTTCAAACGAAGTGATCACAGCCCGCAAATAATTCGTACGACCCGATATTTTAAACTCGAATTAAAACACAATGAATAAATTAAAGATACGAAGATGCGATTAATCTCGTTTATGTAAATACATAAGTATTTCTTGAAAATTATGTAAGCGTTTAAATATTTAATCAGGTCAAAGGAAGCCAGGAAGTCCTTGACATTATCAGAGATAGAAAATATTGTAAAGATCATAAAGTAGGGGTGTACAACCCGGGGTTGCGGAATCTTTATAATAGTTACCGTGGCCCCGGAACATAAAGGGCAACCGAAGGAACATGAGTGGGTTTTAGTCAGTAAGAGTCTGACACGCCCTCCCGCCGCACCCAGGACGGGAGCAGTCATTCGATGATTTCCCACTCCCCAAAAAAAACTATCTTGCGTTTAGACGAGTGTCTAGTGAGCTACTGACCGTAGCGACGCGACGGTCGTAGTCGGGATTTTGTATTTATATGCTAATGTCGCGTCAATCTGTGATTGTGCGATGTAGGATGTCAGTAGTTATTCACATGTTGGACAATAGATGTCGCCATAATTACGTCAAAATGTTCGTAGCGGTTTTGTCAATAGTTACGCAATGAATGAATTAGTTTACAGTTGAACATTGTTAACTTTTTACATAACAGTGTTTTCACCCGCTAGGATTTTGAATTTCCATCATTATTTTACCCCATAAATTACACAAAACCTTTCTTACTGGTTATACCTACTCTTTACAAGGACACACCCTCCAAGTTGCATGCCTTTAGGACCACGGTTTGGGTCTGTGCGTTGATATATCAACAATTAGTCAGTTTATTATCTTATATACAGATATCAGTTTTATAATACTTATCGGCTATCTCTAACGATATTATAAAATGGTAAAAACAAATAAAGGTGATCATTTGGTGTGTGTATCATTTAATGCTACATATAAAAGTATTAATAATAAAAAATAACCAGGTATGCAATTAAAGAGATCCTCTATCTAAAGCAACAGAAAACTCAAATTCCAAAATCAAAATTAATCCAATAATAATAAATCTAATTAAAAAACTGGCCGGAGAATCGAGTTCAAGGCCTTCCGCACAGCTTATTGCCACTAAACCAATGAAGCAATTCAAATAACAAGAATAGATTTCTTACCCAAACGTTGGCAGAGGTTCGCTAAATCACATTTAACGATTTAGTTCGCGACTGTACCGGTGTGAGGCAGGGTTGGCAGCAATCTTTATTTAATAATAATGTAATATCATCTCCCTAGCCTTTTCCCAATCGTGTTGGGGTCGGCTGCCAGCCTAACCAGATTCAGCTGGAAACCGGTGTTTTACGTGGAGCGACTGCCTACCTGACCTCCACAACCCAGTAACTGGGCGACACGATACCTCATGGTTAGACTGGTCATAGTTTCTGGCTAACCAGTAACGACTGTCAAAGTTCTACGAATGACAACCGGGACCAACGGCTTTACGTGCTTTCCGAGGCACGGGATGTCAGTGATGTCTAAGATAAACTTTAGAAAGTAATGTAATAATAATGTAATATACATAATATAAATCCAAATATAATAAGAAAGTTATTGGTCAAATGAATAAAAAACCGTCAAATTGGTAGTTGCCCGGATTCGAACCTACAGTTTTTATATCGGGTAATTGACATAGTTAATTGAAATATCATTTTAGAAGCTTGGAAATACCATTCACACTTAGAATTCATAGAATAATATTAACGCAAAACATTGCGAGCCGCAGGCTATGTAATTAAAAGTGAATTAGTTTTATTGCAATCAAACATTACTAGTATTTGAAAATCATTACTTACTCGGATTCGAATTCACAACCTCATGTTATGATATGGAGAGCCACCATTAGGCTAGGCCATCACAACCAACCATTTTATTAACTACTAGCTTTTGCCCGCGACTTCGTCTGCGTGATAAATAGTTCCCGTTCCCGTGGGATTTCCGAGATGAAAACTATCCTATGTCCTTTCTCGGGTCCCAGACCAAATTTACCAAATTTCATTCAAATCCGTTCAGTGGTTTAGGCGTGAAGAAGAGACAGACAGACAGAGTTACTTTCGCATTAATAATATTAGTAAGGATTGTTAAAACTTTGACCATGGCTTAAAACCTGTCCCTTGAAATTGTTCATAAGAATTACTTTAACATTTTTCTTTGCTTTTCGCAATTTTCATTTACATAAGTAACTTTTAGAAAAAATACATGTTTCTAGTAATTGTTTTAGCCAACCCTGTTACACAGTCTGTCGGTACATCCACCCATGGCAGAAGGCCAAAGTTCCGAAATGATTCCTTCACAAAAACACATTATCTGTGTATTATGTCTATTGTACTCGATTGTACATAGCTTTCAGGAATTTACTTGCGTATTAAACTTTTTGGAAAAATGTCAAATGGTTGTAATTTAGTAGTTGTTAAGCGAGTTTTCGATTTCTGAGTAAAAGAAAGTGTTTTATTCCTTCCGTTTGTTAAATAAAGCCTCAGCTTCACGCGTGTTCTCTTTTGTATCTTCCTTTCTCATGTGTTCAGTAGTTTTTAAGTTTACCGCGAAGAAACAGGCACACCGGGCGGTGGACTTTCTTTCAGCGGAGTTTTTGATTGTAAATGTTCATAATAAATGTATAATAATACAGTAATAATATTGATATAAATAAAATAAACTGATTATTTCCGTCGATTCTTTTATTTAATACAGATATTAAAAACAAACAAATTGAGCCTCATATTTTGAAAATTGATATAATTATGTTATCCTTTTTATGAAAAAAGCTGCAATAACAAAGCTAAAAAAATTGTTACATTTAAGTTTCACGAGATTTTGGGGAAAACGAGCCATAAGTGTCCCTTTTTAGGGTTCCGTAGTCAACTAGGAACCCTTATAGTTTCGCCATGTCTGTCTGTCTGTCCGTCCGTCCTCGCTTAATCTCTGTGACCGTTAGCACTAGAAAGCTGAAATTTGGTACCAATATGTATGTCAATCACGCCGACAAAGTGGTCAAATAAAAATTCGAAAAAACTGTTTTATTAGGGTAGCCCCCCTATATGTAAATAGGAAGTGATTTTTTTTTTAATTTCAACCCTGACGTGTGATATTGTTGGATAGGTATTTAAAAATGAAAAGGGGTTTACTAAAATCAGTTTTTGATAATGTCAATAATATCGGAAATAATCGCTCCAAAAGGAAAAATTAAAGCGTCCCCCCCCCTCTAACTTTTGACCCGTAGGTTTAAAAAATATGAAAAAAAATCTGGAAAGTAGAACTTTATAAGTACTTTCTAGGAAAATTATTTTGAACTTGATAGAAAGAACAGTTTTTGTACAAAAAAGACAAAAATGTTGCACAAAATAATTTCTGCGTACTTAGTGTGTCAACGTAACAAATAGCCTTTTTTTAACTTATAAGTGGGAACACTTATTGTGACGGACGGGAAACTACGGAACCCTACATTGAGCGTGGCCCGACACGCTCTTGTCCGGTTTTTATTTTTAAAACATAAATTTATTCACACCATTTAACTTCCCGTAGTTTAGGTGTATAATAATAATAATAATACCAGCCTATAACTGTCCCACTGCAGGGCAAAGGCCTCTTCTCATACAGAGAAGGCACGAGCATTGATCACCGCGCTTGCTCAAGGCGGATTGGCGTGTTACGAACTTATATTCTCTAAAAGTCTTCCTTACGATGTTTTCCTTCACCGATGTCTGTGATGTCCAAGATAAACTTCAGGTTTAGGTGTATACACTTTTATTCTTATCTCTGATAATAACATTTAAACCTTCCTCATAGCTTTTCGGGAAATCGAGTTAAAAGCAACAATAAATAAACTTCAAAGTCGTGTCAAAATGAAATATTTTCACAAAACGTTTAATTAAAGAATGATTTCGTTTTATTATTCAAGAAATTAACTTGATACCGAATAATTACGATGAACCTAGGAACAACTCAAGTTCAAATAATCCACATTTAATGTGAAAATTTAATTTTAATGATTGTAGTAAATAGGTCAGCCCTTTATAAATTAATTAATTAAGCCATAAAGTTTAATAACCGATCGGTATAATTAAATGGTTCCTTTATTATTATAGTTTAAATTAACTTTTATTACTATTTATTTGGAATGATTAAGTATTAAATAATTGAAGAAGAGTGGTTATAATTTTATAAAACGACTTGTATGTTATCATTATCATGTCATAAGCAAATATGAATATCAAATGTTGTGTAGATTGTGAATTTCTCAACAGTAATAAAAGTTGAAAATAATAAAGTTGCTCTATCTGTCGGTCTGTACTAAAAAGGAAAGCTCAATGAGATGAAACAAAACTTAGCTCGACCCGGTAATCAAACCCTCGACCGCAATCGGAAGTTGTACTTGCAACCACCGGGGCCAACGAGGCATGACTTCACTTGGGGTATTTGGCAGAATATTTGCGTTACTTAAGTAATGCAAACTATACTCAAGGCGTATTATAATAAGGTTCATATTACTTTGCATCGAACACGCATATATACATAGTTTGCCAAATACGCTATCAAAGTCGCACCATTACATCTTTGCCACATTTTACCAAAAACGCGTCACTTATAACAATTTCTGGCTACGCCAGCGAAAAATACCCTATAGGGAGGTACGGTGGGCTACACATCAAGCTATACATAACCAGTATAAGCTGACTTCTGATTGTACGAAAAACATACACAATGCGAGTCCAGCTAAAACTGGTTTTGTATAGCTTGATATGTAGCCGTGTGTACATAGGTACCAACCACACATTATTCCGGTCCCAGAATCGTAAACCAAGTTACCCTTTGCTCTGGGATTGCGATATTCAATCTTGGAACCACGCTATCATGTTTTATCTCAAGCGAGGGAGCGATCAAAACAAATGTTATAAGAAATATTGCCACCGATTCTTAGAAAAATGTACTTACTAGAAGAATTTAGTCTGTGGTTAGAAAGTGACGGGGAAATATTTTTTCGTATTTCTAGTGAAAAGTAGGGATGCTGTGTTTCAGTTTATTTCAAGTTTGAAACCTTTAAACACCCGTGATTCGAGACACAATAGAAAGACAATAGCAGCGCGACAGCCGGCTGTCGCTTGGTCCTCGAAAAGTTAAAGCCAAAGCCAATCAAATCATTTATTTTAAATTGAAAAAATAATGCATTTTAAACGTATTATACAAAAAAAAAACATTCTTGTTTGGTATAGAGAAGAATAGACAAAAAACTCCATACTTACTCTTTTAAAAATATTTACAAGTTAAGTGTTACAAATAATTTTTTACATGGGTAAATGTGAATTTGAATAATTCAGGTGGTATTATAGGCATATGATACACTAGCTGTTCCCCGCGGTTTCACTTACGTTATGTTATGTTTTTGGTTATTTGTCCGCTCCCATAGCGTAGCGTGATGTTACGTAGCCTATATTCTTATTTATAAAATTCTCTTGTCACAATGTTAGTTACCTCACTCCTCCGAAACGGCTTTACCGATTTTTACCAAATTTTATATGCATATTCAGTAGGTCTGAGAATCAGCTACTATCTGTTTTTCATACCCCTCAGTGATAAGGATTGTTCACCCTTAACAATATTAACGCGGGTGAAACCGCGGGAGGCAGCTAGTGTTATTCTAATTTTCCTGGAATTTTCCTTTCTAATCGAACGCAAGGACCTCCGGATTAGCAGTCACGGTCACTAACCTCTAGACCATAGGTTCTCAACGTGGGCGATAACGCCCCATTGTGGGCGTTTGAGACTTTTTGTAGTAGAAGACTCAGAGAAAATTAGGGGGCATTGAGATGGCGCAGAGAGGGCGTGGGTAGATTTAAAATATAGTCTAAAAAGGCAAAAAAAGAAAATGGAGGCACTAGAAAAAAAAAACACATTCTCAAAGTGGGCGGTGAGCGAAATAAGGTTGAGAAACTATGCTCTAGAGTCTAGACCAACAGACCTGTCAAGCAATGGAGGTTCTTCGAAGACATACTCGTACATAAACAATGGCTTTTTAAAATCATAATTCTCCTTTAGCCATTGCTGTAGTCGGTTAGAAACGAGAACAACCACCGTTTTAGATATCTTTATTCATGAAACTCGTCATACCAGCCCACGTATGACACAGTTTTCTTAAACTTAAGGTCGACACTAAAATAAATAAAATTTATTTATCTGCGGACTTTTATTGTTGAACTAATTATTTACGAAATCGCGCAGTTCATATAATGGTTTGATATTTTTTATTTTATTTACTGTTTGAATTTATTGGGTGGTAAGGTATTAATGTTCTTATTTAAAGAGTAGGTGATTATTTTTCTATAATGTCCTACGATTTAAGAGTAATAGTAAGGTTATGTAACATCAGGCCTTGCATGGCCACGGGAGCGTAGCAGTAGTCAAGGACATCTACGACTACTATCTACTACTACTACTACTATCGGAGGACAGCTGTTTCATTTTTCTAGGAAGTGTTGCCTCATACTTGGATTTTTTCTGTATGGTTGCGTTTACATAAATATAACACATATAAACTAACATACACGAAAAGCCAGACCCGGAACAACTACCTATAGGTCATACAAATATTTGGTTCAAGCAGGAATTGAAGCCGCGACCCGCAATTCAGGAGCCAATCGCTCAACCACTGCTCCAACAGTATCGTAACTACTCGTCTTATAACATTCATAACGTGTATATCACAATTTTTCTATTGGTGTAAATAGTATAAGTACCTACAATTTAAATATACACACATAAAAGCTTCAAAATCTATACAAAACGTATAAACGCCCTCCAAGTTTATTTATTTTAGTCAAAACTTTATTTATTCGGACAATCGAATTAATTTATTCGACTTGTGAATTTTATTTGTTATCAGGATTATTCTGCAATGAAAACTAAGTGTATATCGAATAATCGGATTAACTTATCGATATAGGATCGACTATTAAAATTAGTATGAACGGCGAAAGATTAAATCGGAACCCAATTTGAAGGTTTTATTATATGTGTTTGGCTCACGCATTCATGTGTGTTATTCAAATTTGATTACTTTAGTTTTGTATGTATGGAAATTGGTATTACGTTATCGGTATACATATATAGATCTTATATAAAATATTAGTTTTTTCTTGCGGTTTCACGCGCCTGTTTCCAAACAAACTTTCGAACCCTATTTTATTCCATTAGAGGTCAAATTTATAAAAATCGCTTCTGAAATTTCATGTTTTGAAGCTACTAGCACTAGTACTTTCAGCAATAAAGAGGGACAAACAAATAGAGTGGAATAGATTTTATTATCTTATCATAAATTACAGCTTGCAGTTAAATTACTGTTCCGGCTTCAAGCCATATTCTGTGTAAGTAATTAAACGTGTGAGTCATATTATTTTTGTACAACGTAGGTTTTTGGTATTTCGGATGTCTACAGCGAGCTGTGAAAACTTAACATTAGATGGGCCCTTCTCAGCTTGTTTGTGATTCAATGACCTAGGCCCACTTGCACCACAAACGTTTAGTGCAAATCTTGGTTTGAACATCGTTCTGTCTCTCTCTACTTCTTACAATTTGACAGACATACAGTGATGATCTAAAATGTTTAGTTTTATCTTGTGCAAGTGGGTCTTAAGAAAATATACTACTATACAGAACTATTATGTAAAAACTTGTATCTAAACTTAGTTTTCTCAAAACCCGTAAACCTAATCCTCAAACCCCTGTTTTTTTCTTTGTTTGAATTCTTAAATATGGTACTGGAGATGTTTTGTTCACAATTAGCCACAGACGTTGATGCAGATGATACAATTTTCATTAATTAACTAAAATTTACTTGAATCAAACCGCCCACGTCTAAAAAAAACACCAAAAACAAACAAAAGATGGCGCCACCCGGATCACATTATGCAGACGCCGCATCTCCTTTCCGTTACTCGCGCAACAGAATTTGCCTTTCAAGCCGGCAAGATTTTTCTGCGAGGCATGACATTATTTCATACAAGTTACTGCTCTCGGTTTATCCTTTACAAACAAGCCAACGTGCCTTTCCTTGCAGTTTCATAGCTATATTTTATCAGCATTATCTTTTAAAAGCGAGGAGAAAAAAGTGCTGTGAATAGCCCGCTTGTCCGTTGCGATATAAAATAGTGCAGCGCGTTCGCACAGTCGATTTATGTGGACGGCTTGGGATCTATTTTTACGTTCTTTTCTCGCGAAAAAATAGTTTATTATGACGTGGAGCTTTCCATTCGGTCTGTCCGTATGGAGCTGTGATAACTTCTAGGGTGAATGGACGTTCTTTGGATTGTTGCCTAATGTTCTCTTGATGGACGGTTTTGTTATCGATGTGAGGATGCTTCTTGAACCAATAATGGATGTGAATATCTGCGAAACGATGAATATAGATAATGGTTTAGAATAAAAGATAAACAAGCTTGGCTTAGCAAGTGTTTCGACTAAGCGATGTTACTGTCACTGTCGCACAAATGCCAATTCCAGGCGGCAAGAAAGTAACAGAGGCCGAGAGTAATTAAAGTAAAAAACGTGCTAAGTAAAGTGTATTTATGTCTCTCTTTTAGTTTTACCGATATCACATTGACACATTAAGGAACTATGTACGCACTCAAATATTTAGCTCTATTTAGTGTATGTGCACAGAAAACTACGATTTTGTATGAAAACGCGTAAGCGCCCGTTCAGGTTGCCGCGTCTGTTCAGTTTTTGTATAATATCGTTGGTTTTCTATGAATATAAGGTTAATAAAGACGAATAAAGCTTGAAGGCTTTTCTCATTCTTACGTCGCTGAACGCGGCTGATAGTAGTAGAACTATATAAGTGTAAGCAAAATCTTTCAGCGAAACGCGAATGGAGCCAAAGTGTTCGTAGTCCCTTAAGACGTTACTTGAGTTGATGCTGAAATGATAATACAACTTGAATTTAAGCGGCATTAGCAGAACTGTCCTTTCGAATGTATTCGTTAGTAATAAATCTCCTAGATATCCCAAACTAAGCAGAGCTTTTACTATGGTAACGAGACAACTGATAAACATACATACTTAATTTTAAATAATTTATAGGTAAATTATTATCCAGACAGAAAAAAAAACAATCATGCTCGTCACAAAGATATTGTTATTTATCTATAATAATGTATGTATTTAAAAATTATATAAGTATGTATGTATATCAGTTGTCTGATTACGATATCACAAGCTCTGCTTAGCTTGGGATCAGATAGCTGTGTGTAAGATGTCCCAGGATATTTATTTCTTTAAAGTTTGTCCTGGGTGGGAATCGTACTCACGACCTCCGGCTAAGCCGTCAGGGTCACTAACCACTGGACCAACAGACCTGTCAACGTTCACACTAAATCTCAACACCTCCTATCCTAAAACATGGCATTTCCTCCATTACTGGCCAACTATCAAAGAATAAAATCTAGCAATAATAAACCAGTAATAGCATCACAAACGTCCGATTTAGTAGTTCTGGCTGATCCGTCCGGGTCTGATAGCCGGTCCGGGGAGCCGGACAGGCAGTTACAATGTGAGAATGATCCTGATATTACGTTGTTATTGCAAGCAACGCCGGATCCGATTGTCCGGACTGAGAAATCCGTCTTGATTTGTTGTAAAGCTAAGGAATAGGGCATATTATTGCTTGGCTGTCTTGTTTTGTTTTGTAGGTTTAAAAGTATACAATTTATTAAATTGAGTTTAACCGGTGGCGTTGGCGGTTTTGACAGGTCCAGACTGAGAGAATTCTGATGGCCAGCCATTTTTGGTTCAAAACCTGGTGGAGCAAGAGTATCAATAAGATGTTGTTCTATTTTATATGTATTTAGATTAAAGTTTATATTAAACTGATATCGTTGAAAGATTAAATATGTTTAAGATTACATATACATTTGGACTAAATCGCACAGGAATGAAAATAAAAGTAGCACATTTTTTGAATGAAGATCTTTAGTTTAATTTATTTTTTGTTGCGATAGCAGCGATACACAATTTTAAGCATTTAACTGTTAACGTTCAAATATTTCACATCGTATAGCTCTTCATAAAAGAGATGTAAACTATAACTGTACAAATACAAACATTTATCTAAGAAGACACCTCTTTATTGTAGACTAGATAACAGGAAACTGCATCTTTTTATTTCTTAGTTATTCTTTATTACACACAAAAATAAAAATTACAAACAAAAAACAGCAAGATATAAATAATTTATGTACTTTTTTTTCATATTTCAGCAGTTAATCCTGTAGTATAAAAATGTTTGTATTCACCCGTACTTTAATCCCCAGACAGACGCCTAAAAGTCAGTCTGTTAACTAAATTCCGAAACCAAAGCGGACTTCACCTATTTTCGCCTCTAATTGTTTGCCGGAATTAATTAAACGCTGAGATTAGAGCGTATTAAAGATAAAATAACTATGAAATAAGGTTCAAAGGTCTTTTGGAAAATACCGACGATTCGGAAAAGTTATTTAGGTACGTTAAAAGTTAATTTTAAGCGTAAACCTCGAGATTATTGTAGTACTAAATCGAAACGGATTACGGTGCTAGAATTTAGTGCTTTTTCATAGTGTAAACGGTTCTATTGGTTTAGTCGTAAATGGAGTAATATGGATATTTTGAACACTTGTATGTTTACGGTATCGCGTGAAGGCAAACACGCCTACGTAAAATTATGTAGTGGATGAGTTGTGTCAAAGTTATCCGTAGAACATTCGGTGAAGTATTAATTTGACTGTAAATGTTCTAAATAGCGATTCATTGATAAGGATTTTGAGTAAAGGATAGTTATACTTATTATGTTGATGTAAGTAAATTAATTTCTAAAGTTTATCTTTTACATCACAGACATCGGTGAAGGAAAACATCGACCCTAACAACCCAGTTACTGGGTATACCCGTTGCACTGTGAACGTTTAAAGTTGGGTTAGCGTTGCAGGTGGAGTCATATGGCGAGATAAATAGACGTTACTTAGCACTGACTTTAGCTTAGCCAAGTTCCGTCTCTATCGTGCACTTGACGTTTGGCGGTAGTGTAACAGTGACAGGTATAGTGCTAAGCCAAAGTCAGTGCTTAGTAACGTTTATTTATTTCACCAATAGACTTTTGAACCTGCAGTTTAGTACTTTAGACTTCTTTACAAAATATCTTGACCACTATTTGGGCGAAATCTCATCCTAAGACCAAGTTTTGTTCTAAGATAAGTGTGATCCTGAGATAATTTCGCCTTTAGCAAAGTTTTAATTTATTAGTTTTTGCAAAAAGTGCTAAAGAAACTACAAGGTCGACTTACTTTTGTCGGGAATCTAGCTCATTTCTTTGAAAATATTTCTGATTTTTAACCTCGAGATATATTGGTGTACCTATCCATCAATATATGATTAAAAAAACCAAATTACGTAATTCAAATCGCTATACGTTATTCTGATCTATTGTCGGCCATTACAATCTCACATTAGCCCGTATGTTAGTTTAATGCGCCAATCGTTAAATTCAGTTCATTATTAACATCGATCCAAAGAAATCGATTTACGTCTAGACGTTAAAATAAAAAGTATGATCGTGTAACACAGAGGTTTCCAAACTTGTTTAAACCTTTCAATGACTAAGCGACAGCCGGCTGTCGGGCTGCTATTGTCTTTATCTCGAATCACGTGTGTTCGAAGGTTTAAAAAAGCATCTTTTTTGTCACGTAGACCACTTGTCATGTATTTTGGTATTTGGAAGTTAGTCTTCTTCTCTTCTGTTGCTCTAGTGGTTAGTGACTGACTGCTAAGCTGAAGGGAGTGTGTTTGATTCCCACCCAGGACAAACGTGTGCGATGAGCATAATGTTTGTTTGATCAGAAGGCCGTGTGTGTTGTCCGAGATATTCGTACTTCCGTACTTATATTATAAATGCGAAAGTAACTCTGTCTGTCTGTCTAACTCTTTTTCACGGCTAAACCACTGAACCGATTAGAATGAAATTTGGTACAGATATAGTCTGGGACCCGAGAAAGGACATAGGATAGGTTTCACCCCGGAAATCCCACGGGAACGGGAACTATTATTCCACGCGGACGAAGTCGCGGGCAGAAGCTAGTTTATTATAATTATAATAGAGGACATTAAAATGGTCACAGAGACCGCTACATACACGGCAGCCTAATAATTTCCAAATACTTTAAGAAAAAAGATTACCATCAAAAAAAGAATACCATCGATTCAAGAATCTCCTCAAATCTAAGACTTTATTAGAAGACCATTCATAGAAAGTCAGTTCTGAAATTACTGTTTAAGGAGGTATAGTATAATAATAGGTATAATACCCTATCGCTAGCTTCAACATTTCCTGGAGCCCCATTTAAATTCTAGTCGTTGTAGACCCCAGGCGCTCGACATAAACCACTTTGTGATTCTCTGGTTTAACAGTTTAAAAATAGGATATTAAATGTCAATATTTTATTTGTACAAGTGTATCGTCTTTCTCATTTAAACAAAGATGTTTTTTTCAATGTTATTGGTGTTTTTCCGCAATGTAAAGTTTCCAGTGACCGAAATTTCGAAGTATGTCAGTTTAAAAAAACAAGGACACTTTTTGTTAAATGTGTTAATGTTAGATCTTTAGTAGCTGCTTTATTTCTGTGTGTCATAGCGTGATGTTATGAAGCCTATATGTTATTCTGATGTATATTACTGTAAATTTTCAAGAAAATCAATTGGCCGCAAGCGAAAACTTAATACAATAATAATAATCTACTTACACAAAAATTATATCTAAATGCTTTAGATAATGTTTTTGTATAAGTATATTTTAGTACCGTTAAACAAAAATAAGTTAAAAGTTATATTAACTTGCTTAATAAATTAAATATGATTAACCTTATCACATATATACGTAAATGAAACGATTCGGAACACTCTAAGTTATCTAGAAACTGGCTAAATATCAAATATTTTACGACTAACGTTATTTCGGTTAATGTTTCTGTTTGGCGTATGCCAAATTTCCTAGTTATTAGTTGTGAGTAGTTATTAGGTAGTTAACAAAAATATATTTCTATTTATAACAATTATTCTAGCCATACATATGTACATTATAGCCGAGATTTCCAGTTTTGCCTTTGGCTATATTTGTCGTTTGATCTTGCCATTAAAATAAATAAAACAATTAAAGAAATACCCTAGAATAACTCACTAATGGCCATCTGATCTCAAACTTAGCGGAGCATGTACTATTGTAACCAGACTACTTATAGACATACCTATATAATTACATACATAATTATTATATAATAATATTATAAAGCTGAAGAGCTTGTTTGTTTTGTTAAACATGCTAAACTCAGGAACTCCTGGGCCGAATTAGAAAAATATTGTTGTGTCGGATAGCCCATTAATCGAGATAGGGTATATACCATCACGCTACAACTTACAGGAGCGGAGTAGTAACAAAAAACCCGTGTGAACCCGCGAGAGACAGCCAGTTTAACATAATGAATTAAAATAACAAATTGCAAGCCAAAAATACAAGCACAATCAGAGTCATACTGATGACTATTTTAACAATTTGATGTTTTATCAATGTTTGTTTTGCCATGAAACTTCGATAGGTATTTAAATTAATTCTCCATTACTGTTTTATTTTATTGCTTTTGTCGTGATTCAGCAGCGTAGTAAAAGATGCATTTGCTAACCTTTGATACTCGCTTGTAAAAAACTAAGGGTCTTACTAATAATCGCTGCATAAAGTTATGACAGGTGTATACGTCAAAAAATGTATGGTTACACAGGCTTTGTTAATGACATAACTTTACACAGTCATTATTAGTAAGGGCATAAATCGATAATATCTCTGAACAAATTGTCTAAACAAAAATGTTGTAGGTCTTTTGTTTTAGCTACTGCTAAAGCCCGCATAAAGTTAGGTCTTTGGTTACTGCTCTGTTTACGTGGAACAAGCGTGAAGTTATACAGGGTTAAAAGTTGTAAACGGCCCTGAAATAAATCTACATTTAATCGTTAAGATAGACTATTTTACTTACCTATAGGTAACATTCTTTTATTCTATAAAACTGCCCTTAAGTATTTGTAAAAATATGACACACCCAGGACGCGAACTGTACTTTTAAAACATCAATCGATAGAGTCACTCTTCTAATCAAATCATTCAAACAAACATGGTTAAATAAATAGGGGAAAACCGTGAAATTTCAACATTAAAATCAAATTCTTCAGATTTATGGTTTTCCTTTAAACTAATTAACATGTTTGTTACCCCAACGTCTGATGGCATGAAAACACAAAATGTTATATTTTTGTTTTTTTAGCCTGTTCGATTCCTGAGTGTGGCAAGCGAAACTTCAAAAATCTATAAATTCTATTTTGTTTATTTAAAAGTTGTTCTGTTAAATTGTTTATGAATAAATGTTTCCTTTAAAATAATATGTCTTAACCAATGATATTATAAGTAAAAAGGTGTAGATAGGTTATATGCAGTCAAAAAGTGGCACTTTAAAAGTTTGCTAATTTACCAACATGATGCTAAGTATCACGTTGACATTTGACGTTCTTCTCTTTTTCACTTGCTCTATTTCAAACATGCCTTCCTACTTTGACGTGTAATGTATGTGTGCGTTAGTGTGCCGTTTTTGAAGATAGAATTTCATTTAGGTACCCTATCTACACCTTTTTACTTATAATGTCATTGGTCTTAACGATTTGAAGTAGTTTTCTTCTAGGGCCTGTAAATACTTTCCATCCTTTATATTTAATACTGTCACGCTATTTTGAAAGACTTAAAAAACTCCTACAGCACTTATTCCTTTACCCCACTTTGTCTGCACATCCCTTTACAAAGTAGCTGCGGCTGTCACACTCTGAGAAGATTTTATTTACTTTGCTGTATTGGCTTCACACATTTCTACTGCAAACTCTCCTGGGGTAGCAAGATACTGACTATAAATAAAACTAGGAAGGATAGGTTTAGATCTAGGGCATTTTAAGCCTTAAAGCTTTTGTTAAAGGGTCTTTTTAATATCTTCATCTTTGTGTTAAATGGTAAACTGACTGACTGACTGACTGGTTGACAAATAACAGCCCAAACCACTGTTGCTCTTCTCATACAGAAAAGGCACGAGCATTGTTCATCACGCTTGCTCAAGTCGGATTGGCGATTTCGGACTTGTATATAGTACAAGTTCAGGTTTCCTCATGAACTTTTTCCTTCACCGATGATAAACTTTAGAAAGTACATACCTATGTTTTGGAAAAGTCACATTGGTACTTGCCAGGATTTGAACCCACGGCCTCTTGCATGAGACGCAGACGCCTTAACCACTAAGCCATCACGACATACTATAATGATATCAAATATAATTTTCTAAAATATGGATATTTTATTGTTCACAGAATGGCGACCAAAGGAGAATCAGTGAAAACAGAAGTCAAAGTAAGTAGATTTATGTTATTAATTTGATTATGTAGCTACACAAAATAACATCTTGGTTTTAATGAGTAAAAAAAGTAAGTGCTTAAGAAATAGTTGTAATAGTAAGTGTGTATAATTGTCCACTTATATTTATTTGATTGTGACGATTCTATTAAAATAAAAGACTATCGCAATTGACTTTTACTTATCAGTCAGTTTTCGACGTCTCTTTAAAAATGGACAACTCATAATGACCCTAATTTAGCTAAAAATAACCCTAAAACGATGTTATCGCGTAATTTACGAAAAACCAATTTGTAATTTGCGAAATAATTATGTAAACTGTGAAATGATAGTTAGAAAAATTTGACCTCAATCTGTTGAAGATACTTCAAAATTGAGTTCAAATTTTCCACCGTTACATACATACAGAGCAAGTTACATAAAAGCTTTTAAAAAGGTAATGTTTTGTAAGAAACTAGGTATTAGTGCCCGAAATTTAATCTTTGAACACATGTGATTCGAGCCGCAATAGCGACAGCCGGCTGTCGCTCGGTCGTCGAAAAGTTAAACTTTAAATATCGGCCGCTAATCTTTCAGGTCTTATATGTTTGGCTGAAAAACATAATATAATAGCTGAAAGATAACGCATAAAACAATAAAATACCCTTGATGAGGTAACGGGAAAAAGCTATTCCCGCCATCATACATTGAAAACTTTTCACTTTATCGTGAACCAATAATTGACTTTTACAATAAAGGATAAAATTCTAGGAATTTACCACAAACTTCCACAATATACATAAAGTGTACGAATGAGGAAAACATTATATTGTTTATGATTCTGTCTGTACTACAAAACGTTGAAAGTTAATGGTCTGAAAACTACTGAAATATTTTGATGGCAGTCTTTGTGTTAAACTATGAATGTTTGGGGGATTTTAAAGCGGGTTTGTATAATACATTTATTTATTATACCAGCCTATAAAGGATTTGTCACACTGGATGCGTTCTGCGGCCTGCGGTCAGGTCAAAGTGAACGCAGCCCGCATCATGTATGAACAACGCCGCCCGCAGACCGCAGCCCGCGTGCCCGCAGCCCACCGGTCAGAACGCGTCCTTCCCTCCCCATCGCCCCGTCGGCCCAACATGCGTTCTTTGGTTGTGCTCGCACGGTCAGATCGCATGCTATACAAAATATATTGATACCGACAATGTTGTTCATACATGATGCGGGCTGCGTTCACTTTGACCTGACCGTCGGCCGCAGAACGCATCCAGTGTGACAAATCCTTTACTGTTCTGCTGCAGGACAAAGGCCTCTTCTCACACAGAGAAGAGCTTTGATCATAACGCTTGCTCAAGAGGATGGAGATTTTGGGTTCGGACATTGATACTTGATTTTAAGAAGTCTTTCTGGCTTTCGGCTAAGTACTATTATTGGTTATCGTAATATTTTCAGTAAGTTTTGTTGACGGCACGGTGGGTGCAGCGTTTGGTTGTTACGCAGTTGTGGATTTAATTTCGACACACAACAAATATTTGTAAGGCCTCTAGGCATTTATTTCTAGTCTAGATGTTTATATTTTATGTTTGAAAACTACGTTTACATTAAAAATTATCTCCATCCTCTTGATGGAGATTTTGGGTTCAGACATTGATTTTAAGAAGTTGTCCTAGTCTTAAACTAATGTTAGGGTTGGGTCCATATAACCGTTTTACATGGAGTGACTACCCAGTACCTCCACAACGCTATTACTGGGTAACACGATACGCCTTGTAGAATCAAAGTATATAAAAAAATGACTTCTGACTACCTACCCGTTAATACCAATGATATTATAAGTAAAAATATGTAGATAGGTTATATGCAGTCAAAAAATGGCACTTTAAAAGTTTGCCAATTGACCAACATGATACTGAGTATCGCATTGACATTTGACGTTCATCTCTTTTTCACTCGCACTAAGTAGTGCGAGTGAAAAAGAGATGAACGTCAAATGTCATCCTACTTTGACGTGTAATGTATGTGTGCGTTAGTGTGCCGTTTTTGAAGATAGAATTTCATTTAGGTAACCTATCTACACCTTTTTACTTATAATATCATTGGTTAATACTGTCAAAGTTCTACGAATGGCTTTTAAGTGCCTTCCCAAGCAAGACCATGTTAGTAATGACCTAGATTTTAGAAAAAAAATATGAATTGATAAAGTTAAATCGGTACAAAATAAAATTTTGCTAATTCATGAATCTATGTAATCAAACCACCATTTGGTTTGGCAAGTTATCTTTTACAAATGTTACATATTAATCTTATGCCCTTATTAATAATCACTGTGTAAAGTTTTGCAATGAATAAAGCCTGTGTAACCATACATTTTTTGACGTATTTAAACCTGTCATAACTTTATGCAGCGATTATTAGTAAGGCGCTAAGTCTTCTTAATCTTAGCACAAAAAACGTCAGAAAACAATACAGTTACACTAATCACTCACATTTAGATTAAGTTCAGATACATACATGAAATAAAATAATACTATGCGAGCCGTACTGGCACCCAAATAATACCTCCATCAGGGCACTATACCTACTCATAAATTATTTAAGACATATTCAAAGCAGACGACAGGTGTACCGCTAGAATAGAGGGTTAAGCACCCCTGGGGTAAGGAAAAATGTGAGATTATACATAGGCATACGATATACGATTTATGTATATTTATAACTTGTGCTAGACGCCCTTCGAACACGTGTTCGAGACACAATAGAAAGACAATAGAAGCGCGATAGCCGGCTGTCGTTTGGTCGTCGAAAGGTTATCTTAGCACAAAGTTTTATGCTTTTCTTAGTAGTTTCATCAAGTTAACTGGGATTAGCTGGATACAAATGTTTTATGCAACTGAGTTGCTGGATAACATGATACCCCTTCTTTAGACTGATTGACTTATTTTTTGGCTTTTGACTGAGTACTATACAGGGTGTCCCACGGCTATACCACATGGAGGGAAAGTACCTTAAATATTGAAGATAGAACATTTCACTGAAAGAAGACATTATTTGAATTTTGAAACATTTTTAATTGCATTCATAGATATTTAAATAATTACATAGTTGAACCGGGAGTCGAACCTGTTACTCGAGAAAATTAATCAGCCTGTAGTTTTATCCTACCGATCGAAAGGCTTCATCACAAGGATTATTTTTAGCTAAATAACATAGTGTCAAAAATTAAAGAAAGACCATGAATTTTAACATTTTTAATACAAAATTAGCCAATTTTTCAACTGCGCAAAACTAGTCCCTTCTTCTTGAACACTAAGTGATAACTTTTGATTATTTCGCTCCCTGACGATTTTTTGGTCTTGTTTTGTTAGATATTAATTTATTTAAATGATGCGTATTAATTAAGTGGGTAGATTAATTAGTAATAAGTAGTTATGATTGTCAATTGTATGTCCTTACGGCAATGTTAGCTTTTAACTTTTCTGAACAAAATTTTACATCAAATGTTAAAATTCACGGTCTTCCTTTTATTTGTGACACTATGTTATTTAGCAAAAAATGAAATCTTTCGATCGGTATGATAAAACTACAGAGTGATTATTTTTACCCGTGGAACAAGTTCGATTCCCGGGCCAATCACTTAATTATTTAAAAAACTATGAATGCAATTTAAATTGTTTTTAAAATTCAAATAATGTCTTCTTTCAGTAAAACGTTCTATCTACAAGATTTAAGGTACTTTCCCTCCATGTGGCATAGCCGTGGGACACCCTGTATATATAAAAGACAGCCGTGTTAGTTACACATTTTATAACTTAAGAACGGCAGAACCGATTTGGCTAAAAATTGGTGGGAAGGTAGCTAAGGACCAGGGGACGGACATAGAATACTTTTATTTATACTATTTTTAGTAACCAAAAATCTGATATAACGCGGGTAAACCCGCGGGGGACAGCTAGTTATTGATAATCGAAATATTTTCAGTAAGTTTTGTTGACGGTATGATGGCCAGAGGTTGAGCGCTTGGCACAGCGTGTTGTGGCTTTAATTCCTGCACATAACAAATATTTGTAAGGCATTTATTTCGGGTTTTGATATTTATGTATGTGAATGTTTATATTTGTAAATGGACAGAATCGTAGTGGCTACGTTTGTATAAAAGAGTATCGATTCAGAAAATAAAGTAATTCAAAGAAACAAGAAGAACATACAGATACTTCAAAAGTTTTAATAAGTCTCAAGGTTATTTTAGGTACTGGTTTACAATACAATAGAGTGAAAACACGTTTAAATTTACGTAAATGAATGTAAACATTCCCGAGTGTATAAATATATATAAACAAATAAATATAAACAGAAACATCACGACTAATCACGAGTTACTGACAGGCTCATTGGCAATGTACTCTGTCAAGATTCTAATATTTTACTAATTATTATATTACTTGAGTAAATGACATTCAGAATAACTAACTTTTAAAAATTAAAACCTTCATACGAAATTTTTTTTCCGCACTTTCCGCTGTCTGTTCCTATGTATGCCTAAATCGGGTTTTTTTAATCGATAGAGTGACTCAACGGGATGGTATATAAGTATAATACATGTATAATATAAAAGAGAAAACCGGGCTTTTTAAAGATTTGTAACAAGAGTAGCTAGTATTATATAATCTGAAAGTCAGAAACTGCTCCAAGAATTTTCATGAAATTTAATACGCAAGGGGTTTAGAGGGCGCTAAATCGATTTAGCTATCTTTCATTTTTAGAAATCGTCGATCATTCAGATACTGATATATTATACAACATAGCACAAGCATAATATATACGATAGTCTTGAGTTCGATTCCAGGTCGGGCAAAAAAGTGTAATTGGGTTTTTCAATACATTTTTTTCATTATTTGAATAAATTAAGTATTATTATTAATACAGTTTATTTAATATAAGTAACTTAACTATGAAATCTAAATATAATATATACAAAACTTAAATAAATATATACAATTTGTATAAAGCCTCACAGGGCATCAAAAAATTCGTCCGCATCGCTGTCAATCGGACAGGTGCCGAAAAGCCACGTTGTATGGCAATGCTAATTCATTTTTGTGTCTTTTTTTCAGTAGTAGCCCGAAATTAGACGTTAGTAGTGTCACATCCCAGTACTTCGAGAAGCCGTAAATTGTAAATTCCTTTGTCCCGGCTGTTATTCATAGATAATTTAGAGTCGTTACATGTAATACAGCGTTCAGCACGAATACAGACAATAAAATAGACAATGTGAGCTAAAATTTACGGTAATCAACGCACAACTGAAATTACTGAAGCCAGAAACGTGAAATTTGAACTGAAGTTCCAGTAACTTATTCTATTTTTTCCGTTTATTTCCCTTAATCCATACTAATATTATAAATGGGAAAGTGTGTCTGTCTGTCTGTCTGTCTGTCTGTCTGTTTGTCTTTCTTTCACGGCAAAACGGAGCGACGGATTGACGTGATTTTTTAAATGATCTCCATTTAAAAAATCACGTCAATCCGTCGCTCCGTTGAAGTTGAAGGGATGGAGAGTAACATAGGCTACTTTTTGTCTCTAAAATTGCGAGAAAGATAGAGTAAAACAACAATTCCATTTTCCCATATAAAAGTTGTCCATGTTCTGTTGGATGTCGTTGTCATAGTAATCGGCAAATCAAGTGTCAAAACAGTTACAACTATAGACGTTACAACCCGTCAAACCTGACACAAATAAGTAATGTTTAATTGTTTTCAAAATACGAATGGAATCATTTTCATAAATCCAAATCATGCAAATAAAAGCCATTTAATACGGTTTGAGCTTTTCTTATTTCCAACGTACAAAAATAATATTAAGATAAAAAAAATATCTAGATTTAAAATATTTACTAGCCTTCGCCCGCGGCTTCGCCCGCGTGGATGTCGAACTTCTACCTACTATTTTAACCCTTTAGGGCTATTTTTTATATTCTTCACAAAGAATAAACCCTCCAAGTTTAATGTATTTAGTTAGTTATTGTTATATAACAAACACGTTGATATCAGGCAGTGAGTTTACTATTATATACATACTAGATGACCCGGTGAACTTCGTATCACTTACCTATTAATGTAAACAAAATTTATTTAAACCATATCACCTTTATTCATAAAAGATTTGTATCGATCCCCCCCCCCCCACATTATCACAATCTAGATTCACGTGTATATGAGTGGCCTAATAGTTGTTTAGTAATCTGGCAATACTGTCATTGTCGCTGTCACCTAACTTTTGAAGAAAAGATCGTTGAAAGGAAATTTTATGAAATGGGCTTTTAGTTTTAAAAAAAAGTCCAGGATGGCCATACAAAAACAAAAAAAAAATTCAAAGCACCATTATTTAATCAATACATCAATACATATAATAAAATCATTATATAATAAAATCAATCCATACTAATATTATAAATGGGAAAGTGTGTCTGTCTGTCTGTCTGTCTGTATGTTTGTCTTTCTTTCACGGCAAAACGGAGCGACGAATTGACGTGATTTTTTAAGTGGAGATAGTTGAAGGGATGGAGAGTAACATAGGCTACTTTTTGTCTCTTTCTAACGCGAGCGAAGCCGCGGGCAAAAGCTAGTAAATAAATAAATGTTAAGTGTTACGTACAATCGGCCTAATCAGATCAGATGTTTTTTTATTAAAAATATATTATTATCTTATATCTTTACTAAATATAAATAAATATTAATAAATAATATTTATAAATGGGAAAGTGTGTCTGTCTGTCTGTCTGTCTGTCAGTATGTTTGTCTTTCTTTCACGGCAAAACGGAGCGACGAATTTACGTGATTTTTTAAGTAGAGATATTTGAAGGGATGGAGAGTAACATAGGCTATTTTTGTCTCTTTCTAACGCGAGCGAAGCCGCGGGCGAAAGCTAGTATTATATAATAATGTAAATAACAACCCTGGAAAAAGCGATTAACCAAAATAGATAATCGATTTGTATTTTTTTACTCAGGGTTGTGATGGCCAGGTGCACACATCGACTGCATAACTACACACTGCACAAGTATTAATGTGACTTTTCCAATTCATACGCACTTACTTCCATCACTCGAATTCCAAGCCTCGGAAAGCACTAAAAGCTGTTGATCTCGGTTGTCATCTACTGACTGACTGATGATATATCAACGCACAGCCCAAACCACTGGTCTAAGGATTTTTTAAATTCCAACTCTGAATGTTTATCATAGTTACCGTGACCCTGGAACATAAAGGGCAATCGAAGGAACATGAGTGGATTTTAGTCAGTAAAAGTCTGACACGCCCTCCCGCCGCACCCAGGACGGGAGCAGTCATTGGATGATTTCCCACTCACCAAAAAAAAGGGGGGGGCAAAACAGCCCGCCGGGGTTGCGGAATATTTCTAATAGTTACCGTGGCCCCTGAACATAAAGGACATCCCAAGGAACATGGGCGTGTTTTAATTACCAAAAAAAAATGGGAAAACAGGAAATTTAACTTTTGACCGCTACACGGGCGATGATACTGGCGAAAGTTAGTCGTAGATAGACAGTACTTACTAAAGCCCGAAAGTCCGACTTAAGCTCGAGATCTGTAGCCCAATTCACGTAATCAAAACCGTAGCGATATCGTAGCGACTAACGGCCGAACTCAATAACGTACCTATCTTTAACCATCTGTTAAATTACCGATCTTTAGTGCATATAACCGCATTTGTGCGTTTCAATAAACTAAAGATAGATAGGAATATCTACCTTTACTTTGTTCTATCTTTGGGAGGGCTTACCACTTACCATAGTTAAGTAGATCTATAGAAAAAAAATGTAGAGCGTCTCAATAACTTTTTGACAGTCAACTTTAGTTTGTTTTCGTTACTGTCAGTCACAAATTTGCTATCTCCCGAAATCGGGCGATTAACTGCTGGTTTACATAGTAATTACAACTTATCTCATAATAAAATGGATTTTTTTAGTGATGAAAGTGATAATGAGACGTATGAGACCGGTGTATTTGATTCTGCGACAACTACAGAATCAGGTGAACGCAGAGTGCACAGTCGCATTAACTACGAAATTGAATTTTCTGATTCGGAATATTTACATTTAGATTTAGATTAAATAAAACTAGTGTAAATGAATTATCACTAAAAATGTTACCAAATTTGAGAGTTAAATGCTGCCGGTGAGTAAACTAGTATAGCTAAACATGAGATATTTTTATTTATTTATTAATCGTACGAATTAACATTACAAAATTATAAAAGTATCTCCCAAAACCGTCAAGACGGTTTATTTATGACAATACAAATAAGTTATTAATTACCAAAAAAATCACAAGTCGGAACACTTCAAAACAGATGCGGATTGCGGATGCGAGCGAGCGCGCGGGAATACAAAGGTTGACTTGAGCAAAAAAAAGGTAACGCATTTTTTGTGAGGAAAGGGACCTATCTGTCTTTAACTATAGATATCGTTACGGAAATTTTGTTATTGAGACGGCAGTTATTGATAGATCAGAAGTAGCAGTAAAGCTCTGGTAGCTAACCGGGTTTAACCCTCTGTAGAGTGTTGAGATCGGCCGTAAGTCGTTAAGACCATTTTCGTATTCACAGCCGTCAATCGAGATAGAACGACACCGATTTTAAAGACGCTCTGAATACGCATCAACGACACTTCGATCGAGCGACTTTAAAATCGGTGTCGTTCTATCTCGATTGACAGATGTGAATACGAAAATGGTCTTAACGACTTAGTCGCTACGATATCGCTACGGTTTTAATTACGTGAATTGGGCTACTGATAGGCAGTCGCTCTATGTAAAACTCTGGTATTCAGCTGGATCCGGTTAAATTGGAAGCCGACCCTGACCTGATGCAGTTGTCAAAATAATAGCAAGATGGTGATAATATTTTTATACTTGATATTTTTATTGAAAATTTATTAGCAAGACATGTTTTTACATCAAACGGTAAAAACTGACATAGTTATATCCAGCATAATATAATAAGATCATTAAAATCTGTTAAGAATAGTTTTAAAGTCTTGAATTTAGGTCATTGTCGTAATAAACTAACAAAGCGCTGTGTTTACAACTTTTGAATTAAATATCTGCTTACAACTGGCCAATAAGAAGAATTCGACAGATATGAAACGTAAATGTAATTTATTTTTTATCTTTTCAGTATATAAATGAATAGGAAGGATATAAAAAAGGGTAATTGCTGGACGACCTTTAAAAAAAACAATATAAATAATGAAATCTAATGATAATAATTATTTAATGCTGGCTGTTAAAGAAAATCATGAGAGTAGATCATCAGTAGATCAAAATAATATTTAGTGTATTTTAAGTCAAAAAATGCCAACAATGACATCAATGTAAACAGCGCAACCGTCGATTTTAATAACTACATAATCTTCTGTACTAAAAACGTTCACAGAAAGTTAAAACCCGCGACCTTGGATTAGCAAAAGTCACCCAACATTATTCTTCATTAGACCCTATGACTCCTCTGAGCTCAAGTTAACGGCATACCACTTAAACCCAAGAACTTTATTCCCGACACGAAAGTGGCAGCGAAAGCCTTTGAATTTATAGCCCTTTTATTTGACAACTCTTTAAAAAGACACTCAAATCGACTTTGTTTACACAGACATACAGTCGTGCGTGTCGAAACGACAGATGCATTCAGCTATTAGTGCCAACCTCTGAGTTACGGCTATTCATTAAAAAGAGATTCCACAAACAAAATGGCCGAAACTGAAACATTGACATGCTATTTCGATACAGAACACCATTTCGAATGCACGAAATCTCCAAGAAATGCATTGGAGCGCAATATTGTAAATTTATAATAGATCCAATATTCTGAATGTGTGACCACCATTCGATTCAGTAGCAAATGTAAGCAATGTCGAACCCGAAAGTTTTGGTTAGCAGCCAACATTAATAGCTGGGTGATATTTGGACGAGCAACCGCTGTCGGCTGTAAATCTCGGGATAAAGCTGCATTTATACTAATAATTATGCTTTCAACATCTATGCTCCGCTTTTTATAAGAGAGACACGAGAAAAATGTAACACATGTATTGTAAAACAAATTCAACATCTACACCTCGCGAAGATCAAGTACACGGAACCACAGAAATATAAAATAATCTCTTTATTTTAAACATTTCCGAAATGCGGAAAACAGAAATAGAAAAATGGGGCAATGTCATATAATAGAGGTGTGCAAAGGTGGATGAACTACGTGATGAAATATAAAGCGGTGAGAATTTGGGCGCGATTCACGTCAGCGATCGGTCGTGATGCAATCGCAATGCTGCAAATAAGATGAACGGTTGCTTCACGCGGATGAATGGAGGAGTAGAAATCAATAAATAATAATCGCGAAACTGTCGGAAGTATTATGGATGTTGTTTTGACGATTTGCTCAAGACAAATTGTAGACGAGGCGCCCGATATTGGGGTCGGTACGAAAATACATGGCGGCGGCGGAGCATACGGCAGTAGGCGGCAGGCGGCGTACGCGCCGACCGCGCGCACCACCTCCCGGATTCAAATGTACCGGCTCATTTACTACACTCGCGCTATATTTAACCGCTGCGACCAGATTAATATTTGCATGTTCCGTCACAAAAATAAGTGATCCGTCTCTCGATAGTTGTGATGTGAAAATTGATCAACGACAAGTGTGCTACCGTCAGTGTCAGGTATAAATGTGTTCACTGGATAAACAAATACGTTTGAGAGATCTATAATTCACTGCATCGTAGGAAGTAAATACATATAACATTTCGTGGTGAACATCAGACCTCGTGAGTACCTCGTATCTATTTTCTTCAGTTTTGTCAATTTGCCAAATCGTGTCCCGAGCTTTTAACGTTTTAAAAATTATGTTACATATAATATCCCTCGTAAACTTTATGATGTATGCCGATGGTTTTAGAGTAACGTAAGAAAACTTATTTCAGCAAAATGAATACACCGTCAGCGCTCCACGGTGCGATGAGCCGGGACCGAAAGCCGTTCACCTACACCCCGGGTGGGCTTGATCTCTCAGAGATTAAGTCAGAGCGTATGGCAAAACGGTTAATGAGGAATGCAATGAATCAAGGAGTGCCAGATACCCCAGCGCACGCGGTTCAGTCTCAGTCAAATACATCGGCTCCAGTGGCACTACCAAACTTTAATTGTTTACCAGTGCAAGTGTTTCCAACGTTCAACTTGCCCGCAAATCCAAAAACTTTACTCAGAACTAGGAGTGACCCAAGAGAAACACCGATCCAAAGGGTTGTGCCATCTTCTGTAAACACTTCAAGAATTGATAATAATGATACATTTAATAACAATAATAAATATACGCCAACGTACTCACAAGTAAACAATAACAGACCTGTGTCTATGTATGAATACAACACTCCGCCGGCGCCGGTGAATACGTACAGTTTACCTCGAGCAAATTATGGTAGTGACGGATATACAGCTCCAATTCTTCCAGAAATCAGTTATGAAGCCGAGTATTTCCGTGCCCCACCGAAAGTTTTTAGTGCAATTGAACAGTTACCTAAGTTGGAAATAAGTGAAGATAAAGACAAACTTCCTACTAATGAAAGTGTAGAAACATGTTTAGATTTGACAATCGAACCGTTATCTGAAGTGACTATTCCAACAATAGCTCCTCTTTCACCTGTAGGATCAAAGGACGTAATTGTTCCAACTATTTCTCCTATACCCGTTTTAACAAAGCCTGTTGAAGATAATGCGGGGACTGAAAATGAACAGGTTCAATTAAAATTACTGTATACTTATTATGTCTATATTTATATGTCTGTTTATGTTGTCTGTTATACATACTTACTATACAACATTTCGGAACTATAGAGAACATACTAACGAACTCTCATTGTGAGTCTCAATGTTTTGTTATTCATATTTAATTATATTTATATTTGTTCATATACACTAGTACACATATTTATATTTATTTAATGTTACGTATCTAATCAAAAGTGCTTAATATTTTTGTATTTTGTTCAAACATTATACTCATTATAATTTGTATTCATTTAACTTTCAGAGAGAAGTCAAAGTGGTAAAGAAACAAGTTAAGAAAGAAAATAAAGTTGAGGAACAAAATGGTAGTCAGAATGGAGATACAAACGTTGAGGCCGAAATGACTGTAAAATTGCCAACAAAGAAATCGGCAGCTAAAACTGAGACTAATGTGGAAGTTGTAAAGAGAACTCTACCCGATGGATCTGTCGAAGAAGTAAAAACTACAACGACAAAGACAACAATTGACGGAAGAACAGAAATCAAGACAAAAACTGAAACAACAATAATTCCAAAACAAGATGAATCTGAAGAAGAAGTCGTAGAAGAAGAAGAGGAAGAAGGTGAGGTTGAAGAAGTTCAGGAACCTGTAACAAAAACAGAGACAGTAATCAAAGAAAATGGAAAAGAAAGCAAAGTTGTTAAAACCGAAGAAAGATCCGAGTCAACGACAACGTCGACTAAAAAGGTGGTCGTAGTTGAAGACTCTCCTAAAGAAGAACAGTCTGTGAGTCGGGAAGTCGAAAAACAACAACAACAAGAGGAAGAGGAAGAGGAAGAAGAAGAAGAAGTGGAAGCAGAACCAGTGACGGTAGTTGTGAAAAAACAACCGACACCAGAACCAGCAGTAGTCAAATCTAAACCAGTTGAAGAAGATGAAGAGGAGGAGGAAGAAGAGGAAGAACCTGAAGAAGAACCTAAAGTAGCTCCAAAACAAGAAACTAAAGAAGAAGCAGCAGAAGAGGAAGAAGTTGAAGAAGAGGAAGTTGTGGAAGTAAAGAAGGAAGAAGTGAAAGCACCTCCTCCTAAAGATGAGGAAGAAGAAGAAGAAGAGGAGGAAGAAGAATATGAGGAAACCGAGGAAAAGAAGGACACGAAGGTAGAAGTTAAAAAAGAGACTGAAGAAACCAAAGAAGAAGAAGAAGTAGAGGAAGAAGAATCCGAAGCTCCTGAAGAGGAAGTTGAAGAAGAAAAAGAAGAACCTGCTGAAGAGCAAAAAGAACCAGAAGAAAAACAGATAAAAGTAGAGGTTGTGCCAACTGAAGAACCAAAGCCGGAACCAAAAGCAGAAAAATCTGAGCCAGCGCCCAAAGCAGAGTATAATATACCTATTAGAGAACCATCAATCCCTCTCGAAAAAGTTGAAGATGTTGAAATTAAACCCATTGGAAGCTCACCAATCATTTCCAAATCTCACTCAGAAAACACTGAAATTATTACAAGCACAATAGATCCCAAAAATGGACTTAGCACACAGACAGAATACAACAAAATAGAAAATATTGTGACAGTGAATCGTACTACAAAAATCCTAGATAGTAATTACGAGAGTTTGACTCATCAAGGTATTCCGACCGTTAGGACATATTTTCCGCCTCCTAGTATAGATAGAATTTCCACTTCTCCTATGCCTTCTAGACCTTATCAACCTGTATATCCCCCACAACAAACTACTGAAAGACGTCACAGTCTTCTCTTAGACAGACTGAGCACGGAACGCCAAATGCCTTCTGACATTTACCAATATGGTAACCAGAATAATCAGTCTTATGATGAGCCAAGGGCTGAAGTTCTCACTGTTAGTAATGTAAAACCTAGTTCGATTACCAGCGACCAGCAGTGGTACCAACAAAAGAATCAAACGAACCTTATTTATAATAATGTATCTTCTACCCCTACTCCTGGTGGTCAGCCTTGGACCCAGCCTAAGTCTCAACCTCAACCACAGCAGCAATATCAACCTCAGTATCAGCCCCAGCAACAGTATCAGCCATCGCCGACACCACAGCCCCAATACCAGCCTTCTCCTACTCCCCAACCCCAATACCAGCCATCTCCAACTCCCCAGCCCCAGTACCAGCACTCTTATTCAGAGCCTGCCGCTGAAAGAACACCATCAAACTACTCTACATACACACCTACACCTTCATGGTTATCCAACACTGACTCACGACAAAACACCACACAATCCAATCAATACTCTTCAGACAGTTACCTAAAAACTACACAGCAATACTCTTCAAGTTACGTCCCTCCCCCGTGGGAGCAGGACAGCAGCTACACGTCTGTCAATAACACTTCACAAGTTTACTACGCCCCGGCTCCATTACCCGAAACTCAAACGTTTAGCCCCGCTCCTGCATCCGGCTGGAAACCCCCACCGGCTAAGTTCTCCAAAAATGCACCAATTTCCTACATACCACCAGCTCCCAACCAATCCTTCGTTAGGTCCGCTTCTGTCTCAGAACCACCCAGAACCCCTGGCCGCAAGACTTACTACAGCGAATACGAAAGACGGTACATCACTGTCCCGGAATCCACTTACATCCCAACGGAGACGAAATACCAACCACAGCCTGACCCGTCTCCACAGTACTACTACGATAATAATGAACCTACGGAAGAAGTTGAGCCCCAATGGCGTAGAGAGCTTAGAGAATTTACTGAGAAGACTTCCCAAACTACGACCACCACAACAGAACAAACAAGTGTGCAGCCTCCATGGGAAGCAGAGGCGAAGTATGGAAAGAATCCGTCCGTAACGTATACTCCGACTCCGACGTGGAGTCAGACATTAAGACCTCGTTCTTATAACGAGAGGAGTTTTGAGTCCGAGTATGTGTCGCAAGAGTGGCCGAAGACTAACACTTTGGGGAGGGGTAGGCCTCTGAGTACTATTAGCAGGGGTGTGGAAGTGATTCCTGAGAGGAGCCGAGGTGTGTCGGTGGACCGGTACAACCCGACGAGCTACCATTCGCCGGTGGAGCACACGCCCGTGCAGTCGCATACCCTGACCACGCCGGCGGCGCATGCTGGCTACCACAACCCGAACGTGCCTGCGTATCATGCTCGTGCTTCAGCTGAACCAAGGTAAGATTAATGGTTGGCAATGCCGACGTCCATGACAAAAAAAAATTACTTAACAAAAAAAACATCAGTTTAGCATCCTTTTTTGATTTCATCATACTATTTGGCTAAAACTGTTCACGGAAAAAAAAACTCACGGTTTTACATTCAAATGTTACACTCAATTACAAACATGGATTACACGAACGAAAGCTCTTATAACGTAGACAGAGAGACATTCACAAAATGATGGTTTTGTTAATGTTAAATTATTAAATGATAAGTTTTTTAAGTATTTTTTGCATTTGCATTCAGAAATGTCCTACTGAGTCTAAAAGACGCATACGAGTATAGCAACTATACAACTCCCAACATTCTTTGAAAAGCTCATCATTGTTGAGCTGAAACCGAAACGTTTTCTCAAAATAACCGCGATGTTTGCTATTTTCAGAGAGCAACCGATATCGTACCAGCCACGCGTGTACAGGGAATCCCGTGCCAGCCCCCTGCAATCAAGATCCTTCAAGTACCTGCAATGGATCACTGGCACTGAAAACTGAAACAATTAGGACTAACTTTAATTTTAAGCCTCCTTATAAACAATGTTATTGTGAGTAAAAAAGACATAGGCAACTCGATTGCCAAGAGTTATTTGAGATCAATGACGTTTCTCGATTGCATGACATTACAATATTACGTAATATAAACGTATAAGTGCGTTAGTATAATTTTTTTAAAGTTCGGATTTTGTTCTAACTAATCTATTAGTGTGGCATTTTTGAAGTTCGAATTTTGACGTATGATATTATCTATTTACATCTTTTTGACTTACAATAATATTGCTTATAAATATTAATTTTATTCGAAAGGTATAAACATCGTTTGTAAGAAATGTTCTATTTATGTAAATTGAGGAATGTGATGGTGTCAACTGTAGGTAGACTAAAAGTCCTTCAAGATAATCCTAAAATTCTTTAGACCGAATTCATAGCGATTATCGTCGAAGCGAATGTTTGTCGTGTATAGATCGAAACGAATCGATTGTAAGGTGCTGTAAATTATAAGTTAGGTTCTTTTTAAAATCTCTATCTTGTCTGTAATTAATTTTCATTTTCAAATAATGTAAATACAGTTTTCCACGGGCCTTGTTATACGTACTAAATGCATGTTTTCAAGTATTTATTCTCTCGTCTCATCTGGTTCACTTGTATTGAGAAAATGCGCGATATTGTGATAAATCTTATGTATTACTTATTGATTGTTCTAACCTAGTCAACGGAGACATGGATGTCGCTAGTCTTAGCTCTTTAATTAACATAAAATACACCAATGCATTTCTGCTTCATTTCGTACTAATTAAGTACTTCAAAATTAAGTTTTATAATTACAATTAGCATTTATTTATATTGTTTGAACTTTAAAAATGTTTTGTTTTCAAAATTCAAATTTTAAAAATGTTTTTTAACCCTCTAGCGGACAGTGATGTTTATTGTTCGAAGTTTAAAAATATATTTAAATTGTATTTTAAAATTATGTTTTTTGAACGAAACAAAATTATTTTTAATTTTCATATAAAACAATATTTGTAAGCTTAAAAATTCATAATACTATTAGAGTGTACACATGATACATTGCGTCTTTTGTTAAAAAAGAACGTTTATGAACATTCGTACACGTTTTGCTTTATTAATTTATTTAGCCTAAATATTATCTTATTTATTAATTTCAACCAATAAATTAATAACCGCATTATAAAAACAAAGGTGTGTTTAATAAATTTTCTTGTCTATTTACATAACAAAATAAAATAGATGCTTGGTCCTTTGTAACAAAGTATTGTTTCTTTTATGTTATTTGTGAAATCATTGTTGAGTTTTATTTAATAAAATATTCAAGTTTATTGCTTGTTTATTTCAAACGAATGTGGGTCGCGGAAACTTATGTACCATGAAATTTTTGCCGTAAAGTTAAAGCGTCGTTTTACTAAAATGGGGAAATTTTAAACTGATATAATGTGAGAGATATTTACTATTGCAAATAGAACGAATAATTTTCGTTTAATCCCATTTTTGAATGCTATTTTATTACGTGGTTTTTAATGTTTTATTATAATTATTTTGCCTTCTCGTTACAAGTAGCTAAGACTACTGAAGAGAGCGAGATTGTTTACAGCTGAAAACTTTTAAAAATTAATACTTTTAGAATATAATGTTATTGGCCTTTAGCATGTTAATTTTTTTGTAGGTAATACTATTCAAAGCAAGAGAAAGGTAAGTAATTTGAAAAATGAAATACCACCTACAAATTCTGTCAGTCCACCAGTAACACACATGAAAACCTACAAGCACACATATCTCCACGAACTACTTAACATAATTAATTAAATAAATTCCCAGTTAATTCACTTTACGAAAACCTTTTAGAATGCAAGGTTGCGGTCACGTCCCAGCAAATAAGGATATACGTCTTTCTCCCTCTCCCTCCTCCTCTGTAAACCCCCTCTTTGGCCCGCAAAACCGTAAAAACCTTTCTTTACAGCACTAGTACAGGGAAACGCTCTTTCCTTCAAGCATAGCCATGACTACGTGCATCTCTTGTACATTATGCGATTTTAAAATGCACTGATTTCAAACGAGGAAAAAGGGTTTTATACGAAATCCTTTTTCGTTGAAACCACTTGGCGGAACAGGGTTAAGTAATTTTTAAAGATTCGGTTTTTTTTTATTGAGGAGGTAAAAGCGTTGGCAGGTCGTCGGAGCGTGGTAAGTTGGTATATGGAGGATGACAAAAAGTATTAATAAATTATAATAAAAATATTTTAGAACAACTGCCATCTTCTTTTAAGCTAGGCAGAATCTATGTGGTAACCAGACAACCGAAATACATACTTATGTAGTTCAAAATATATTTAAATAAATAATAAACAATCATGCTCCTCACACAAAGGTTTGGCCTAGGTGGAAATAATAACAAAAAGACAAAACGACGTAATCAGGTATAGTATTAAACTATAGTGAAATACGCTTGATCTGTCAAACACCGTTACGCTGGCATCGGCTCGTGAAACAATTACTTTAAATTGTGTCAATTGGGATAACAGACAAGCTAGAGGTATTTTTGGCATAACAATTCACCGAGACATATTATTGCAGAACAGCCCTCCCAATGCTCACACATCTAGGATATCAATCGGACTTGTGTAAGCGCTAATATCCTATAATGTTCTGATAGCCTGGTACAATTAAGTGATGGCTCAATGCTCATTCATTAACCTTTGAGGGATAACCTCGGCAATGCATTATTAGTTCATGGTATTGACCCGCGAAACAATCACATTAAATGAGACTTATTAGGATAACAGACAAACTAAAGATATTTTTGACATTACAATTCACCGAGACATATTATTACAGAATAGCCCTCCCAATCCTCACACCTCCAGGACATTAATCGGTCTTGTGTAAGCGCTAAACATCCTATAATGTTCTGACAGCCTGGTACTATGTAGTGATGGCTCAATGCTCATGTCCTTTTGAGCGATAACCTCGGCTTTGCATAGTTCATGATGTTAAATCGGTCAGAAACTAGGCTACGGATCATTAAGGATCACCTTGATGATGGACAAGGAGTAATTAATGTTCCTGCGTATTAGTGTAGGGCAGTTAACTGGTTTCTAGGACTTTACTGGGTTGTATTTTGAAGTTGGGCGGTGTTACTGTAATTTTCCTTGGCGCGATGGCGGTTTGGCAACTTTCATACAGAATCTATCAAATAGAAATATAAATACCTCATGAAAATTATATGTCAGCCCTAAATATATGCGAATTAGTATTAATTGTTACCGCGGTCCCGGAACATAAAGGGCAACCGAAGGAACAAGGGTGGGTTAATTTTAGTCAGTAAAAGTCTGACAATCCCTCTCGCCCCGCCCAGAGCGGTAGAAGTCGTTTGATGATTTCCCATCATCAAAAAAGCCCTTAATATATAAAAAAAGAGATATATAAGCTCAATCTATCGCTATTTTTACCGCATAACAAAAAACACCTTTACAAAAACAGTTGATACCAATCCTATTATCTTACCTGAAGAGGATTCACGAAAGGACGTCCTCTAGAGAATATCCAAAATACCACTCGTTAAGCGATTAAGGGCCCAATGTTTTCGATTTCACGATAAAAAAAACGTTCGGTTACAAGTCCCGCAATTTGCCGGGACGAACATCCCGTGGCGCTTCGTTATATCCCGCTAGAGGGGAGCCCATTATCTTTGAGCAGAAAAGAAATACCGAAAATTGCTCTAATTTATACTCCGTGCGTGTAAGTATTCTGTTGCCGCGGCATTTGAGGGTTGAACTAAGGACAACTCGGGAATTTGGGGTTGTGTCGCCGGGAAGTTGAGGGTTATGGTACGGTAATGATTGTTGGTTAGTGGTTTGTGTTTGTAATTATGATTATCGTGTAAAACTTTGTATGTTGGTAAGTTTCAGCTTAATATTGTGTTTTAGACTTTTGTATAGGTTTTTTAGTGCCGTTTACGTTTATAGGGCTAATAGGGCACCAAAAAAAATGGAAAATGGAATTTTATAACTATCTTTTGCCCGCGACTTCGTTCCCGTTCCCGGGGAATTTCCGGGATGAAAAGTACCCTGTGTCCTTTATCGGGTCCCAGACTATATCTGTACAAAATTTCATTAAAATCGATTTAGTGGTTTAGGCGTGAAGAAGAGACAGTATGGATTTTTACGTTATTTGTTTCACTTATTCCTACCTTATAATATCTATACTATTATATATATATATATATATATATATATATTATAAATTTGAAGACATTGGAGCTACTGGTCCAATTTGAAAAACTATATTTATGTTAGATAGCACATTTATCGAGGAAGGTTATTGGCTAAATAACATCACGCTACGATCTACGGGAGCTAGACAGTAACCAAAAACGCGAGTGTAACCGCGGGAGACAACTAGTGTCAATTTATGGCGCATTTACATTAGGTCGGTCACCGAAGGCGGCGGCCGCATTCGGTTTAACTGAAACGCTTACCTAAATTAAATAATACGTCCAAACCGAATACAGCCAAACGAATACTGTTTATATTAGTCGGTGACCGAATACGTCCTGCAGCCAAATACCGGCTAACCGACTAATGTAAATGCGCCATATGAGCAGCGAAAGATCTCTCATTCACTCACTGATTCAACACATACTCATAAAAATTACTTGACCCATGGAACTGAAATTTGACATTTAGGTCATTTATTTCTTCTATAATTCTATAACTCATACGTATAAAAAGATTGCCCACCACTTCAAGTATTTCATGATATCACCAGGCGTCCGTCACTCGCTCAAGGCCACGCGTTTTATGCCTACCGCTTCGCGTATCGTCGACGATACAACGAACACCGGGCTGTCGCGCGCCCGGCTGAGTGCTCGCGCGTCATGGGTACAGCGCTGACTATCAAAATGCCAAAACCACGTAATGATTGCGTGATTATTATCCAATTCCCCTGTTTCCCAATTCTCCTGTTTCCCTTTTGATTATTTATTAAAATTATTCACGCGGTTTTGGATATTTTCGACACTAAAATATATTATTGCAGAACAGCCCTCCCTATCCTCACAACCCTAGGACATCAATCGGACTTGTGTAAGCGCTAAACATCCTATAATGTTCTGACAGCCTGGTACTATCTAGTGATAGCTCAATGCTCATGTCCCTTTGAGAGATAACCTCGGCTTTGCATAGTTCATGATGTTAAATCGTTCAGAAACTAGGCTACGGATAATTAAGGAGTAATGTATTGCGTATTATTGTAGGCCAGTCTACTCATACTTGGACTAGGTCCTGGGTTGGATTTTGAAGTTGGGCAGTGTTACTGGAATTTTCATTAGCGGATTTCTTACATGCAGTCATTTATTTAGAAAGAGTTATAACAGTTATAATTATATCCGTGCTTCCTTAAACCTTCGAACAAACGTAATTCGAGACACTATAGAAAGACAATAATAGCGCGACAGCCGGCTGTCGCTTGGTCGTTGAAAGGTTAAGCATGAGGCCCTTGGTCTAGACTGTTATTTGAAGATAACTACGGTGTAACTTAGAAGCTGGGTTTCTCACCTTTGACTAAGAAGCTGATGGTGGTATGGATGATGACTTTTGCCTATTAACATCAGCAATACCATAGGCCTCGCGATTCATTGCCGTCCCGAAGATAAAGGCGATTGTGTAACTACACTGGCACTCATAATTTTTAAACAAGTAGTCGACCTTCTTCAGAATCTTTTTTCAGAAAAATAAACATGGCGTGATGGCGGTTTGGCAACTTCAATACAGAATCTATCAAGTAGAAATATAAATACCTCATGAAAATCATATGTCAGCAATAAATATATGCGGATTAGTATTAATCGTAACCACGGTCCCGGAACATAAAGGGCAACGGAAGGAACAAGGGTGGGTTTTAGTCAGTAAAAGTCTGACACTCCCTCTGGCTCCGCCCAGAGCGGTAGAAGTCATTTAATGATTTCCCATCATCAAAAAAGCCCTTAATATATAAAAAAAGAGATAAACATATAAGCTCAATCTACCGCTATTTTTACCGCATAACAAAAAACACCTTTACAAAAACAGTTGATGCCAATCCTATTATCTTACCTGAAGACGATTCACAAAAGGACGTTCTCTAGAGAATATCCAAAATACCACTCGTTAAGCGATTAAGGGCCCAATGTTTTCGATTTCACGATAAAAAAAACGTTCGGTTACAAGTCCCGCAATTTGCCGGGACGAACATCCCGTGGCGCTTCGTTATATCCCGCTAGAGGGGAGCCCATTATCTTTGAGCAGAAAAGAAATACCGAAAATTGCTCTAATTTATACTCCGTGCGTGTAAGTATTCTGTTGCCGCGGCATTTGAGGGTTGAACTAAGGACAACTCGGGAATTTGGGGTTGTGTCGCCGGGAAGTTGAGGGTTATGGTACGGTAATGATTGTCGGTTAGTGGTTTATGTTTTTCATTATGATTATCGTGTAAAACTTTGTATGTTGGTAAGTTTCTGCATAATGTTGTGTTTTAGACTTTTGTATAGGTTTTTTAGTGCCGTTTACGCTTATAGGGCACCAAAAAAAATGGAAAATGGAATTTTGTAACTATCTTTTGCCCGCGACTTCGTTCCCGTTCCCGGGGAAGTTCCGGGATAAAAAGTATTCTGTGTCCTTTCTCGGGTCCCAGACTATATCTGTACAAAATTTCAATAAAATCGATTTAGTGGTTTAGGCGTGAAGAAGAGGTAGACAGACAGAGTTACTTTCACATTTATAATATTAGTATGGAAGTATGGATTTTTACGTTATTTGTTTCACTTATTCCTACATAATATCTATACTATTTATTATATAAGTATATATAAGTCTGAAGACATTGTTTGTTTGTTTGATTAAATGCGGTAATCTCAGGGGCTACTGGTTCAAAATGAAAAACTATTTTTATATTGGACAACCTATCGAGGAAGGTTTTTGGCTATATAACATCACGCTACAACCTACCTGAGCTAGACAGTAACCAAAAACGAAAGTGTAACCGCGGGGGACAACTAGTGTCATTTTAGGGCGCACTAGCTTTTGCCCGCGGCTTCGCTCGCGTTAGAAAGAGACAAAAAGTAGCCTATATTACTCTCTATCCCTTCAACTATCTCCACTTAAAAAATCACGTCAATTCGTCGCTCTGTTTTGCCGTGAAAGAAAGACAAACATACAGACAGACACACTTTCCCATTTATAATATTAGTATGGAATTACATTTAATTAGGTCGGTCACCGAAGGCGGCGGCCAACTGAAACGCTTACCTAAATTGAATAATACGGCCAAACCGAATACAGCCAAACGAATACCTGTTTATATTAGTCGGTGACCGAATACGGCCTGCAGCCGAATACCGTCTAACCGACTAATGTAAATGCGCCATATGAGCAGCGAAAGATCTCTCATTCACTCACTGATTCAACACATACTCACCAAAACTTCTTGACCCATGGAACTGAAATTTGACATATAGGTAATATATTTCTTCTATAATTCTATAACTCATACGTATAAAAAGATTGCCCAACACTTCAAGTATTTCATGATATCACCTCAAAACTGCCAGACGGTTTGTCATTGTCATACAGTCCCTTTTGTACCTTAGGGACCATCCTCGATATTTATGGGGATCAAATTGTAAGGGTTCAATTCTTTTTCTATCGAATTCTATCGATTCCGAAGGTGTATTGATGTTTCAATCGATTCTGTATTCAAATGTTGGCAATTGTTTTTTCTGGAGAAAATGCAACTTCAGTTGTTTTTTCATCTTGTGGGTATTTTTGTTAGATTAGGTCTTTGAATGTTGTTGTATAACGCGGTGTCCTGCGTGAGCGACGAACGCGACGCGACGCGACGCAACACGACGCGACGTAATGCGACGCGATGCTATACGCGACAACTGTCCTACGTGATTTTGGTCATTAATTCTCGAATCATGGAGAAGTACAGTACAATTTTGCTTGAAAGTTCGAGGTGTCGCATCTAGTCGCCCTAAAAACAAGTGCGCGTTACGTCGCGTTTCGACGCAGACTGTCATATACATATTATAGGCCGCATTGTAGGGTATGCCGATTGCCGTTGAGTTGACCGCATTCGTCGCGTTTGCAGCGTCGCGTCGCATCGTGTTCGTCGCTCACGCAGGACACCGCGTAAATGAATTTGTTTTTTGTTATCAAATTGTAATGCTCGGTAGTCGGTACACACGACAACGATACATCGTTACGATCTGACTGTGCAGTTGTCTTGTGCAGTTTAAGGGTGGGGCCGAACATGCGTAATTTTGTGAGTTGTGAGTCGCAGAATTTCGGTCGTTTTCATAGAAAAGGTCGCTCTCATTTTGCGTTGCGAGACTCTCTGAAAGCGACCGAATTCTGCGACTCACAACTCACAAAATTACGCTCGTTTGGCCTCACCCTAAGGATCGTCCATTGTGCGTCTACGGGACTACGATGTCAACTTTCGTCGTGTATACGGAAACCGACCCCGACATCGAGGACCCCTAAAAATCAGAGACAGATCGTAACAATAAATTATTGTTGTCGTGTGTAACGAGCATTAGTAATGCAAGAGTCACCAAACCTATAACACATTTTTTTAACAACAAGAACAAAACAATCGATGCCGGTGTTCCTCAAGGGTCTGTTCTCTCTGCAACCCTATTCCTGCTCCATATAAACGATATGCTAAATCCTAGCATAGTCGGTTACGCAGATGACAGTACTGTTGTAGAGAGATATCTGGCCAGCGCAAAAGACAGTAGGGACGATATTCGTTCACAGAGAGAGACCATGGTCGAGCGAGTGAACTTTGAGTGAAGTCGTGTGTCCCAATGGGGCGATGACAATCTAGTGCAGTTCAATGCCGCCAAAACCCAAGCGTGTCTGTTCTCCGCCAAACGGAGCCCATTTGACCTGGCTCCTACTTTCCGAGGTGCATCTGTAAATGTAACCGGCTGCCTTGAACTCCTTGGCATGGAGTTGAGTTCTGACCTCAACTTCGGCACTTTTATCGAGTCCAAAGCACAGACTGCGGCGAAAAAGCTGGGCATCCTTAACAAGGTTAAGCGATACTTCACTCCGGGACAGCTTCTAACACTTTATAAAGCTCAAGTCCGATCGTGTATGGAGTATTGCAGTCACCTATGGGATGGCTCAGCCAAATACCAACTAGCCGCATTGGATTCGGTGGATCGCAGAGCCAGAAGGTTGATTGGCGACAAGAAGCTGGTGGCCCTACTACAACCACTAGCACATCGGCGAAAAGTTGCCTGCCTGGCGGTATTTTACAGATTGCACTTCGGTGAGTGTGCTCATGAGCTACACGAGCTTATTCCCTCATCTCCTTTTTACCACCGGACATCCAGACGTACGGCAGGATACCACCCTTTCTTGGTTGATATTCCTCATATCCGCACGCAGCGCTTCTCAAAATCGTTTATAATGCGCACCGCGAAGGAATGGAATTCCCTGCCGGCGTCTGTGTTTCCAAATTCATATAACCCGGAAGTATTTAAATAACGAGTGCATAGGCATCTATTGGGTAAGCTCGCTCCATCGTAGGCCCCGTCTATGCCCTCGGGCTAGTCTGGGACCAAGAGCAAGCCCATAATAATAAAAAAAAAAAAATCTCCTCTGCTTTATAATAATAGCATATACCTATACTTAATAAGAATGGTTAAAGCTTAAATTAATTACATAATTAAGTATATATTATTTTACACAATGATCCCAGATCCCAGGGTCTTGGACTATTTGTCTAGCGTTTTGTCGAAAGACTTAGTGTCGTGACAAGGGCAAGTACCAATGTGACTTTTTTAATTCATATGTACTTTCTAAAATATGTCTTGGACATCACAGACATCTGTGCAGGAACAACATCGTGAGGAAACCTGTATTGTATTTAATATGAGTCCAAAATCGCCAATCCGCCTTGAACAAGCGTTGTGATCAATGATCGTGCCTTCTCTTCATGAGAAGAGGCCTTTGCCCTGTAGTGGGACAGTTATAGGCTGGTATTATTACCTACGTAATAAATAAATCCTTTTATATGGGCACGTTGAGTTGGTAACTTGTTCTTGCACTATTTAATCCAAAACTAGCTAGACTCTATAATCTTCTTCAACTCCTACAACAAAAGAATAACGTAATTTAAGTTGCTTCAACAATACTTATCTATTCTCCTAACTTTACAAAATTAAATAAAGAATCACCCACTTCTAACTCACATTTACAAGTCAGAAATGTACTTAAATAGATTTATTCTACTTACTAAACTTGTAACTTTTACAAGCAAAAAAACACAATTTATATCAATCATACTATTTTGCGTAGAAAGTTAAACGAAGGAACGATTCGCCATAGAATGATAATCGGTGTTGCGACAACTTTTCGACGACTTTCGACGACTTTCGTCAACTATAACGACTTCACTTGGAGTAAGAATGTGAAGTCGCTTACTTTGCAAGTATGAGTAATTTTTATGTTAATCATGTGGGTGTATATTTTACTTATTTATTTATTAAAACTTTATGCACAAAGAAAAACATTGCACAATGGCGGACTTAATGCCTAAGGCATTTTCTACCAGTCTACCTTAAGGTGATGCAGAGACAAAACATGGTAGGTGCAAAGATATTAAAGTAAAAGAGGAAAAAGAAATGAATTATTACAATAAATACATACATACAAAATATAAACAGTAGAGAGAGATAAAAAAATATAGATAGAGAAAAAGAATAAATTACATGTGGGATGAATCTGCCAATTTCTTGCGTAAGTATTCGCGAGCTTTAGCTTTAAATGTGTACCGACTGGTCAACGTCCTGATATCCTGAGGAAGATCATTCCAAAGGAAAACCGCCTGGACAAGAAATTAAGACTTAAGAAAACCAGAGCGGTGAGAAGGACATCGTAGAAGACAATTATTGGAAGAACGAAGATTCTTATTATGCGCAGAGCATAAATATTGAAAATGAGAAGTAAGATAAGAAGGAGAACTAGGTTTGTGTAGGAGTGAAAACAATAAATATAATAACAATATATATTTTAAATGCTTAACTTCGCGTACCATGCCATGCAATATTGACTGTTCATTAGTCTTGATAAAGGAGTAACTAGCGTAGGTAAATAAAAAAATGTAATAAACCAATTTTAAAACCCCCGCCCTTCAAAGTTGCAGTTCAAAGTTAGTATCGCGACTTCATCTAACAAAAGAGTTGAAAACTTTAAAACTTGTTTAAAAACCATTACAAGAACCTACTCTCAAATTAAATAATCGCATTTAAATCGGATCACCCGTTTAAGCACTGCGGTGCTACAGACAGACAGACACACACACATAGCAGTCAAACTTATAACCCCCCTCTTTTTGAGTCGGGGGTTAAAAAGGATTCCAAAAATGTATTATTTTTAACAGACTGTCCAGAACTATAACGTATAAGTACCGTTACCACTCAATGTAATTAAAATTCAAACATATAATTGAATTAAGTTGGTGTTGGTGCAGAATTCAGTTCTATATAATTTCGGGTGGCATACAATTTCGATTTTAAAAAGTGCTCAGTGACTCGCCGTTTCAATTATGTTGTACGAATTCATAGCCATTTATCAATCATAGAATTAAACTATTATCTTGAACTAATATTTTATAGAATATAATACAATTATTTATTTGAAATAAATGCACTGTTGTCTACTCAAACTCAACATGATTACATTCAAATAATTTTGAGTTTGAGTTTTGTCAGTCACAAGAATAGAAGTTGCTCGTGCCAAACAACAATGAAATTCCATGAACACGTTTTTGAAAACAATTAAGAATCGATCACAACTTGGTTACATCAATTATGATGAATCTAAAGAAGAGGTGTGGTGTAAGAAACAAATAAAACAATTTCAAAATAACTCAGGCAGTAAAGAGATGACCAGTCCCAGCTGACAGCGTCGACCATGACGTACTGAATTTGTACAACCTAGATAGTTAAAATCTTGTTGACCAGAACACTATTCATTCTTGATACTGCCAAACCTTTTCCACCACAGTCCATTAAAACCACAACAGCCAAAACCAACCCAAGAAACCATTAAAACGAAAAACATTGTACCAAACAATATTTTTCTTGAACAAACATGTTACAAACAGCTGTTAAGCTGGCAATATCCGTGATATAATCCTGCTAATTTACGACGCACAGTCGTTTGCTGCAACAACAATAACGTGAAATGCCTCGCCATTTGACAGTATTATACTGGTAACGTTTGGATTAGGTAGTGCAATAATCCTGATGCAGTGGGCTGTGAAGTAGAATGTTCTGGCATTGTTATTACTGATGTGGTAGGCTGATGGTATTTTAGTGTTATGACGTCACTGTGGTAGGCAGTTTGCTGCTTGCACTGCGTTACATGTAACGAGATATCTAGACATTTTTCTTAAGATCAAACCTGTCAAAACGATGTACTGTTTAAACGAGTGTCCGACTATACGGCGACAGCCACTACACCGACAGATTGAACGCCGACAAGACTTAAGGCGATTCACACACGCCGCCGCGGAGGGCGGTGAAGCGGATGTCATGTTGAATGAGACACTTAGAAATCCGTTGATACCTAACACACGTACACCGCTCGATCGCGCGGTCGAGCTCTTCACCACCACTGCCCTCCGCGGCGGCGCGCGGTGACGTGTGTGAATCGCCTTACGCCGACAAGATTTTACGCCGACGGGACTTTACGCCGACAAGACTTTACTCCGACGGGACTTCACGCCGACAAATCTCTTCACTGACAGGGTTCATCAGCGAAGCAACTTATATCCAATTATCATAATTACTATGCAAATCAATATAATAATATGCCTTTCTTGAAATTATAAATTAATATTAAGGTATAGTCGCCTGCCGGGATTGCGGAATGTGTATAATAGTTACCGCGACCCTCATTGGTAACTCTGGAACATAAAGGGCAATCGAAGGAACATGAGTGGGTTTTAGTCAGTAAGAGTCTGACACGCCCTCCCGCCGCACCCAGGACGGGAGCAGTCATTGGATGATTTCCCACTCACCAAAAAAAAAAAAAAAATTAAGGTATAGTCGACGTAAGAAACGTCATGATTGGATAAGTTTTAGTGGATAAGGCGCGCCCGCCTCTTGTGTTGTCGAGGTTGTGGGTTCGAATCCGGGCAAGTACCAATGTGACTTTTTCAACTCATATTTACTTTCTAAAGTTTATCTTGGACTTCACTGACATCCCGTGCCTCGGAAAGCAAGTAAAGCCGTTGGTCTCAGTTGTCATATGTGAATCATTGACAGTCGTTACGGGACGACAGACGCCAGAAAGTCTGACCAGTCTAACCAAAGGGTATCTTATCGCCCAAATACTGGGTTGTGAAGGTCTGATACGCAGTCGCTTCAGGTAAAACACAGGTGAATCCGGTTAGGCTGAAAGCCAACCTCAACAAAGTTGGAAAAAGGCTAGGGAGATAATAATAAAAAATTAAGATATAGTATAAAGTTGCGTCACTGATGTGAGCACTGTCGGCAAAGTTTTGTCGGCGTGAAGTCCCGTCGGAGTAAAGTCTTGTCGGCGTTCAGTCTGTCGGCGTAGTGAATGTCGGCGTAAAGTCGCTCACATTATTCAGTAATCAAAAAATAATATGACGATTTCTAAATCAAAACGAAACAGATTATTTCCAATTACCTAGTTATGACACTCTTTCACAGCAACTGCATGACTATACTAGACCTTAGTATAAATAAATAAGGTTTGACATTCTAAAACGCAATGATCACAATGACTAATCTTGTTGGTGAATGTCATTAACAGTGTTGATTTACAAACTTAAAATTTAATGAAATAATATGGATCAAATCTTCCCTGAAAACGACATCCAAAGATAAATAGGTATGTAGTTTTGAAAATATAGAACTAAATTGTTTTTGAATATTGACATTAATAAAATTGGGTCCGAACATAGTATTTGTTTTGAATAACTTAAAAACTTTTAGAGAGTTTTGTTGACTGTTTAGCAGTAAAAAGTGATACCAACTTTAACAATAATAACACTAGGCGATTACTATTGTATGGAAATACAAAGGTCTCATCTTACATGGCACTTACACAATTGGTTTAAAGTTTTACGTTAAGAAGTCCATACTAATTGAAAAAAAATCCGGATCTCACCCATAACATTTCCCTATAGCTTTTTGATAGGTTAACGCTAAAGACTTACATGACTATCGCTCCGAATACCATACCTTATTTACTACCATAGCTATACCTTTTCTACACTATGCACCAGACGAAACTATCGTCCGTTATATATTTAGCCGCAGCTGCCACGTCACTCCGTGTTAGGCAGTTTCAGACAAGCTACTGAAACATGTGTCTACGCTACGAACTTAGTTTGCACTAAAAATATGCACGTGTCAAAGTTTCTGGTTTTATTTTTAAGGGGTCTGGATATTTTAGGCATTTTAAGCGGCGTGGTTGCTTATGATTAGATTAATAATTTGTAGAAATAAACAGGTATTTTTGGATGAGATAAGATAAGATGCCTTTAAAAATTCTTCAGGAATTTTCTTGTATGCATGAAAATCCCGAATCTATTGTCAATCTATACTGATATTGAAAAGCTGTCGAAATTGTTTATTTGATTAAACCCGCTAATGTCAGAGTATCATGTGGAGTACTGGTTTAATTTAAAAGATGCTCTAGTGCTGGATAGCCTCTATATATAGGCGGTTATAACATTAGGCTACAATATACCAATACCAATATGTAGTAGCCAAAGATGCGGGTGAAACCGCAGGATAAGTTAGTAATATTTGCAGTCTGACTGACTGTTGAAATATCATCACATCCCACACTGCTGGTTCTAGAGACATGAAACTTGCAGGGTATATTCTTTGTGAGGGTAGGTATCCAATAAGAAAGAAATATTTGGTAATTCGACTTCTATAGTGGTAAGTGGTCTTTAAAATAGGCGATGAAAGTAAAGATACATTCACGTGGTTGAAGCCGCGGCCGAAAGCTAATATATTTTATACAAAAAAAAAATAATTTATTTTATGTACCTGTATACTTACATCGTCTGTGCCACAAGCGATGTAAGCATACACCATCTGAGCTGGTTTTAATTGCCTTGTAAATATAAAAGGCTTTAGCACACCTTTCAGACTTATTTTGAGCTGTAAACAGTCTGAAAAGCTTTGAAAAGAAATACTAATCTGTCTGATTGTGTTAAAAGTTCCCCGTATTTTAATTAGAAAAATTAGCACGTGTTATTATCTCTATTTACTCGGTTGTACACAAAAAGAAGTGTTATGTTTTGGTTTATGTGAGTTTCCTTATTTTAAGGTCTAAACGGATTTTAAACCTTCGAACACACGTGATTCGAGAAACAATAAAAAGACAATAGCAGCGCGACAGCCGGCTGTCGCTTGGTCGTTGACACGATTCTAGGTCAATGGGAAGTACCCTATAGGTTTTGAGTTTTGATTCCCTTGAAAATGTCTAAATATGCAATATAAACCGCCGTATTTTTTATTGAATTGATTTAGAAAATTGATTTTTTCACTGCTTTAAGAGATAGCAGACCTGAGTATGTGATATTAATTTCTGCTTGATATCTCGACGCGTTCCTGAGAAAAAGGTTCTTGACAGACAGACGGACAGACGGACGCCTGATGTGAACTAACTACAAATTTACGGTTTTCGGAGTTTTCCCTTTACTTGTGCTACATGACCTTGCTTCTTGCCAAATTTCATGATTCTTGGTCAATGGAAAGTACCCTATAGGTTTTGATTCCCTTGCAAATGTCTAAATATGCAATGTGAACTGCCGTATCTTTTTATTGCGTTGATTTAGAAACTTGATTTTTTCACTGCTTTGAGAGATAGCAGACCTGAGTACGTGATATTAATTTCAGCTTGATATCTCGACGCGTTTCTGAGAAAAAGGGTCTTGACAGACGGACGGACGGACGGACGGACAGACGGACAACAAAGTGATCCTATAAGGGTTCCGTTTTTACCTTTTGATGTACGGAACCCTAACAATGATGATAATAATAGGCCTTTTTAAAACGCTTAGTTTGTATAAATTGGCCATTTAAAACTTATGTTAACAATAAATCCAGTTTTTCTCATCACTTGGACGTAATGTCCTACCTATCTAGATGTCAGTGATGTCTAAAATAAAGCTAGGCCATTTTACCTTTGGTTCCCACGGTTTTGTACTCATAACCTAAAAATGTTCTGAAAGCACAACATACGAAATTTAAAAAAAGAACATTCAATTCGAAACTTTAAAACCGATGGCAGCAATACCAAGGGATGCAACCAATCACGTTGCAGAATTGTTTGAAGTTCGAAGTGTACAGCAAATTACTCCCCCCTCTAGCCCCTTTAGAACCGTTTCCATTTCTTTTTATGATCGCCGGTAACGTGGAAAGTTTGTTCGGGAGACGGTAATAGATATCGAAGCGACTGGCTTCGACTAGAAGACAATAACAGATGTACCAATAGCTCAACGACGGTGCTGACATCTAGAACTTACGGAAGAATTTTACAACTTGAGAGCGTTTTAAAAATCCTTGCTTGAAGTTTTTTAAGAACTGTTTTTGTGTTCATTTTCTTTGAGTAGTGGAGTTTAGCGAAATGTTTAAAGTAACACTAGTAATGTTAAAAATTAAGCAGGAATCGTTCATAACTATATAGAAAGTCGTAAAGGGTGAACCTATTTAAGTTTTTAGTATGTACTATCGACAAATTGGAATCATGACGACAATTGACAATCTCAAACGATTTCGTTTGAGATTGTCAGAATAACAAGACGTAACAAGTGTCATTTTTAATAAATGTTTACGTGAATGTCGACCTAATTGTATTTGAATGTCTGTAGGAAAATAAGCTTATGGGTCATGAATCCAATTGGTCGATCGTACCATGGGAGGTTACTTCAACAAATTGACTTAATCCATTTAATTTCCCTATTTTAAAAATAAATATGTCAAGTCGAAAAGAGTGTACTACGTAAGCTCGACAAATGGATGGGCGTTTAACGCTTGTGCGACAAAACTGTACAGCGACTCACCATAGTTCGAATGCACGCTAGTGCGACACACTGAAGATCGACATCACGCAAGTGTGACAAACAATTTCGCGACAGTAGCTCGACACTACGGTAGTGCGACACTACGGTAGTACAACAGTACTCTGATTCGACAGTACGTTGCGCGTTGGTGTTTTTGTTTTGACACTGCCCAAGTGATTATGCTAAGTGAAACGATTATGGACACTGCCGTCTGTAGATATAAGAAAGCATTATCTTCATCTAAATAAATAAAAATGAATCGCCAAAATGTGTAGTTTTTAATTGTGTTCGAAAAATATTAGGTATAAGTGGCTGGAGAGGCGCCTCGGCGCTTTCACTTATCGCCTGAAACAGGTCCTCACCGGACACGGTCAGTTCGGAGGGTTAATGTGTCGGATTCTGGCGTAAGCGACGCCTGAGTGGCACGTTGGAGGTATGCCCGTTTGGACGGACCACCGCGGTGTCCTTGCAGACGCGATCGGCGGGGCTGACCTCTCGCACCCGGCGTTGGTTTAAGCCATGCTCCAGGGCCGGGGCGAGACTGAATGGGACGCCGTCGCCTCCTTTTACGAAGCAGTCATGCTGGAGAAAAAGGCGGCGAGGCGGGTAAGGCAGCGTCCAGCCTCACGCCGCGGACAGAGACGCCTACGCCTGGGAGGCGTCGAAAGTTGCAAGTCGACTACCGGCCACCGTAGGCGCGGAACTGCGGACGGCGAGCGATGGGTAGCTCGCCGCCCGATAAGGACCAGGCCTGTGTCGATGGCGCGTTTGCTCCACGCGCGACACAAAGAGCAGTCAGCACGAGACGGGGCCCTCCGGCACGTTACAATAATAAAGGGCAACCGAAGGAACATGAGTGGGTTTTAGTCTGTAAAAGTCTGACACTCCCTCATGAGAAGTCATTTGAAATCATTTAAAAACTCACTGACTGATACCACCGTTTGTTGTTATTTAACTAACTTGAGAAATGAAACTTGAAGGATTTATTCTTTGTAAAGAGTAAATAGCCACTAAGAAAGTATTTTTTTTTATTTAACCCCTAAAGGGTTAAAATAGTGGAGAAGTTCGACATCCATGTGGCCGAAGGCTAGTATTGAATATGTCTTCATGTCGTACTAGCGTGATGTCGATCTTCAGTGTGTCGCACTAGCGTGCATTCGAACTATGGTGAGTCGCTGTACAGTTTTGTCGCACAAGCGTTAAACGCCCATCCATTTGTCGAGCTCACGTAGTACACTCAGTCGAAAATCACCAAACCGCCTTGAGCCAAGCTTGGCGATAGGTACGAACATGATCGCCAAGCTTGGCTCTCTGGCTGATAAAGGTCTTTGCCCAGCAGTGGGACAATATTAGACTGTTATATCTGCGGGGAATTGGTAGTTGTAGTGTTATCAATTCAATCCACCAATCCAATATACCAACCATCAATTGGTAGTTGTAGTGTTATTAAGTAACACTACAACTACCAATTTCCAACCAAACAAATATAACTGTGAAAAAGAAAACCATGAAAAAAATCACAATGAACATTATAATGTTTTTTCAAGATTACAGTCCAAAGTGACAAAACTACACTTCCACCGTATTCATTAAAAATTCAACAAAAATTTTAGGTACATTTTATTCAAAACGTGCGACCTAACCACAAAGATTTATGTCACCACAGACTATATTTAAACTTCCTTACTAAGATTTTATTATATTTTTAAAGCTTAACATCACTATTTTAACGTAAACACGAATTTATTACAACAACAGGGAAGCAGGGACGCACGTAGAATAACAGGGAAACTCATAATTATAAAAATCATGTGCATACGTGGAAAGAGGTTTTTATTCCACCAAAGTTGTGACCAAATGAAGAAGGTGGAATTATGACTTACACGGGATCCGGACTTTTTAGGGTTGCCAAGTAAAATTAGACCTGGGCTCTCTCTTTATTTGCTTTGTTCTGGACTGACATAAAAAGAAACAAAGACACACTTGGCTATTTCTATGGTTGTTTATTTCTATAGAAAATTAGAAGTTTATGAGATAATATATTGTATGAGCCGAGAAATATATTCACACAGTTAGAAATTACTTAAAATACATTCCATCTTTAAAAAAAATATACCTTACCAATATAAATAATATAAAACCTTTGTAAATAAACTTGTAATTGTTACACTAAAGGATTAAGGCCTCTTTACAAACAAAGAATATATAAGCATTGTGTGTCTCGAATCACGTGCATTCGAAGGTTTAATTTACAAAAAATGTATCACGTAAACAGGAAATAAATCTAACAAAAAGAATATTCCAAAAATAATTAAAACTAAACACGTAGATACTAAAACTACAACTTAATACCAAGCCCTGGTTCCAGGCAACTTCAAAAAATTCGTTTCAGTCTTGGACAGAAAAATAGTTAACAGAATTAAGCTGAGCGGGCGTGTGGAATTCTGACCAGTTTCTAATGAAGCGTCTCCTGTTAGTGGCGAATTTTCACGTCCTCACGAAATAAATGAGAGCTTGCCACACTAAAAAATAATAATCGCAGGACAAAGTGACGTAATCTAAGTAGGAAAGTCTGTGCTGCAAGATTATTTTTGTGTGGGATTTTTGAAATTGGAATATAAAATATTTCGCAATAATACGGATTAGTTTTGTTTCGGATGTTGAATTGTTACTGGTTATCTTTTCTCTTGGAGACGTGTAAAATTATTCGTGAATTAGTCGAGTAAAAAACGCTATATTGAATTAATTTATCCACCCGTAATTAGACTTACAATCCAAGTGTCAGCAAAGGCATTAGCATAGACACATCAGATTTTTTATTCCACATAGAAACATAAATTGCTTATCTAAAATCTTAAAAAAATGGCACAGCAGCCGCGCCGTAAAAGCCTGCATTTAAAATACAAATAGCCTGAACCAACATAGACAACGGCTGACGCCATCAAAATCATACAATCTGTTTGTGCGAACTTTTTAAAATTCCAATTGGAACGCAGCAATCACTAGGAAGTGACACATCAAAGTGACGCGCAATAAAGCGTCCCATTCGAAATACAAATTTTGCGCCAAAACAGCGTTGGCCAGTGACGAATAACCTTTTTCATGTATGAATTTTTAGTGTTCCATGTTTATGTGATTTTAAGTTTGCCATTCAGCCAATGGATGGACACCGGTATTGATCGGTAGCGTTAAAGGTGTGACTTTTTAATAAAGTTTATAAACAGTAATATAAAATAAAAATACCAGGCTATTGTTGACTCGGCAGGGCAAAGTGTCTTCTTAGCCTTCGAAGACCCGTGATTTGAGACACGATAGAAGCCCGACAGCCGGCTGTCGCCGGTTTATTGCCATATTTGTTAGGCAGATTGGCAATTTTAAATTTACTCAAAAATAGGTCCAGGATTCCTCATAACGCTTTTAATTCACCGATATAAAAGCCGAAACAGTACAACGGAATAGGGATGACGACAACTTAAAAAAAATTGCATTCTGTTTAGTCCGTCTTGTAGATCGGCCAAAAATACGGGACACGTATTTTTTGCTTCATCAAAAAAAATACAAAGATAAAGAGCAACAAAGTTCTGGAGTGGGGGCATAGTGGGGGCTTTTGACGCCACCGTAATGCAAAAATTGTATCTGATCGTGACGTTACGCACAACTTCAACGCACTGTATCGTCGTCATTTTTCGTTTATGAAAAAATTGAAATAATACGTATCCAAAATTTTTTAATAATCTCAATGACGGACTAATTACTTTTTTTCGTCGTCTCGCCTATTATAAGAAACAGTATTCAGTAGTCAAAAATTGTGCAAACTGCCCTTCAAACCAGCCGAAAGTTACTCATTAGCCAATATCATTAGTAGGAAACGACTATTGTTTTTGTGTGAAATTAATTGAGATGAATGACACGGTCGCGCGTACAAGGAGTCTTGGGTTTGCATGCGGTTCGTGAAAAACCTTAACATTGAGATTCATTCAGACTCATCCGTGCCTAAAAAAAGCATGTAAAGCCGTTGGTCTCAGCTGTCATCCGTAGATTTTTGACAGAGGTTTTGGTTAGACAGAAGTTCGAAAGGTTGTTAGCCTGTTTGTCTACCACCGCCAACATTAAAACGAGATAATTTCGGGCTGAGATATGAGGTGATGTGACGCGCGGTGGAGCCACGGCAATAGTAAATGTATGTATCGTATGTATTCTTGGTGACGTGACCGTGACGGGCGGCGGTGGACAAGCGGCCTTAGTTTTACCAAAGCGTATTACTGCGACGCGTGTTATTGCATATTAAACCTTCGAAAACGCGTGATTTATGACACAATAGAAAGACAATAGCAGCGCGACGGCCGGTTGTCGCTTGGTCATCGAAAGATTAAGTCATCAACTAATAAGCACTGAGTAGAACACTGGTATTCAGCTGGATCCTGTTAGACTGAAAGCCGAATGATTGATATGCGATTATGCAGCCGCCGGCTCCTACACTTAAAACCCCGAAGAATATCAACATTAACATAAACTAAAATTTGTCTACCTCCTTCATACTGATGATTTTATGTTTTCAACTTTTTTTTTTAATTTCATTTAATTTTTTAGCATCCTGTCATATTTTTTTTATAAATAATAGCAGTAATAAATTGTCTTTAAATATTTTACTTATGGCTACACTGACAACGTGCGCCTGATAGCGGTCACGTCACGTCCCATTCCCCCCTGATTGTCTTGACGCTCACCAGTCTAGAATGGTGGGGATCCCGAGTTGGGGAATGGGGCGTGGCGACGCACAGCAGTCAGTCGGCGACTAACTTTCGAGCTGTTCACTTGTGATAAGGAACTACTGTCGTTATTGGATTTATGTGTGTTCGGACCAAAGTGTACTCAGAATAAAGTTTTGGAATTGATAGTGGTGGTTTTCTTCAAACTTCAGAAGTGGCATAGAACCTAAAAAGGTATGTAACCTTGTGTATTTAATATTTTACAAACAATTTTGAATTTAATGACAAATATTGTGCATATTATTGTATATATTTAAATTATGTATATGACGGCGCGTTCTGTTATAATCTGTTTCTCTTTATGGCACTTCGAGAGTGATTGACTATGATCTGTCACTCACTCTGACGCGACACCAAGCGCTAGTACAGCAAGACGGAGCCGCCATTACAAGATAGAAGGACAACGGTTCACATCACATAATTGTGCTACGTGTTTGGTGGAGCTTCGGGTGGTTTTCTACAATTATTAATGGACATCAGAGTTATTTCGTTCCCATCGTTGTGATTTTGCAGTGTAATTACATTGTACCACTAAAACTGCGTGTGTCAATCTTCTCGCCCAATTACCTACGCTCGCTTGCATATAAGATGAAATCTAACAATAAAGAGGACCTCCCGGCCGTCCCTTTATATATTTAAATGCACTCAAGATACGTCTTGATCTGAATTATAAATACGCTTTGTTCTGATAGTGTTTTCCATGTATATTCTATTCCTGTAAACTATGTATTACTACCGCTCAAAAGATGGGTATGTTTCCCTCCACATGAACAAACAATATTGTCATTTTAAAAGACAAACTGTGATGTAAAAACATATGATAATACCTTACCTACTTAATTAAAACTGAAGTAAAATTTATCTTTAATAGTAGTTTGTTTAACTTGTAGAATTATAATGAAGGATATGGTACATGAGTACACGAGTGCCTATTTATTACATGAGGCGAAACATTATTTTCAAAAAAAAAAAACAAAGAAAAATTCACATTTATAAATTTGTATCTCGTTATTATAAATGCTTCAGATCTATTGACCATAGCGTGATGTATAGCTTATTTTGCTGTAAGACTTTTTTTTTTCTTAATTGTTTATTACACATATAAGACTCTTTAAATAATTTGTTTTCAAGGAAATAAACTTGCGTTGCTCTGTAACCAAAGTTTTATTGTTAAGAACATGAATACAAAAAATAAACTAAATTACACCTTTATCTTATTGCCTATTTACCTGTAACCAAAGAAACGACTTTTAAAGTTTATTCCTTTACAGTTTTATCTTCAATTTAAACAGTTTCTTTTCTAAATTAGCACATTGTACTTTTTCGTAAACCATTACACATCAAAATTCTTATTTTTTTAATTACCAGAGATTATAAGAGTTTACAGATAAAATATGGCGTAGACTACATAATGCTCCATAAACATAACCTGTTTTATCCACATCTACGACTGTTTTTACCGACGACGCAAAGCGCGGCAAAATTCAAAATCTAAAGAATTAGTGTCTTTTTCTTTACATCTCCCCCCCTCGGGAAGAAAATTTTCCACGGGATAATTTTCTTTTAAGACATCCCAGCTCCATCTTCTTCATTGCTTGATTCTTCCCGTATCATTGGTATTGGAATTAGTTTTGTGATATGAAAAAGGTTCGATTCCATTTTCTTGTGTCCTATGTCAATTCTATAAATTGATTTTGAAACCTGTTCAATGATCCGGAAAGGTCCGATTTTCAGTTCTTCTAATTTTTTCCTATTGAGCTTATTTCCGTTTTCCACATACACCATATCTCCAACGTTGAATTCATGACATTTTCTATTTTTATCGAATATTGCTTTGTTGTAGTTATGTGATTTCATTGTATTCTTAAGTGCAATTGTCCTGTCTCTGACCCAGTCAACATGTGTATTTTCTTTCTTCAATTCCTTAGGTAAAACTGTGACATCTGTACCATATAAAAGATAACTTGGTGAAAAACCAGTTACTGAATGAGTAGTTTGGTTATATTTGCACACACATTCATGCGCTATTGTTGTCCAGGCTTTTTTATTTCCATCTTCATTAATTCTGCATCTGATTTTATTGACTAGTGTCTGATTTAGCCTCTCATTTAGACCATTTGAGAAAGGTGAGTTCACTGCAGTAAATACCATAGTAATTTGATTTTCTTTTAGGAATTTCTTGAATTCTTTCGAATTTATGCCTGGATATTGATCTGTGAGCAGCATACCTATGTTTTCTGTTTCTGCTACATTTTTGACTAGTTTAATAAAGTCATTTGCATTCTGAGTTTTTGAAGTTAGTATGAATGCGTGTCTAGTGAAGTGATCTACTAACAAGTGCAAGTACTTTTTTGTAGATCTTGAACCACCGAAACCCCCTATTGTGTCTATTGATATTATTTCAAATGGTTTTGTGGCTGGCCCCAGATGAGACATATATCCAAATTTGTTCTGTCCTCTTGATTTATTTTTTATACAGATGTCACACTCACTACATATTTTTTTAATGTTTTTTGTTAAATTTCTTGCTGTGTATAGAGGACTAATTGTCTTTTGTAATTGTTTTATTCCAATATGACAGAGGTTTTCATGTACGTTTCTCAAAAGCTTGATACTGAATTCTTCTGATAAAATTATTTTCTCTTTGTTTTTAACCTTCTTATAATATATATCTTGTTTATTTATAATTTTTTCTTTATTCTTTTGTATTACTTTATTTTTATTCTGGTCTATTAAAATTTCTTCCAGATTTACCAAATTTACAATCTTTAATTGTTCATTTGTATTTTCATTTGATTCCATGACAGGGTTTCTACTCAGGCAATCTGCTTCCAAATTTTCCTTTCCTGGAGCATATCTAATAACAAAGTTATATTGGGATAAATAGTATGTCAAGTCACCTAGCTCTTCGTCGGGTCTTGATTTCAAATTCATGTTTTCTAATGGCTTATGGTCCGAATAAACTGTAAATGATTTGCCTATCAACCAATACTGCCAATATCGCACAGCTTCTTTTATGGCTAGGCACTCCAAATATATTGCTTTTTTTTTCTTTTGTGATCCATTAAGCTTTTTAGAAAAGTAGGCCACTGGTTTTTCTTTTCCATCAGGCTGAGTTTGTTTTAAAATGGCTCCAACACCCTCTATAGATGCATCCGTGTATATATTTATAGGTAAATCTTTATCAAAAATTGCAAGCACAGGTTGCGAGCATAAGAGAGTTTTTATTTTCTCAAATGCTTTTTGGCATTGGTCTGACCAGATAAATGGTTGATTTTTCCTTAATAAATTATGTAGCGGATCTAATATTATTGCACTCCTTGGTATGTATTCATTATAAAAGTTTATTTTTCCTAAAAACTGCCTTACATTCTTTTGCGTTTTTGGGGTAGGAAAATTCCTTATAGAAATCAGATTATCTTTAACTGGTTTAATAGAATTATTCTGAATTATGTGACCCAGGTATTTTACAGTGTCTGATGCAAATGTGCACTTTTTAAATTTTAATCTGAATCCTTCAGCTTTGATTGCTTCCAATAGTTGTGTTAGGTGAAGAATATGTTGGTCAAAAGATTGACTGAATATTAAAATATCATCGATGAAATTTACAGCAAAATCTGTAAGTTTATTCTTTCTTAGTATATTACTTAATATCCGTTGGAAAATAGCCGGTGCAGTTTTCAGTCCGAATGGCAGACAAGTCCATTGGAAATGACCATCTTGTGTGACAAATCCTGTTTTTTTTCTGTCTTCTATTCGTAGGGGAATGGACCAGAATGCAGAATTTATATCCAAAGTTGAATAAAAATTGCAATTCCTTGTTTTAGTCATTAAGTCTTCGATTAAAGGAAATGGTTGAGCTTCTGGCACTACTATTTTATTCAAATCCCTGAAGTCTATGCATAACCTGGATTTTTTATTTTCTTCTTTTTTAAATGCCAGTGTCACCGGGGCGGCAAATGGGCTGTATGATTCTTCAATAAGTTTATTATCTAAAAGTTTTCCTATTTGTTCTTCTATTTCTTTTTTATCGTCTATAGTACACCTATAAGGCCTTTTACTGCAATATTTGTCTACTAATAAGTCTATTCTAGCTTCATATCCTTTAACGGTCCCCACATCGTATTTATTCTTTGCAAAAACTGAACTGAATTTGTTAATAAGTTTATCTATTTGGGACTTCTGATAGCTGTTTAAATGATTAGTTTTCATCTCGAATTGATCTTCTTGTACATGCTCATTAAAATTAATTCTGTATTCTTTCATATTTTTATTTTCCATTCTTTCTTCTTTAGCATTTGCTGTTATGTTCATAGAAATTTCTTCTACTTCCTTTATTTTCCTTTCTTCTGTGCTTGGTTTTACATTTGAAACAATTTCTTTTGTTATCTCTGTATCCAAATTTGTTTTTTGGGTGATTTGTAAATCTTCATTTTGAATTAACTTGAACCTTTTAATCATGTCTAATCCAATCAAGAAATCATATTTGAAATTTTGGTCGTCTATAATGTAAACTTCAACCTCCTCTTCTATGTCAAATATTTTTATTTTTAAGTTTGTCAAACCACTCGCCTTTTTGACACCATTAATTGTCACCAAACTTGCTTCATTCAAAGAGTTTCTTTTTCTTTTTAGTTTTAGTAGCTTCGAATTTATCAGCGAAACATTTGATCCAGAATCATAAACTCCATAAATTTCTAATGTATCATTTAATAGAAGTTTAATGTTTATTAATGGTGTCACTATTAGTTTTTTTGTTCAGTTTCATGCAATTCGGCTTCTATAACTGAATTGTTTACATGTTTAATGTTTTTTTCTTTCGGTTTCTCTTCTTCTTTTGTTTTGAACCAACAAGCTGACTCTGAGTGGTGGCGAATTCCTTTATTTAATTTTTCACAAGTTTTACATGGGTATTTCTCCTCATTTCTATTATTATTGATTCCTTTTAAATTTCCTGAATATTTTCTGTAATTTGAATAACTTCTTCTGCTTACCAAATATTCCAATTTTCTCACTTCATTAAAAAGATCCACGGTATCTTTCACTGTCTCTCTGTCAATCCTATTTAGAACATGTTCCGGCAGACCCACCGCAATTAAATCTATCAGTGTACCAGTATCAATTGAATTTCTCATTTCTAATAACAGTTTCTCTTTTTTAATGGCATAATCCACCAACAAACCATCTTTGTATTTGAACCATAAAGCATAACTTATTTGGTTCCACCCTCTATTTGTAAATGTTTCACAAAATCTGTTTTTCCATATGTTCCATTCAGAATCTATGGTGAATTTTATAATCATTGAATTATACCAATCTATACAGCACTTGTCCATAAACAATCTGAGTGCTTCGATTTTCTTTTCATCTTCAGTTACACCGAAACGTGTGCACTCTTTGTCGAATGTGTCAATCCACCGGCTTGCATTAGGATTTCTGCTAGTAAATTTTTCAATCACAAACTTCTCAGTGATTTTTTTAAGGTTTTGTTGTTTAGATTCCTGTGTGTTTTGAACTAATTTCTCAAATAGCTTTTCCAATACACTTGTTTCGGTATCTTGTGCAGCCGCACTTGTGTTTACTTGCGTTTCCTCCAAATACTGTTCTTCAAATTGCAGGTTTTCTTCTTCATCCAAGTAGATTTTCTTTAGGTCTTCTACCATGGATATCCAGACTTTTCGTGTCTGGTATCTTTTCTTCAAGCTGTTTTTCACTTTATTGAAGACTGCGGTTTTAATCAGTTCCTTGTGATGATTAACGGGTTTAAACTCGTCTGGTATAGCATACACTTTTCCTTCAATTGTCGCTATTGAGGTTAGACAACAGATATTCGATTTTACATCACTTCCGGGCAGTATGGTGAATTCGAAACAAAGCTTTTCCATCTTCATTGTTCGATAATTTCGTTATAAACAAATAAAAGTCGTTTTATAAGACTCTTTAAATAATTTGTTTTCAAGGAAATAAACTTGCGTTGCTCTGTAACCAAAGTTTTATTGTTAAGAACATGAATACAAAAAATAAACTAAATTACACCTTTATCTTATTGCCTATTTACCTGTAACCAAAGAAACGACTTTTAAAGTTTATTCCTTTACAGTTTTATCTTCAATTTAAACAGTTTCTTTTCTAAATTAGCACATTGTACTTTTTCGTAAACCATTACACATCAAAATTCTTATTTTTTTAATTACCAGAGATTATAAGAGTTTACAGATAAAATATGGCGTAGACTACATAATGCTCCATAAACATAACCTGTTTTATCCACATCTACGACTGTTTTTACCGACGACGCAAAGCGCGGCAAAATTCAAAATCTAAAGAATTAGTGTCTTTTTCTTTACACACACACAAAAAAAAAGTTAGGTATAGTACAATGGTTCAATGTTGTAATTTTTCAAATCGGTTAACTTGAACCTATATTCAATGCAAACAAACAATCAAACCTTTTCTCTTTATAGATAATATTAATAGACATGAGAGTAGATTTTTAAGTAGGTTTCATTCGTAATCGAATAATAATATAATAATAATCTTTATTTATCCAAAAACATACAGAGTTTGAGATACAGTTCAATATTTAGTATGTACATTTAAAGTTATTGTTGCAAGTTCTGTACAAGAGTAATACTCCACCTCTTAATCTAGGGTATACCTCTATTGCAGCTAGGTATGTTTCCTACTGTATTGTAGGTAGCTGGGTATGTTTCCCGCTGTATTGCAGCTGGGTATGTTTCCCACTGTATTGTAGGTAGCTGGGTATGTTTCCCACTGTATTGTAGGTAGCTGGGTATGTTTCCCGCTGTATTGCAGCTGGGTATGTTTCCCACTGTATTGTAGGTAGCTGGGTATGTTTCCCGCTGTATTGCAGCTGGGTATGTTTCCCACTGTATTGTAGGTAGCTGGGTATGTTTCCCGCTGTATTGCAGCTGGGTATGTTTCCCACTGTATTGTAGGTAGCTGGGTATGTTTCCCACTGTATTGTAGGTAGCTGGGTATGTTTCCCGCTTTATTGCAGCTGGGTATGTTTCCCACTGTATTGTAGGTGGGTGGGTATGTTTCCCACTGTATTGTAGGTAGCTGGGTATGTTTCCCGATGTATTGCAGCTGGGTATGTTTCCCACTGTATTGTATGTAGCTGGTATGTTTCCCACTGTATTGTATGTAGCTGGGTATGTTTCCCGCTGTATAACCGCTGGGTATGTTTTCCGCTGTATTGCAGCCGGTATGTTTCCCGCTGTATTGTAGCTGTGTATGTTTCCATAAGGTTAAATGTGTATGTCTCCCACTGTATTGGAGCTGGGTATGTTTCCCGCTCGAATGTAGTTAGGTATGTTTTCCGTTAAAACCTAGATGGGTAAGCTTCCCAATAGATTTTAGATGGGTATGCTTCCCATTATATTAAATGTGTGTATGGTTCTTGATCAATGATTGTAATAATTATATTATTGCCTTCTCTCAATGGAATGAAAGTAATTAATGAAACAACTTACGAATTAGATAAATTGTTTGTAACTACATGAGAACCAGATTATGGCCGAATTTGTTTTAATTTTTTTCAGTGCGAGCCTACAATGGCATCTGATGATGAACCAGGAACGCCGCCTTTACCTTCAAGGAAAAGGAAGCGAGCAAAGAAGACTAAAAGGCGAAAGAGAAGTACATCTACTTCGTCATCGTCTTCCAGTGAAGATATAAACATTCCTCGCAAGTTGCGGAGGATGTCTAGTAAGCTGTCTACAAGGTATGTGCTAGAATTATTTAAATCGTGGAAGGGAGAATCAAACAAGAAGGTTACATTCAACAGTAATAATTTGGATAATGTTGTCCCGGAATATGACCCGTCCAACAGAGGTCAAACCATGGAATGCTGGCTACGTAAAGTCAATGAATGCGCTCTTATTTATGGATGGGATGACAGACAAACTATTCATTTCTCATTGCAAAAACTAGTGGGCCTAGCAAAGAAGTGGTTTGAGGCCTTGCCGACTGTTGTATATACCTGGAGCGAGTGGCAGGTAAAACTCCAAAAGGCTTTTCCAAGTGATGAAAATTATGGACGCGTTTTGGAAGAGATGTTAAGCCGTGTTTCACGTACCGAAGAAAGTCTTCGTGAATACTTTTATGATAAATTGTCTTTGTTGAATCGTTGCGAAATAACAGGCAAAAAGGCCGTTGACTGTATCATACACGGTATTACCGACAGAACTATTCGAAACGGGGCACAAGCTCAAAACTGTATTGAACCAGAAGATTTGCTTAAATTTCTTTCCTCTCAAAAACCTCAGCCCGTATCTACTAATCGGTTTCAAACTCGTTCAAACCAAAAACCTAATAACACCGGAAGCTCTGGCGATCCTAATGTTAGCACGAACAGTTCCTCCTCTGTTGTTTGTTATAATTGTCACACAAAGGGACACCCTTATTTTAAGTGCCCCAAGCCTCTGCTCAAGTGTAGAATTTGCAAAAGACTTGGACATGACAATAACGGGTGTAAACGCGAACCTTTTAACGTACGGGACCCTGGTCCTAGCAATGTAACAAATAACGGTTCCGAAAAGAAGACTTTGAAAATTGACATTCAAAAACATGGTGACAACAAATTTTTTAAGCAAGCAACCGTTAATAATGTCACTTTTGACGCTTACATTGACTTTGGAAGTGAGTGTACTCTCATGAGGAAGAGTGACGCAGATACACTAAGGCTAGATAGGGTAACAGATGACGTCCCAGTGGTTAAGGGTTTTGGCCAGTCCTCCGTACTACCCTTGTACAAAGCCACCGCATGTGTAAAAATTGATGAAATCGAGTCATGTATTGAAATTTTGATTGTTGATGACGCGTATTTGCAAACGTCAATGTTGGTTGGCCAAAACTTCACTGAACTGCCATTTGTTACGGTCCTGAAAGATAGTTGTGCGTTACGATTTTACTCAACTCCTACCCAAAACCTTTTTGACATAGATGACAGACGAATCAATCTTTACGTGACATCTACAGTAAAATTTTCCAGTACTGTTGCTATTTCTTTTTACGTGGATTCAAATTTCACGGGTGATGTGTATGTTGAAGGCTATAATACTGCAGAGCCTGGAAAAGAATACAGTTTATTTCAAGGGGCATATCACATTAAAGTAGGCAAGGGACAGGTAGTTGTATCTAATCTATCCCACAACCCATTAACGCTTAACAAAGATACCTTGTTGGCGAGGGGGGTACCTTTTGTTGAACAAAACGTACGACAGGTTAATAAGATTACGATGGATGACTCAAATATCGAACCCTTGAACAAGACTGACATTAAGACTGGACCAGGACTCGACAGCAAACAGACTGAGAGATTGCATTCCCTCTTACAAAGTTACCGTGACTGCTTTGCTTTGAATTTGAGTGAGGTAGGGTGTGCAAAAGATTTCAAAATGAGAATTGATCTTTTGAACAACAAACCCATCGTGTACCGACCTTATCGTTTGTCACATTTTGAACGCGAACAAGTCCGAGAAATGATAGATGAATTACTTGAAAATAATATAATTCAGGAATCTACCTCTGATTACGCGAGCCCAATCTTGATGGTAAAAAAGAAATCGGGTGAAATGAGGCTGTGTGTGGACTTTAGGGCTCTAAATAATAAAACGATCAAAGACCGCTTTCCCCTGCCCCTCATAGAAGATCAAATTTATAACCTCAGTGGGAACCGCTTTTTCACGACTCTTGATCTCGCCTCCGGGTACTACCAAATACCCATGGATGAAACTAGCCGACATCTTACCGGTTTTGTCACGCCCGATGGGCATTATGAATTCAAGAGGATGCCTTTTGGACTGTCCAACGCACCAGCCATATTCCAACATTCCAACGAATGATTAATAAGATCCTTGGCAACAAACGATTTGAATATGCACTGGCTTATCTCGATGATATTCTCGTACCGGCAAGAGATGTGGAAGAGATGTTCCAACGTCTTGAGGATGTACTGAATATTCTTAGACAGTACGGACTTACTCTAAAACTTGGCAAGTGCCGTTTTTTCGATTCCACTGTTAGTTACCTCGGTTATGATATCTCTTCACAAGGCATACAGCCAAGTGAAGCCAAGATATTGGCAGTCAAGGAGTTCCCTTGCCCTCGGAATGTCCATGAGGTACGCCAATTCCTCGGATTAACTGGCTACTTCCGGAAGTTTATAAAAGGTTATGGAGAGATCGCTCGTCCTTTAACTTTACTGCTTAAAAAGGATGCAGTATGGCAGTGGGCGGATAAGCAGGACCAAGCATTTATTATTCTAAAAGAAAAACTCGTGAGCCGCCCCGTGCTAGCCTTATACGATCCTACTCTGGAGACAGAACTGCATACCGATGCCAGTTCTCTGGGCGTAGGGGGCATACTTATGCAGTGGCAAAGGGACGCTCGAGTTTTAAAGCCCGTGAGTTACTTTAGCCGACAGACGACCCCGGAAGAGAAACACCTGCACTCTTACGAATTGGAGACGCTAGCTGTCATATGTTCTCTTCAGAAATTCCGGGTTTACCTATTGGGTCTACATTTTAAAGTTTTTACCGATTGTGCTGCTCTGAGGACGACTCTAACTAAGAGAGATTTGATTCCGCGGATAGCTCGTTGGTGGTTGCAAATAAGCGAGTTTACTTTCGATATCGAGTATCGACCGGGTGTACAAATGGCGCATGTGGACGCTCTAAGCAGAAATACCGAGCTGTCCGCGGTGTCAGACGATAGTCCCTTGGTTAGTGTGTACAATATTGAAAAAGAAAATTGGTTACTGACATTGCAAATTGCAGATCCCGACATTGCACGAATTCATAAAATTCTCAAATCCGAAGACGACCCCGAATGCAAGGACATTAAGCAAAATTACGTAGTGAAAAATCACACTGTATATAGAAAGGTTGATGACAGATTGTGTCTGGTTGTCCCTCGCAGTGCTCGATGGCAAATCTGTCGTGCAAACCACGATGAGATTGGGCACCTTGGGTACACTAAAACTTTAGAGAAAATACAAAATCAATACTGGTTTCCCAAACTACGTAAATTTGTAAAGAAATACGTCGCGGCTTGTTTGGAATGTGCTTATAATAAAGACAACGTAGCAAAGCAAAAGTCCGGTCATTTATATCCAATCGAAAAAATCGCTATTCCCTTTCATACCGTCCATATTGACCACTTGGGTCCATTCGTAAAGAGTAAAGGTGGCAATACCCATATTCTCACAGTAGTCGACGCGTTCACTAAATACGTGTTCGTGAGAGCCGTCCGGAATGTAAAAACAAAAACTACCATAAAAGTCTTGGAAAGAATATTTTATGATTTTGGTGTCCCCTCTCGAATAGTGTCTGATCGCGGTACTAGTTTTACTTCTGCATGTTTTCGAGAATTTTGTGAATCGAATGGAATTAAACACGTCTTAAATGCAGTGGCGTGTCCCAGGGCCAATGGCCAGGCTGAGAGATTCAACCAAACCATATTGAATTCTCTGTCTGCTCAGAATTTTTTGGGACATGAGCGCGACTGGGATAAGTGTCTGGGTAAGGTCCAGTGGGGCATCAATAATACTGTTAATGCCTCCACACAAAAAACGGCGACAGAAGCTATGTTTGGAGCCAGATTGCGTGATGCTTTAACTAATAAACTAGGAAACAATATTAACGACGAAAATACTGCTACGGATTTACAAAAAATTAGAGAGGAAGTTAAAGCCAATATACAGAAAGATCAAGTTAAACAAAAACAAAAGCATGACGCAAACCGCGCTCCCGCATCTAAATATGAGTTGGGGGATTTGGTTAAAATAGCCCGAAACAATTTTGATAACAATAAAAAAAGCACTAAGCTTCTGTCAAAGTTTATAGGACCTTACAAAGTCACAGAAATACTCGGTAATGACCGATATAGAATAACCGATGTTCCTGGTTTCAATAAAAAGGGAAAACCCTATAATACTGTTATTGCCGCTGACAGGATCAGACCCTGGATTCATATTAAGAATTTAGAATTGTACGATACGAATGAAAGCAGCTCTAGTAATACCGAATAAATTGTTTTAAGGTTATGTTTTACAAATTTTCTGTTATAATAATTTTTATTATGATTTCGTCTATATTTTCTATGAATTGAAATAAGTTTATTTGAGTACTTTCGAATTAGGTTGTAGCTCATTATTGATTTTGAAATTTTGATATGATCAACTGTTGAATAGTTACTTATGTGTTTATTATTATTTTACCTTTTTATGGTTGTTTGATTTAAATGTATTTTCTTTATATTTCATTAATACAATTTTGTTACTGTAGTAGTAACGTTCACAAAGGAGACAATTTTTTTTGGTCCCACTATTAAACGGTTACGTTTATTAATAATTTTACGCATGAAACAAGTCATCACCTTATTATAACTAACCCACTAAAAATTATATAGATATCTAACGGGAATAATGAAATAATAGTAAAAAACTATTACGGAAAAATGCATGTTGAGGAGCGTTTTTACATTTATTTCAACGTGAATTTAAATATATTATGTGAAACGAAACGTACCTAATTAACATACCGTTGTAGATGCTCTGTGGTACAGTTTCAATCAGTTTGACACTGACAGACTACATTATTAAGGTAAGTTCATACGACCGCGCGAAACCGCTCTGTACCACTAACCGCGCGGTACAAGACCAAAGTAAGCAGCAATTATCGTAGACATTACCGCGCGTTCTACGTTCGTTGAAAAGCATTCTTGCATCCTATTTTAAGTGAAAGACTTTCATTTAAAATAGGATGCAAGAAAGCTTTTTATTGTCTTTGTCATTTTCTGCGACGACTCAGCCTTCGGTATAAAATCCATAAGCAAATTGCCCCCTCCTCAAGCAACATTGACATCCGGACTGGTATGCACATCATCATGCGAACGCCTCAGACCCTGTCCAGGAGGGCGAATTCGCCGCGATTCTCTCGCGCGTAGCACGCGCGAGTGTTGCGTCCAGAGTCTACGCGTATAGAGCGTACGTACGCGCGAGTCGTATTTCCTTCTCTTTCTCTTTTATACGTGCACTCGCTCTGAAATTCGCGCGAAATCTGGACGCAACAAGGCGGCCCTAGTATCTCGACTCACGGGCGAGTTTATTAGTCGCGCGATGCTTGTGGACGCGATGTATTGGTGCCTAGTATCTTGCCTACCCGCGAGTGAATTCGCGCGAGTCGAATCGCGGCGAATTCGCCTTCCTGGACAGGGCCTCAACCACGCGGCGACGCGCGGCTTCTCGCGGTCATGTAAACTTAGCCTAATAGTTTCCAACAGTTTTCTAGATAGTCAGATAAGTGCTTCTTCTGTTCTTTTCGTATTTTTATTCAATAGATGTTAGAAAAATGGCTTCTGGAGATACAGTGCATAATATATAAAGCTGTTGTAACAATTGTTCAGCTCGATTTCAACGAAATGTGCAACAACTTTACTTATAAAAGCATTGGCGTCCACAGTAAAAGAATAATCGAAAAAAAATCACACCAAAGCCAGGTTTTTATGTCATTTACACCTATATTATTATTGAAAGTGCACTATTCTAACATAAAATACCTAGGAAACCTATTCACTCATTAAATAATCGCTCTTGTGAGATTTTAGGTCATTATGAGAGTCATGTTTTGACTGTCGTATTTCCCAGTATTCCGGTTACTTAGAGTTTTGCTAATATTGCCACTGTAATCTAGAGATTATAAGGAATAAACTAACGTGCATTTCATTAATAAATGCCACAATTTGTGGTGGGCCTAATCCCCGAACAAAAAAAATTGTCTCCTTTCAAAATGTATTCACATATAACTAATAATAATTATATATAGGGGCAAAGGAGATAATTTTTTTTGGTCCCACTATTAAACGGTTACGTTTATTAATAATTTTACGCATGAAACAAGTCATCACCTTATTATAACTAACCCACTAAAAATTATATAGATATCTAACGGGAATAATGAAATAATAGTAAAAAACTATTACGGAAAAATGCATGTTGAGGAGCGTTTTTACATTTATTTCAACGTGAATTTAAATATATTATGTGAAACGAAACGTACCTAATTAACATTCCGTTGTAGATGCTCTGTGGTACAGTTTCAATCAGTTTGACACTGACAGACTACATTATTAAGCTAAGTTCATACGACCGCGCGAAACCGCTCTGTACCACTAACCGCGCGGTACAAGACCAAAGTAAGCAGCAATTATCGTAGACATTACCGCGCGTTCTACGTTCGTTGAAAAGCATTCTTGCATCCTATTTTAAGTGAAAGACTTTAATTTAAAATAGGATGCAAGAAAGCTTTTTTATTGTCTTTGTCATTTTCTGCGACGACTCAGCCTTCGGTATAAAATCCATAAACAAATTGCCCCCTCCTCAAGCAACATTGGCATCCGGACTGGTATGCACATCATCATGCGAACGCCTCAGACCCTGTCCAGGAGGGCGAATTCGCCGCGATTCTCTCGCGCGTAACACGCGCGAGTGTTGCGTCCAGAGTCTACGCGTATAGAGCGTACGTACGCGCGAGTCGTATTTCCTTCTCTTTCTCTTTTATACGTGCACTCGCTCTGAAATTCGCGCGAAATCTGGACGCAACAAGGCGGCCCTAGTATCTCGACTCGCGCGCATTACGCGCGAGTCACGCGCGAGTTCATTAGTCGCGCGATGCTTGTGGACGCGATGTATTGGTGCCTAGTATCTTGCCTACCCGCGAGTGAATTCGCGCGAGTCGAATCGCGGCGAATTCGCCTTCCTGGACAGGGCCTCAACCACGCGGCGACGCGCGGCTTCTCGCGGTCATGTAAACTTAGCCTAATAGTTTCCAACAGTTTTCTAGATAGTCAGATAAGTGCTTCTTCTGTTCTTTTCGTATTTTTATTCAATAGATGTTAGAAAAATGGCTTCTGGAGATACAGTGCATAATATATAGCTGTTGTAACAATTGTACAGCTCGATTTCAACGAAATGTGCAACAACTTTACTTATAAAAGCATTGGCGTCCACAGTAAAAGAATAATCGAAAAAAATCACACCAAAGCCAGGTTTTTATGTCATTTACACCTATATTATTATTGAAAGTGCACTATTCTAACATAAAATACCTAGGAAACCTATTCACTCATTAAATAATCGCTCTTGTGAGATTTTAGGTCATTATGAGAGTCATGTTTTGACTGTCGTATTTCCCAGTATTCCGGTTACGTAGAGTTTTGCTAATATTGCCACTGTAATCTAGAGATTATAAGGAATAAACTAACGTGCATTTCATTAATAAATGCCACAATTTGTGGTGGGCCTAATTCCCGAACAAAAAAAATTGTCTCCTTTGTTTTAGTTTGAATATAATGAAATATTGTTAGTAAAATATATAATTATACATGTAGCTAATACTAGTATATTACTGTAAATACTATATTGCGTGCGCCGGGAGGCAGCACGTTGTCGGATGGCCGAATGTCATATTTTTTTTATAAATAATAGCAGTAATAAATTGTCTTTAAATATTTTACTTATGGCTACACTGACAACGTGCGCCTGATAGCGGTCACGTCACGTCCCATTCCCCCCTGATTGTCTTGACGCTCACCAGTCTAGAATGGTGGGGATCCCGAGTTGGGGAATGGGGCGTGGCGACGCACAGCAGTCAGTCGGCGACTAACTTTCGAGCTGTTCACTTGTGATAAGGAACTACTGTCGTTATTGGATTTATGTGTGTTCGGACCAAAGTGTACTCAGAATAAAGTTTTGGAATTGATAGTGGTGGTTTTCTTCAAAATCCTTTATATTGTAACATATTTTTCTGTCAGTTTGTTTTCTACACTGTTATTTTTCATAAATTATCATTTTATTTTATTTTATAAATAATGTATTGTTAACTGATAATATTATGCATGCTGTGTTAGCCTTTAAGTGATTATTATACTCGCACATGTGTTATATCTTTTAGTAATAGTGATGAAAAAGTGTAATAATTGTTGGCTAACCTACTTAAATAAATAAATACTACCCATCAGTCACAGAACGACAACACACTGTCGGAGTTGCGGATTCTACTAATACATAGTTACCGTGGCCTCGGAACATAAAGGGCAACCGAAGGAACATGGGTGGGTTCTAGTCAGAAAAAAAAGTTCTGACACGCCGTCCCAGTCCACCCAGGGCGGAAAAAGTCATTTGAAGATCCCATCCACAAAAAAAGGACGACAACATACCCAACTCGATTCTAATTAATCGATTAACAAATAAATCGACTCCATAACTGAACCGTGCGATCGATCAGTAGGCAAAACGGCCAAACAATACAAGAACTAATCGGAAGTTTTAGTTAGTTCAGTAAACTAGAATCTACGGCGCTTCGGCAACTTTTGATTAGCAAGGAGATGCCCAATGGTCTTTGGTGATCTTCGTACGTTGGTATTTTTGTTTATCTCCGCTCTCCGTGCGTGAACACGAGATTTGCAAAACTTAATTATAAGTTGTTATGGTTTAATTGGGCTGTGCCGATTCATTTGATTGTGTTGGATTATTTTTACCGACTTCACAAAAAGGAGGAGGTACTATGTTCGGCTGTTTGTATGTTTTTTTTTTTTTTTGTATGTTTGTTCATCGATTACTCCGTCAATTGTCAACGGATTTTGATGGTTCTTTTTATGTTTGATAAGTTATGATTCAGGGGTGGTCCCGTATAAATTTTGTGGCGATCGGTTCAGTGCTTCTCGAAAAATTCACCAAGAACAATAAAAAAATGACGAAATTTTCATAAACGATGTGTGCTTTGTCTTCAAGTTTCTATTTTTGTTTTATAAGATTGTTAGTAGTTTTATTTTGAAAATAAATTACTTTTAAAGATACTATACACAGTCAAACATTGGGAGTCGACACTAAAAAGTAATAAATAAAAAACTTTTTTCAAAAAAAAAAACCGCCTTCAAAAACTAAAAACCCAATAATAACTAAAATTTCGGAAGTCGGTGGCTTCTCTTCTGCCATTCAATTTGTGTTACCACCGACTTCCGAAATTTTAGTTATTATTGGGTTTTTAGTTTTTGAAGGCGGTTTTTTTTTTTGAAAAAAGTTTTTTTGTTGATATAAATATAATTATATAATTATAAGACCTAGAATCTATAATATAATTATAATAAAGCCAAAGAGTTAGGTTACCAAAAAAAAATAAGATTGGAGTCGTTTTGTCGCGCTGGTAGAATTTAGGTTTTTTTTGTTGGATAGCTAGCTCTATTTATTGACGATTAGTAAAGTCAAAGTCAAATAATTTATTTCATAAGACCAAAAAAGGCACATTGGAACGTCGTATTTTTCGTTTTAGTATAATATTATCCATACTGTATTAAAAATGCGAAAGTAACTCGGTCTCTCTGTATTGCTTTTACGCCGAAACTACAAAACAAATTTAAATAAAATTTGATACAAAGATAGTCCATAGCCTGAAAAGGACATAATATAGTTTTTATCCCAAAGATCTCACAGGCAGTCACGGGTACAGAAACTACGCTGGTAAATCCGCGGGGGACAGCTAGTCATTAATAATTATTACAGTATACATTAATGAATCAGGCTTTTACACAAATATTGGAATAGGCCGTCTAAACAGACGAAAAGAACAAAAATTTCTTCAGCTTATATATTAGCAAAGATAATTAAAACTATTGTAGGGTTTATATATTTTCTCAGAATAAGAATATTAAAAAAGTCTTACTTATCAAGAGATTTGTATTTTTTTCTATATTATATATTTTTCTATATATAAAGTAAAAGACGTTTTATTACTTATTAATATACTCTTGTACTCAGTTGTGCACGGTGTTACTTACACTAAAAATTAGCCTCACAATACGAGTATACGCTGAAAGGTTAAATCAAAAATAAACATTTTATTTGTTCACAGAAAAAAGTGTATTTTTTTTATTTCTTTGTATACTACATTTCTATTACTTTAATTTATAAATAAAACTAAAATTTCACCATCATTCTCTCACTTCAACATAATCTTTAACCCGTAAATACCGAGTGGGTACGCCGAATTATCGACGGGGTCTAGAAGACCCGAGCCACTCGTAATCTCCAATCAGACGATGCTTACTGTACCGAATTAAATGGCGCACTAGTTTACGGATCGTCGCCTTTGTGACCGGTCACAAACTAGGAGCCTTCATGTCACTGTGTCACTTTGTTGGGGACAGTGTTTTGTTTGAAAAGGCTGACCAAATAAACTTCTATTAAATGTAAATAAAAGTGAAGAGTCGGTTTGTCATGTCAAGTGGTTTTTAATTAATGCATAATAATAAAAGTATAGATGAGTTATAAAAAATAAACATGTATGGTTTGAAGATCTGACAGACAGTCGCTACGAAATCCTTTTGACACTGACTTATAGAAAAGGACTAGACATAAAAGTTACCTAAATACTTAAAAAATGGATCCATTCGGAACACGTAACCTGTTCCGATCTTTGGTGATATAGATGAGTGAGATTTTTTACAGTTATTTAGTGCGACTGACAGAATTAATGAGCGGTATTTAATCAATATTATTATACTCATAGAAACAAAAAAAAAAAACATACACTTTTTATTACATAGTTTCTAAAAGTTAAGTATTTGCCAGTTCCGATCTCTGCCTATGACACTCGACGATACTTTCTCTACACTCGCTTTATATCATTGAAACATTTTTTGTAGTATTTTCAAAACATAGTTCTGACAACTCAATATGCATATCCATGTAACATACTGACAAGATTTATATATTTTAATTTCATTCGTACAACCAGAGTATTCGATTGAGCGAACGCAATTTATTAGAAAAAATGTCATATCCCAAATGAAACGCCACACAAAAGAGATAAATCAGAAGCGAAAATGTAATAAACAAAATAGCATATTGGTGGAGGGGCCAGTGTATTATTAGCGAAACATTTCGGACCTCCCCTCAAGTTATTATTGCGATAAATAAATAATTTCACTATTGCCATTTGTCACGTCACCCAATGTGTTTACTGTTTACTGGGAGCGACCACGTACAGAATAACAGACTAAGTATTACGTTCCGTCCTCAGGGATTTTGGTTATTACGTGCTATAACAGATAGCAAAGCAATATAGTTACAGTCCCGATGGCCAACCGAACCCAACTATTATTACGAAGAAATACGCTCTAGCGAAATTGTCGCCTCCAATGGGTTAAGTCGTTCATCAAACCAATGATTTTGGTGTTCAAGGACGCGAAATCCCGTTTAGATCGTAGTAAGGGCCAATATGTGTCGGTCTTCATTGAAATCCTGAAGCCCGAAAGTTTATTGGCAATTGCCGATAGATCGGGGTCCTAGAGACCAGTGGTGATCGCTGGTTGTAAAAATCTTTACGGCGTATAAACTACGGCAGCGTAGGGTTAAGTGTGATTAGGGTATGCTGCGTGTTGCGAAATCGACACCTTCGGATGGGGGTTATTGCCGTTTTGAATTCAGAACGCGTTGAATGACGTATATGGTTCAGTAATGTTATCTTTCAAGTACATTGATCGAAAAGGTTTGTATCAGAGAAATATGGCTTGTTTTAAAAATAAAACAGTGTAATTTTAATTAGTGCTATATTTTTAGAGTTCTGAACACTGGGTGCCAAATAAGACCCTATTGCGAAGACTTCGGTGTCACTCTGTATGCCACAGGCATAGTATAAAGCACAGGATAAAAGATAATGTATATTCATAGGCTGGTTTTATAGTCACGCCACTAGACGCGCCCGCGCCGCTGGGCAGCGCGCTGTTAACAGCGCGCGCTTGAACAGCCGGTGCACTGTGTGTGAAACGAGATTAGTATCACGCGTTCCGCTGCTGTGAGACAGTCGTGTACAATATGAAAAACGGCGCGTCTCAACAGCGTCACACTGAAACGTACACTAGCTGTAGAAGCGAAAGAGCGGCTCGCGCCTGGCAGCGCCGGCGAACGGTGCGCGTTTTCTAAACGCGGAGCTGCAAAAGCGCGCGACTTTGAAACGCAACTATCATATTATGTATATCTCTATCATATATGAAACGTTAAACAATAAAACCAGCCATAATATTGCGAAACCGTTCGTGGGTAAATATTTAGGTTTCTGTTCGTTCATATGAAGAACAACCCTCAAAGGATAGTTTATTTGTTTAGCTGATGTTCCATTATCTTTAAAAATACTAATATAAATTATCTTAAACTCAATTAATACTTCTTTACTTAAAGAAAACCGTATACAGATCCGACTCGCATTTACCTATTTTTTTTTACTACGTTAAACGAACATACCTTTGTTGAGTTGCCCCCTCTATACTAATCCTGTTTCTGGTGTGTTTCCTTGTTCCCCTTTTCATCGTCCTGCTGTCATTTCAACAACAGGCTTTTGCAGGTAAACGTCTGACACAGAACAACGTCCGTCCTTTGTTTTGATTGTAGGCACTTGCAGTAAGGTTCGTTCCACACTTAACCGGTTTTTTAGACCGCAGCTCTGGACTTTTAGAATATTTATTAAAAGACAGTTCCAAATAATACAGCGGAAAATGTTGTAAAAATAAAAATAATGTCCTATATTTAACAGATAATAGGGATGATGACTGCATCAAAAGAATGACATTCTGTTTAGTCCGTCTGTTAGACAGTCCAAAAATACTGGACACATATTTTTTGCTTGATCAAATTAATAACAAAATACAAAGATAAAGAGCATCAAAGTTCCGGAGAGGGGGCTTGTGACGTCACTTCTGAGTAAAAATTATACAAAGGCGTGACGTTTCACGAAACTTCAACGCACTGTATTGTCGTCATTTTCTGTTTACGAGAAAAAAGAAAAAATACGTGTCCCAAATTTTTTGATTATCTAACTGACGGACTAATTACTTTTTTTTTGTCATCTCGCCTATTTGGCAGGCTCCAAGTAGTGTTTTTCCAGGGCACTACAAATTTAAGATCCGCCCCCGACCAACGCCCCATATGTGGGCGCTAATTTTAAAACGTCAAAGCCATCAGTGTCATGGCCGGCTTCTTCCTGGTCTTATCCCAATTACATCTAGTCTCTCTGAAAAACTTTTGTGGGGATTATTTATTAATTTTTTTGCTTGTTTTATTCATTTTAAACTACATAAAATATTTTTTCTTGCAGTCCCAATTTATGTTTTAAAGACTAAAAATATGTAGTTTGCTCTTTCCATAAAAACTTGTAATGTTAATTAAAATAAAGCAGGGTTCGTAAGTTTCGACAAATAAAAATAAAGTTTCTTTTATAAAATGTATTGTTTTCATGAGTACAATCATAATATGTTTATCCATCGTTTACCAGCTATATACACACACAGACAGAACCGCTTGACCACTTTTTTTATCGGAACGTTGTATTGCACGTGTGCACCCTTACATTCGAATCAACTTGCACAGCTTGCACCTTTGAAACAGTCAGCAAAGTCTTCTAAACACTGTAGCGTCAGCCCATTCTCATCGCAACTGGAAGGTAGACGGAGAGTCATTAACTTTCAGTCATGTGGGGAAAAATTGATGGTGCATCTGCACGTGTCGATTTTTAGTGTTCCGTATCTCAAAATCAAAACACGAAACTCTTCTTCTTCTCTTCTTAAACGATCACTTTGTTATGCGTCTGTCTGTCTGTCTATTTGTCTGTCAAGACCGCGTGGACAGATTAAATTGAAATTAAAGCTATATACTCAGGTCTAAGGTCCCTTGAAGCTGTGAAGAAATAAAACTTTTAGCTTAAGGAAACAATAGACACGGCCGTTTTGTCGCAAAAATCGTACATTTCGATATTGTCAAGAGAATCCAAACTCATAGGGACCGTTGACCTAGAACAATGAAAACTGGCACTAAGCAAAGTCATGTTAGCACCAGTAAAGGTACCTAATTAGAAAACAATTAGAAGTTTTTGGATCACAAATAAATATTTAATGCCTGTTATCTTTTTTTTACATACAATTACATAAATATGTACGGTGCCCTCGGTACGCGAGTCCAACTCGCTCTTGGCTTTTTTTTTCTCTTTGAAGTTGGAGGCACGTGTTTGCCGTGTCATCGTGGTGCTCTGTTGCACGTGCTAATTCGCCCTCTCTGTGTGCCAATCCAGACTGTGACTTGTTTGTTTATGAATAGCGTGATATTTTTTATTGTTTGTATGGATGGTGATATTGTGTTAGAGTATTGGTAGTCAGTAGAATATTGGTGAATTTAGACTCCGCTACGGAATGTCGAAGTTTGAAATGTCGACGCATGTTAGTTCTAATGTACAGGATCTCGATGTACTTACGCCAGTTCAAAAGTTCACTGGAGCGAAGTAATTTATTTGTTTTTGTCATTTTTATTGTTTTTTTGTTTTTATTTTAAATGCTGTCATTTCTGCTGTATCGCACTCCAGTCCATGGTGATATAACTTTTTATTTCTTATATTTATTGAATCACAATTGCTCGATAATAGAGACGATATTTGAACAACATTTAGGATTAAATTAGTCTGCTAGAAGAATATAGGTGCCGGTGTATTTACACCCACATGCTATGTATTCTAATATAATTTTAAACAAGGTGTGTTTCTGAAACTGCAAAGCTTTTGAGGAAGTGGTTATAAAACTCGTACAAAATACGATACCTGGTAACAATCAATAATACTTGTGTTACTGTTTTATTTTAAATGTTTTTTAACAACTCTTTTAATATACTTTGGATAATTATCGTTTTCGTTTGTTTGTGTGTGTGACCACGCGGTCATAAGATAGCATAGGATGGTTACAGACTGGTCGTATTTTAAGAACGTTAGCACAAAGCAAAAAAACTGTCACGTTAGTTTCACACTTACCGATGTGCGTATATATAAGAATTAAAAAAATACTACCTACCAATTTTATGGTTGATTTGAGTCGATTATCACTGATATAATTGCCTCCTGAAACCTTTTGTAGACTAAAAATGTACCTTGTATAATTAATATTATAATCAATTTATTTAATTTGAAATACAGGTTGACTCATTTTAACAAACCAAACTTAACTCAATGAATTAACCGTTACTCTGCAGCTATAATTTTCAAATGGATGTTTTAAAACAAATACCGTTGAAAACAGAGCTAAATCCTCGTCCGCCATGTTTGCTAAATATCGTTCCCGTGTTGGTGTCTCGTAAATCTCTATATACTAACGGATAATGTTGTTTGTTTGTCCGACATTACGTCCGACTTCATTACTGGTTGAAACCCGGTTTGCTGGTCGGATGGATCCTTATTGGCGAGTTAGGATTTAAATGGAAACTGGGTTTGTTATAATTTATTTTAGAGAATTTAAATTGGAAGAAAGAGTGATGGCCTAGTAGAAATAAATAGATGGGTTCGAATGTGGGTGTAATTTATCTATAATATGTATATATTTATAAATTGTTTAAGTATGTATATCAGTTATCTGGTTACCATAGTACAAGCTCTGCTTAGTTTGGAATCAGATGACCGTGTGTAAGTTGTCCCAAGATATTTATTATTTATATTTATTAATGTGACTTTTTCAATTCATAATTAACTTTCTAAACAAAGAGAATTTTCTAAAGTTTATCTTGGACATCCCGTGTCTCGGAAAACACGTAAAGTCGTTGGTCTCGGTTGTCATTCGTAGAACTTTGACAGTCATTACGGGTAGTCAGAAGCCAGGCAGTCTGACTGGCCTAACCAAAAGGTATCGTGTCGCTCAGTTACTGGGTTGTGGAGGTCTGATAGGCAGTCGCTTCAAGTGGTTGGTTACTGACCCTGACTGTTCAGCCATAGGTTGAGGGTGTGATTCCTACCCAGGATAACCACAGTTGTTTTTTCTGTGTTTGGTGTAATTTATCTACAATATGTATGTATTTTTTCGTTGGGGCAGAAAGGTTCTCGAGTAGCGGCCGCGTACCGGTAAACGCAGCGTGGGCAGGCCTGGCCAGGCAAGATGGACCGATGATCTCATCAAGATCGCCGGGTCCCGTTGGATGCGGGTGGCGCAGGACCGATGCATGGAAATCTTTGGGGGAGGCCTTTGTACAGCAGTGGACGTCTATCGGATGATGATGATGATGATGTATGTATTTATAAATTATATAAGTACGTAGGTATATCGGTTGTTTTGTTATCATAATACAGGCTCTGCTTAGTTTAAGGTCAGATGTGATGTTTAGGCCGTGCGTGAGTTGTCCCAAGATCTATTTATATATAAATGAATAAATTTTCTCATACCTTTAGGCATTACTACATTTGTAACGATAGAAAGAAAAACACTATTCACCAAGATTATAAACACAGCAAAATATACACAAAATACTTTGAAATGCATAAATAATAACACCGACAGTAATAAAAACTGCAACACTGATGAAAATAACACAAATTGTTACAGTTTATCTTCTCTTTAAACTTTTATCTAGGACAAAAAAAAAGTAAATTCTCCAAGAAGCAAATAGCAGCACTACTATACGTACAGTCCTCCGTGGTACAGTCCACACAAATGTTTGCACCGTATGGTATTTGCAATTGCTTCCCAGAATCAGTTAAAACTCTTTACCTTTGTACGGTCTGCAATATAAATAACTTGTTTTTTTTTTTTTTTTTTTAAGTAGTTTCCTATATGTACATTTAGGTCTGTTGAACTATAACCCGGATTTTGGTGCGGCTATAATCAATAGATAAAGTGATTCAAGATGAAGGTTTACATGTATAATACATGAAAAAATTAGTAAATAAAACAGCGACTTTCAAAGAGTCTAAGACTTCTAAGAGTCGTACTTAGCTGGTACAGGTCATTAGTAAAGAATAAAGTCACAGGCGTGGTGATGCGTGGTGTGATCAATACTCATCTTTACTCTGCAGCATGTTATCTGGAATGCTAAAAATTTATTTACTATGTCTCCTATTAAGTAATCCACTCTAGCTTTGCACGGATATTACAAATCTTCGAAAACCGGCACTTTTTCCACTACCATATGCGTGTATTATAAACCTTGCACATCAACATTAATGGCGAGTACATCACCAATTTCCGATTTGCTGATGATATCGTAGTCATGGCTGAGACCCTGGAAGACCTTGGCAGAATGCTCGATGAGCTCAGTACCACTTTCCAGATAGTGGGTCTTAAAATGAACATAGATAAGACGAAGATCATGTCAAACAACCATGTTGTACCCATTCCTCTTAAAATAGGGGATATTTCGCTCGAAGTTTTCGACGAATATTTTTACCTGAAACAAACAGACTGTTTGTTCCAGGTTCCACTTAGGTAGTCTAACTTCGAGAAAGAGGTCAATCGTCGAATCCTACTAGACTGGGTAGCGTTTAGGAAGTTACGCAATATCTTTTCGTCCAAAATACTGCAGTATCTCAAGACAAAGTCTTTGACCAGTGTGGGTTGCAAGTGATGACTTACGGAATAGGAACGTGGTCACTTACAATGGCTCATAAAAAGGCTCAAGGTCATCCAATCAGCAATTGAGCGAGCAATGCTTGAAGTGTCCCTGTGCGATAGAATCAAAAATAAGGTAATCCGCAGGAGTACCAAAACCTCCAACTTAGCTCGTCAAATTGCAGCATTTAAATGGCAGCATTTAGTGGACAGGGTTCTTACAAGGCGGACCGCTGATGTCATCAAGACCGCCAAGTCGCGTTGGATGCGATTGGGCGTAAGACCGATGCATGCGTAGGCCTTTTTCCAGAAGTGGGTGTCTTTCGGCTGATGATGACGATAAATGAACCTTCCTTGTAAATCACTCTATCTATTAAAAAACCGCAATAAAATCCGTTGCGTTTTAGTTAGTTAAGGATGTCTAAGCTTACATAAGGACAGACAGCGGTATTCTATTGTATGTAGTGATAAGTAACAGAAACAATATCACTCAACTTTATTTACTAACTCTACAACTCGAACTACCAAAGATCGTCCGTTTAAAACGACCAATCAAATCATCTATTTTCCCAATCAACTTAAAACCTTACATCCGACAATTTTCAATTCGCCAAACAAATACGGTCCACTACAACTCTATACATATCTTTGTTTTCGCAACTGTCCCATAAAAACAATGGGGTTTTAAGTTCCAACCTTTTATCTCGAATTGGTTCAGGATTCAGGATCCTTTTCATCCCTCGGTCTATGGCGTCGGGTGTTTGTCTCCCGTCCCGTTCCAATGCTTTCAGTATGAGCGGGATGGTGGATTTTTTGGATTGAAGTTGGTGAAACTTTGTCTATTTTGTATTGTAGTGTGAATGTGATGGTGATGTTAATATTACGCTTTTAAAGTAATTCATTATTTAATGAGTTATATTGGTAAGTAACTAGAATTTAGGTAAATAGAATAAAAACTAAAATTAAGTTAGCACGGATTACGGATTTTGCTATTCTCTGTCTCTTTTTAATCAACTTAGTTGAATAAAAAAAACCGGTCAAGTGCGAGTTGGACTCGCGCAACGAGGGTTCCGTTAATGGAAAGTAACCCTATAGGTTTTGAATCCCTCGCAAATCTCTAAATGCAATATAAACCACCGTATCTTTTTATTGCGTTGATTTAGAAACTTGAGTTTTTCACTGCTTTAAGAGATAGCAGACCTGAGTATGTGATATTAATTCCAGCTTGATATCTCGACGCATTTCTGAGAAAAAGGGTCTTGACAGGTGGACTAACGAGAGGATGGACGGATGTGAACTAACTACAACCTTATGGTTTTCAGAGTTTTTCCTTTACTTGTGCTACATTACCTTGCATCTTATCGAATTTCATGATTCTAGGTCAATGGGAAGTACCCTATAGGTTTTGAGTTTTGATTCCCCTGCAAATGTCTAAATATGCAATATAAACCGCCGTATCTTTTTGTTGCGTTAATTTAGAAACTTGATTTTTTCATTGCTTTGAGAGATGGCAGACCTAAGTGAGTGAATATTAATTCCAGCTTGATATCTCGACGCGTTTCTGAGAAAAAGGGTCTTGACAGACGGACGAACGTAATGACGGACGGATGTGTACTTACCAGTTGCGGAATGATTATAGTGGTTACCGTGACCCTGGAACATAAAGGGCAATCGAAGGAACATGAGTGGGTTTTAGTCAGTAAGAGTCTGACACGCCCTCCCGTCGCACCCAGGACGGGAGCAGTCATTGGATGATTTCCCACTCACCAAAAAAAAAAAAAAAAAAAAAATGTGTACTTACCAGAAATTTACGAAATTTACGGTTTTCGGAGTTTTCCCTTTATTTGTGCTACATGACCTTGCTTCTTGCCAAATTTCATGATTCTAGGTCAATGGGAAGTACCCTGTAGGTTTTGAGTTTTGGTTCCCATGAAAATGTCTAAATATGTAATATAAACCGCCGTATCTTTTTATTGCGTTGATTTAGAAACTTGATTTTTTCATTGCTTTGTGAGATAACAGACTTAAGTATGTGATATTAATTTCAGCTTGATATCTCGACGCGTTCCTGAGAAAAACGTTCTTGACAGACGGACGAACAGACAGACGCCTGATGTGAACAAACTACAAATTTACGGTTTTCGGAGTTTTCCCTATACTTGTGCTACATGACCTTGCTTCTTGCCAAATTTCATGATTCTAGGTCAATGGGAAGTACCCTATAGGTTTTGAGTTTTGGTTCTCTTGAAAATATCTAAATATGCAATATAAACCGCCGTATCTTTTTATTGCGTTGATTTTGAAACTTGATTTTTTCATTGCTTTGAGAGATAGCAGACTTAAGTATGTGATATTAATTTCAGCTTGATATCTCGACGCGTTTCTGAGAAAAAGGTTCTTGACAGACAGACGGACAGACGGACGCCTGATGTGAACTAACTACAAATTTACGGTTTTCGGAGTTTTCCCTTTACTTGTGCTACACGACCTTGCTCCTTGCCAAATTTCATGATTCTTGGTCAATGAGAAGTACCCTATAGGTTTTGATTCTCTTGCAAATGTCTAAATATGCAATATATTTTTTGCGTTGAATTAGAAACTTGATTTTTGCACGGCTTTGAGTGATAGCAGACCTGAGTATGTAATATTAATTTCAGCTTGATATCTCGACGCGTTTCTGAGAAAAAGGGTCTTGACAGACGGACAGACGGACGGACAACAAAGTGATCCTATAAGGGTTCCGTTTTTACCTTTTGAGGTACGGAACCCTAAAAATTGGGGCAGAATGTATAAGGATCTAAAAATATAGTAACACCTTCATTACAAATAAATAAATTTCATTTTAACTAATCTAATATTATCTCATCTAATATAATCTTATCTTCGAAATACCTGTGCTAGATGGTCCGAAAACCTAGATATATTTTATTGTATTTTTTTTAAAGGACCGTTCATTTCCTTACGAAAAATATACAGTACATCTGTCTATTTGCAAGTAACCAAAATAAAAAGTGTCCTTAATTTCTTAACATTGTAGGTGAACAACATAGTATTTTGAGGTTAGAACGGATCCAAGTTTTGAGTCACAAACAAATAAACTTGTATGAAACTGTACAATGTTATGAAACAGGACTGAAGTTGTGGCTACATTTGGTTTTTGACAACTATACTTACGAAAATAGCACTGTATTCCGAATTTGACTCTTATAGTGAACGCTTTGCGCTGATTTTTCAATGGTAGAAATGCTTTTATGTAAAAAATAGGATTAAACATTGCAAAGTGATGTATTTATAAAATACTAGCCGTTCCTCGCGGTTTCACCCGCGTTACGTTAGGTTTTTGGTTACTGCCTTGCTCCCGTGGGACATAGCGTGATATTACATACAAAGTTTTCCTCTTTATAATATTAGTATAGATATAAGTATGTTTAACAGTTATCTGGTTACCATATCAGTTCAGCTCAGTTTAGGATCTTATATACGTGTGTGAGTTGTCCCAGGATATTGATAAATTTATTAGGAACTATTAGTTTGAATGGAAAAAAATACTTTATTTATTTATACTTAATGCACAACGGCACACAGGCGGACTTAATGCCGCAGGCATTTTCTCCCAGTCAACCTAGGGTGGTGAAGAGATAGCATGGTAGGTGCATTTATGATGCAAAAAACTAAAATGATAGAAAAATGAAAATAAAATTAAAACATAATACATAAATAATAAACTACACACATAAGTAAATAAATATATCTATAATATATATATATATATTATATATTATATTATATATATATATATATATATATATATATATATATATATATATATATATATATATATATATATAATCTATATTTATATATAAATTCCACACATACCTAGAAAACATACAAATCCCTTTCGCATTTTATTTAGTTATATGCTGCCACTGTCTCGTAATAAACACAATAGTTACAGTTATTGCAATATATTCGATTTAATTATTTGCTTTTACTTGTGACTTCAACTGTATGAGTATCGCAAAGAAGGCATACAAAATCTAAGTCAAAATCAGATAGCCACACACAGTCAGAATACAGTAAATTCTTGAAAAAAAGGGGTCGTGAAAAAGTACACACAGACCACAAAATCCATACTTAATATTATAAATAAGGGGTGCTTAGACAGAAAACCTCCTCGTGTGCCCGAGGACTGGAGTTCGCTTATGGATTCTTCCGGGGCGAAGACCAGTCCGAGGGACGGTGCACCCTGGGAGGTGGGCAACGACTCGTCATTGGGTACGTTGTGCCTGTGGGGTCTCGTTGCCCACTTGCCAATATTCTGTCACGGAGGACTCCACCACCTGTCCCTCTGAGTAGCAGAGGGCAGTGTGTGTTGGAGTCAGGGAACGGGCTCTGCGTGCACTCACCCTGCCGCAGAGCAGGCAGCTGGGGGTCGTCATCCCTAGCTGCCCCTGTTGATCTCGTAGCCCCGAAGACTGTTACGGTCATGTCTCTAACTTTCGACGGGGGTCGAGGGCCTTGGCTTAACCGCCCGGGCCGCGAGGAAGACAACCTCTATAAAAAATTACCTCTAATACTAAGTTCTGGTGCGTGGCGAAGGTACGAATGGCTGAGGAGTAGTGTCATCTATTACGGATGGCGCATCAGTCTTTAGCGCACCCCCAGCCAGGGAACCGGTGGACCCTCTGGTTGGGTTATAAATGTACACTTGCCCAGGGACAGGGGGGTTCCCTGGGTGTACATTTTAAATCCCCCATACTCGTGGGATCAAGTATGGACACCAAACTAAGAAAAAATAAAAAAGAGAGGAAGGAGAGGAAGAAGGAAGTGCGGTCGGCGAAGATGTGCCCGAGCTCAGAAAGCTCGAGCTTAGAGAGCCCGAGGCGTGGGCGAAGAGACCGCAGCAGGAAGCGGACAATGTCGGAGGGCGCGTCGTCGTCCTCCGACAGTGAGGTGATGGCTCCGGCTCCCAAAATCCCCACCAGCAGGCGGGGTGCGGGCCGGATTGGAGGGGGGGGGGGATCGTGAGTAGCCCCGTACCGGCGGCAAAGGCGATTGCGGGAAAAGGCAACCGACTACTGGTCGGAGACTGGACTTCGGCGCAGGTCAAGCTGCTGGAGCCCAGGCCTCTGAGGTGTTTCAGGTGCCAGGTGGGACACCATGTCGGTGTCCGTTGCACCTCGGAGGTAGACCGCAGCGGCGACTGCTTCCGCTGCGGTCAGCCCGGTCACAAGGCCGGCTCGTGCACCGCCGCGCCGCACTGCTTCGTATGTGCGGCAGCCGGCAAGCCGGCCGATCACCGGGCTGGGGGCAAGGCTTGCGCCCCACCCACCAGGACCAGAGGAAAGCTAGATGAAAAACTGCAATGGGGGCCTCACATAACATCTCTTGCGGGACGGCTAAGCTCAGCAGCTTATGCTGTTAGAAAGATACGACAATTAACAAATGTAGAAACTGCGCGTTTGGTCTATTTTAGCTATTTTCATAGCATTATGTCGTATGGCATTTTATTGTGGGGTAGGGCTGCTGACATTGAATCTATTTTTATTTTACAAAAGAGAGCTGTCAGAGCCATTTATAATTTACATTGCCGCGAGTCTCTTAGGGATCTGTTTAAAAAGATTAATATTATGACGGTACCTTGCCAATTTATTTATGAGAATATTATGTACGTTAGAAAAAATCGAGAAATGTTTTGTAAAGTCGGTGATAGACACAATTTTAACACTAGGAATAAAGATAAAATAGCTCAACCTTATTATAGACTGTCTAAAGTAAAAACATCTTTTATGGGGTACTGTGTTAAATGTTATAACAAAATTCCTTTTGAAATATTAAATCTAAACGAAAGGAAATTCAAAACACATATTAAGAATACACTCTGTCAACAAGCATATTATAAATTAGATGATTATATAGAAGATAAAAATGCTTGGAAACATGCTGGACCTGCTCCATAGGAAAATTCACAGTGTAGACAAAACCCAACAGGTTGCTAATTCAAACAGACAATGATTAACTGCTCTTTACATTAGAAATTATACACACATATATATATATATTAGTTATACATTGCGCTGGCTCACACATTATTTTCATTGTTTGAGGAATGTAGTTTAATTGTGAACATGTGAACACTTTGCTCGCGAACATTATAAAGCTTCCATTTCCTAATTTATATAAAAAGTAAAGTTTTTTTCATTATATACATGTAATTTTTGACGGAAATGGTTTTTGGATTATATTCATTTTAAATCACGCCTAACCATGTAAAAAAAAAAAACTTTGTAATACAACTATTTTTTAAAAGAGTAAGTATGGAGTTTCTTGCCCATTCTTCTCCATACGTAACAACATTTCCGAATGGGCGGTAGATTCACTTTTGTTTTATAAGTATGACGTTTCAAAGTGCCTTTTTTTGGTCTAATGAAAATAAATGATTTGACTTTGACTTTGAAAGGGCAGGAAGCCCTCTGCCGCCGCCCCCGCCGCTCCCGCTGCTGCCGCCGATCGTTCCGCCGATCCCGCTGCCGCCACGGCTCCCGACGTCCCCGCTGCTGCCGCGTCCGCCGCTGCCGCCGCGACTACCGAGGCCGCAATGGAATGCCAGTAATGGCCCCATTGCGGCGGCGCGTTAGTGTCCGCGCCCCTCAGGGAGAGTCAGCGTAGGAAGGGGCCCAACAGGGCCAATGCCTGCCGGGGTTGCAGAATGTTTATAATAGTTACTGTGACCCCGGAACATACAGAGCAACCGAAGGAACATGAGTGGGTTTTAGTCAGTAAAAGTCTGACACGCCCTCCCGCCCCATGGCGGGAGAAGTCATTTGAGGATTTCCCACTCCCCAAAAAAAAAAAATATATTATAAATGAGAAAGTGTGTCTGTCTGTCTGTCTGTATGTTTGTCTTTCTTTCACGGCAAAACGGAGCAACGAATAGACTTGATTTTTTAAGTGGAGATAGTTGAAGGGATGGAGAGTAACATAGGCTACTTTTTGTCTCTTTCTAACGCGAGCGAAGCCGCGGGCAGAAGCTAGTATTATAAATGGGAAAGTGTGTCTGTCTGTCTGTCTGTATGTTTGTCTTTCTTTCACGGCAAAACGGAGCGACGAATTGACGTCATTTTTTAAGTGGAGATAGTTGAAGGGATGGAGAGTAACATAGGCTACTTTTTATCTCTTTTTAACGCGAGCAAAGCCGCGGGCAAAAGCTAGAGTTCCTATAAAGGTTCCGTTTCTCTTTTTGAGACACGGAACGTTAAAAGCAGAAAAAATGTTCTATTATATTAATACAGGCAATAATACTTCAAGCAATAAAAATAATATTCCCTTGTGTCATAATTCAAAATGAAAAGAAGCCTACAAACGTATATTTTTTCTTCACTTTTGAACAGTTTTTAGTACAAAAGGCAAAGTAAAATGTATTTACATTATAACAGGCGCGCCTAATCTTAAATACTTAACTAAATAGGTACCTATCTAAGTAGCCATTGGCTGTATAAATTATGCGCAAAGGAATCTACAGAAACGTTGCCATGGACGCGAATAATTAAAAATTGAAACTGTAAAAAGAGACTCATTTCAGCTCATATTTTGTTTTAGGTAGGTCTACTCAACCGTACCTAGTATTATTGTTTGAATTAATTTATAATCATCTCCCTAGCCTTCTCTCAACTCGGGGTCGGCTTCCAGCGACTGCCTATCAGACCTCCACAACCCAGTAACTGGGCGACACGATACCTCTTGGTTAGACTGGTCAGACTTTCTGGCTTAACCGTAACGATTGTCAAAGTTCTATGAATGACAACCAGGACCAACGGCTTTACGTGCTTTCCAAGGCATTATGGTTTTTTCAATTAATTATGATAAAAAATGATACCTATTTACTATTTTATATTATTTTATAGCAATATTGTTTTGCCGGTAAATAAACCGGTCTATCCTAGTCGGCCACTTTGATAAAATCCGAAAAAAACTCAGAAAGTCATGTAAGAACCATCAAGGTTGATGGCTGAGCTGTTCTCTGAGGAGAGAAGCTTACAGATTTGAGTGGACCTGTCCTGGCAGTGCAAACGTTTATTTGTGAGAGTATACTATGTTTAACTGTATTTTTCTATAGGTACATATGTTGTGTTGATCCAGTCGGCGTTAAGGCTCTTCTCAAGTCAAAATCAGGCAAGAGGCAAAGAGACTTTTTCAAATCATAATATGTATCTTTTTGAAGTTAATCTTCGACACTAACATCAGAAATGGAAAACATCTTGTGAAAACCTGAACATTATATAATATTATAAGTCGGAAATCGAAAATCCACCATGAGCAAGCACAATCACATGCGAGATATACGAAATAAAGGTATTTCCGTATCAGGGATAGTAATAGGCTGATATTATTATTATTTAGTCTTTCTAGGATTATCTAGGACATCAATCATCCCTTGCCACGGAAACCACGTAAAGCCGTTGATCTGGTCAATCTTCGATGGTCGGTACAGAGAGTCAAAAGCTAAGAATTCTGGTGATCTGTTTAACTAAAGGATAACTTGTTGCTTATGAATCGGGGTGTGAAGACCCGATAAACAGCCGCTCTAGATTTCAGAGTTGGTTCCATAACAAAAGTTGTTCGTTTTTATGAGTAGAACCATCTCCTAGCGGGTTATTCAAGACAAAAAATACACCCAGTATAAAATAAATACATAAACACATAGGTATTTATATAGGTATATTATTTTTTCGTATTCAAAGGCTTTATTTTCATGAGGACATCCCAGTTTATTTTACGTTGATAATGTTTTTAACAAACGTAAGCTTAAATAAATAAATGTAAACCAAAAACAAATAAATTGATGTGGCCTCATTTATTTGTGCTTCACTATCGTATAAATATTGGAATTATAGTTTTTGTTAGGTTAATTTTATTTCAGTTGAAAATTACAAACTGCATACAAGGTGCATTTTTGAATTTGAAAACCCTTTCAGGGGGCAATTAAGTTAGTGGTTCTCGACCCGGATCAACAATAAAATGTAAAGTGGTAAAGTACCGTTCTTATAACACGGTCAGTCTGTAACCATCCTACGACCGTGCGGTCACACACACAAACAAACGCAAATGGTAATTTCGTGTACTGATTATTTGTCCATCTTTCTTTGGAAAACGAAGCGTTGAATGAGGGTTTTTTGGCAGCACGTAGGCGTGAGGTCCAACTGCAGCATGATTAGTGAATTTTTGACATATCTTTCAATGTCATGTCGTTTTATCGACAGATATGTCAAAATTCACGAATCATGCTGCAGTTGGACCTGGCGCCTACGTATTGCCATCTAGCGGATTTCCCATACGCAAGAACCCTCATTGACGTGATTTTTGAAGTGGAGATAGATGCAGGGATGGAGGCATAGGCTACTTTTTGTCTCATTCTAACGCGAGCGAAGTCGCGAGCAAAAGCTCGCGACACACAGTACAGGAATACAGTTTATTAGAGTACATTTAGTATATAATTTCAGAGGCTTAGCTTGCGTGAAGGTACTCAAAAACGACGGATTTTCATACAAACTTTCGGCTGTTATTGTAAGTCCGTAGTGGTTGAGTTTCCAAGAATCCTTTCTTAAGGTCCCAGCACACATATGGGATCGGAAAGGGATCGTCACCCTATCGCCTCGAGCCGTTCAGGATGGTTTGTATTAAACTCCCTACTGCAACGCACACTAATCGGAATCGTAACGTAATCACCTCGCCTCGGAACGGGCTCCGAACTTGCAATTCCGCGCTTACGGCTAGGCGTCACTGCGCTTACGGCTCGCCGTCCCCGCGCTTACTGCTTGTGAACCATTCTGAACGGCTCGTGGCGATACGGATACGATCCTTTTCCGATCCCATGCAAATGTGTGCTAAGACCTTTAGTCTTACCTATATTGTAACAGGAACCGACCAATGGTTGGAACGTATTGAAGTATTGTACCGCTTATAAAAATTCGTTTTTGTTTTAATTAGTAGGTAATGGTGCCGATTCTCTTTTTCACAAACTAGCGTAAATTTAAGTTAAGTGCATCTTTTTCTCTCCATTTAATTAAAAATAGGACAGAAGATAAAATATTAGTTAAGTCCTGTCAAATTTAGACACTCCATAGATAATTTAGACGCGATTTAAAAACATGGCGACTAAGAATACGTCGATTTACTTCAGGCGCTGTCTAATTAGACAGGATTAAACTAAAGGAAATGGAAGGAGAAAGATGCATTTAACTTAAATTTTGTTAAGTTTGTGAACAAGAGATTCAGCACCGTGATAGCTAAACCTCTTTTTTAATTTATTAAAAAACAATTCCAGAAACAGAAACAATTCCACCTACTTGCAATCGGAATTGAATTTGCAATCGGGTTTTTTGATTTATAATTATTATCATTTACATTTAGAGTAAATGATAATAATTATCGATATTGGTGCCGATTCTCTTGTCCACAAACTAACGTAAATTTGAGTTAAATGCATCTTTCTCTTTCCATTTCTTAAAGAAAAGGACAGAAGATACACTTTAGTTTAATCCTGTCAAATTAGACAGCGCCGGAAGAAAATTGACGTATATTTAGACGCCATGTTTTGAAATCGCGTCTAAATTATCTATGGAGTTTCTAAATTTGACAGGACTTAACTAAAATTTTATCTTCTGTCCTTTCTTAATTAAATGGAAAGAGAAAGATGCACTTAACTTAAAGTTACGTTAGTTTGTGGACAAGAGAATCGGCACCAATATCACTCCGATACGACCGAGGTAAAAAACAGGAGGCACAATCTGTACCTACGGGCTTCTAGGTTCTGAGAAAACCGTAATGGAAAAGCTCAATAGTACTTTTTTCTATTGTTTATTTTTTCTCTTTAATAATCCTACTTGATTCCTGAGTGTACAGGCTTTAAACAAACGCGAAGTCGCGGGTAAAAGCTAGAACACAATAGACCTTTTTAGGGTTCCGTAGTCAACTAGGAACCCTTATAGTTTCGCCATGTCTGTCTGTCTGTCCGTCCGTCCTCGCTTAATCTCTGTAACCGTTAGCACTAGAAAGCTGAAATTTGGTACCAATATGTATATCAATCACGCCGACAAAGTGCGAAAATAAAAATAGGAAAAAAACGTTTTATTAGGGTAGCCCCCCTATATGTAAATAGGGAAGTGGTTTTTTTTTAATTACAACCCTGACGTGTGATATATTGTTGGATGGGTATTTAAAAATTAATAGTGGTTTACAAAAATCATTTTTTGATAATGTCAATAATTTCGGAAATAATCGCTCAAAAAGGAAAAATCGAAGCGTCCCCCCCCCCCTCTAACTTTTGACCCGTAGGTTTAAAAAATATGAAAAAAATCTGGAAAATTAAATTTTATAAGGACTTTCTAGGAAAATTATTTTGAACTTGATAGAAGAACAGTTTTTATACGAAAAAGACAAAAAGGTTGTACAAAATAATTTTTGCGTACTTAGTATGCCAACGTAACAAATAGCCTTTTTTTAAACTTATAAGTAGGTACACTTATTGTGACGGACGGGAAACTACGGAACCCTACATTGAGCGTGGCCCGACACGCTCTTGGCCGGTTTTTTAAAATATAATGTTTACTGTTAAGAACCTTATGTACACAGTTTTGCAACAAATACATCTTTATTTTTTATTATCCTTAAACTTGTCTTACACTTTAAATTTTTCAAGTAGTGGGTGTGTTTACAAACCAAAAATAATGGTTATTTGTGGTTATAGAAATAAAAATTGTCAATCACTGCGCTAACCCTGCATTGGACAGTACAGACAAGGGGTTAAACCTTCGAAAAAACGTGATTCGAGACACAATAGAAAGACAATAGCAGCGCGACAGCCGGCTGTCGCTTGGTCGTTAAAAGGTTAAGGCGATGCACACAATTTTTCCGCCTAACTTTACTCACACAGTCGGTTTACAGTCACAGCAAAAACTAGTCGTAACAGCCGAAAAATCAGCCAAAAAAACCCGACTTAAAAGCCACACCAGAAGCACGTCGGTTCCTAAGCTATAAGCCGCGCCTTACCCAGATTACGGCGCGCGGGACATTCGTCATTGTCATGGTGCGAACGCTTTTGCGATTAATTCGACGGGAGATCACCTGACGTACATCCACCTTGTATTGTAACCCTTTGGGTTGATGATAGGGGTTTAAGGGATTTTTGGGGGTTGAGGACAGAATGGTGGGAGAGGGTTATGCGCTTTGTGAAGTTTTGTTGTGATAATGTCTTTTTTTTCGATTAACAATTATCTTTACCCGACTGCCGAAAGGATGGTTATGCTTTTTGAGCGTTTGAATGTCTCATTCACGGCACGCTCGCATTCTATGGTATTCGTCTCAGTTGTGGGAGTGACATACGATACATACACAAAAAAAGTGAAATAAAAAGATAATAATTAAATAATAAAAAAATTTGGTGGCATGAAACTGAAAAAAAAAAGCCACCAACTGGCTGGATTTTTGATTATTTTCTACGTAAAATTAAGGTTGGTTGGTGATAGAAGATTGTTTAATGTGCAAGAAATATTTTTTTAAAGGTACTTAATAAATATAAATAAATAAGTATACTGGGACAACTCAGACACGGTCATCTGATCCCAAGTTAAGCTCTGCTTAGAGCTTGTGTTATGGTAACCAGACAACTGATATACATACTTATATAATTTTATAAATACATACATATTATAGATAAGTTACACCCAGACACAGAACAAACAATCATGCTCATCACACAAAGTTTGTTCCGGGCGGGAATAGACCTCCGGCTTAGCAGTCAGTCTCACTACTAACCACTACACCAACAGGCCCGTCAAAGTTAAGTTAAGTAAACTTAACTTTTTTTTTGTGTCCAGTGCGGCACGAACGATTTTGGAGCAGAGCTCTGAGTGTAGCGATGGATTCAAAATACGTCACTCGACGACGTGATACTCTTAAAAAAAGTAAGTGTATTTAAGAATTCGACTACTAATATTTATATACTACTAGCTGTCCCCGCGGTTTCACCCGCGTTATGTCAGATTTTTGGTTCTAAAAAAGGGAAGATAAAAAGTACCAATTTTCACCAATTTTCAGCCAAATCGGTTCTACCGTTCTTGAGTTATATGTGTAACTAACAAGACTTTCTTTTATATATACAGACTACAAATACTTGAGAAAAACGTATTTTTTTATATAAATTCGAATTTGTATAAATAATTACGAAATGTGGAATGCATATCACGAGTTTTGTTTAAATTTTGACACATTTTCATTTAGAACGTTTATATGTTCCATATTCATACCCTCTTTTTAATCCCCGTGAATTAAAGCGCTACTTTGCCTGTTGAGGTTTCAATACAAAGTCTGGTTGCAAAAAGTATATTTGAATTTGAAATATGAATCTAAATTACGTGTCAAGTTGTTGACACAGAAAATTGTGAATTAATGTTTTTCGCTCAATGGCTGTCTTGTAATATGTTTATTCTTATTAAATAGTGATTGTGATATTTCACTTGTGTTTTCTTCATACGCGAGTAACACTGCACTCTGCATCGGCTTCTAACCCCGAGAATGGTTATGGGCCCAGATGATGAAGAAGGAAATTCAATTTTGAGCTTACGTAAAACAAACAGTGAGTACGAATAAATCATGTTTTCACAAACTCGTATCGAACTACTAAGCAAAGAGAATTATGATAGCTGGAAGATACAAGCCCAAGCTATTTTGATAAAGAATGATGGGTGGAAATATGTTTGTGGTAAAGAAACTAAGCCAACTGGCTATATTCAGATTTTGAAATGGGAAGCCGAGGACGCTAGGGCCAAGGCAGATATAATACTAGCGATAAACGCATCAGAATTGCGAAATATAAGAGGTTGCACCACGTCTAGAGAGGTATGGCTGAAACTGGAGTCAATTTACGCCTCGCGTGGACCTGCCAAGAAGGCGACATTGTTAAAAAGGCTACTATTGCACAAGATGAGCGAATCGGGAGACATTCGTGATGAGATGGGCACATTTTTCGACGCGGTTGATAAACTGGAGGACATGGACGTAAAAATAAATGAGGATTTATTGTCAATTATCTTATTATATAGTTTGCCAGCAAGTTTTTCAAGTTTCCGTTGTGCTATTGAAACGAGAGACGATTTACCGAAGCCTAATATTCTGAAAGTAAAGATAATGGAGGAATACGAATCAAGAAATGCTAACCAAATGCAAGACAGCGTCATGTACACCCAAAGGAATAAAAAACTTGTTAAACCAACTACAATTAACGGATCAAATGTACGGAAGTACGGTTCTAATATGCCTGCTACCAAACATGCATCAAAAGAATCAAAGCAGGAATTTGGAACTGAAAAGAGAATTTCACTAAAGTGTTATAGATGTCATCGTCCTGGACATAAAGCATCTGAATGTCGATCAAAACCACAACATTTCAGTTATAATGTTGATGTTGATGAGGAATTAACTTCTTTAAATGTTTCAGATCTTGGCCATAACATTGCTGATAGTCTAAACCAGCAATGGGTATTGGATTCTGGGTGCACGTCCCACTTATGCAAGGATGTACAAAAGTTTGATGGTAACTTAGAAGAAACTAGAGGTAATCTAAAATTGGCTACTAACATGGGCGCTGAGGTCCGAGGTAAGGGTGTAGTTAGACTGTCGGCATTAGGTGATAATTCCGTAGGTACAGTAGAGTTTAAGGATACTCTTTATGTTCCGGATTTAAGAACAAATTTGATATCAGTAGCCAAAATTACTGATAATGGTTACGATGTTCAATTTACGCGTGATTTTGCGTGGATTCTTGATAAAAATAATAAAGTCAGGTTAACAGCATACCGTCGCGGTAATTTATATTGTGTTGAAGAATATGAAGCGGCTAATGCTGTAACGGATCGTGATTTAAATGTGCTAACTTGGCATAAACGTTTAGGGCATCTGAACGAAAGAGACGTTGTCAAACTTTTGGAAAAGGTAGGCGAGCGTGTGAACCCGAACGACTTTAGTTTGGTGCGTGACTGTCGAGTATGTGCTAAAGGTAAAATGATTGCTTTACCCTTTAGTCAATCAAATGGACCCTGCAATGAGAAATTGCGGATTGTTTATTCGGATATCGTAGGTCCAATGAGATGTGAATCATGGACCGGTGGTAAGTATTTCATAACTTTTATAGATGATAGTACTCGTTGGTGCGAAATTTATATCCTGAAATCTAAAAATAAAGCTCTCGAAGCATTTAAACTATACAAGAGTTATGCTGAAAATATTACAGGATCTAAAATCAAGTATTTTCAATCAGATAATGGCGGTGAGTACTGTAATGCTGATTTTGAAGATTTTCTTCGAAGAGAAGGTATCACGAGGAGATTAACTGTAGCTCGGACTCCACAGCAAAATGGAATTGCTGAGAGGATGAACCGAACTCTAGTTGAGATGGCCAGATGTATGCTTTTGGAGTGTGATCTACCTATGAGTTTTTGGGCTGAAGCTGTTGACACAGCATGCTATATAAGGAATCGTTGTCCTACTAGAAGTTTAGGTGGAGAGATACCTTATGAAAAATGGTTCAACAAATCAGTGAAGATACATTATCTACGCAAATTTGGTGCCAAAGTATCTATACTAAATAAGGATCCAAACAAGGATAAGTTCGCTGCTCGTGGAATACCAGGAATATTTGTTGGGTACCCCAGGACATCCAAAGGATTTAGGGTGTGGATACCAGAACAGAGGAAGTTTGTGATTTCTAGAGATATAAAATTCTACGAAACTGAAGAAATTGGAAATAAAATGCTTCATAATAGAAGGAGCATAATCAATGATAATGAAAATACAGATGACAATGAGAAGAAGTTCATCGATATCAGTTTTCACCGGGAACCGGAGCGGAATATGGAACCGGAACGATTTATGGAACCGGAATCCATGATGGAACCGGAACGCACGATCGAACCGGAAAGCATGATAGAACCGGAACTGGAACCGGAACCGGATCCGGAAACATTCGTGAGAGCGCGTTGTGCTCAGTCAAGAGGAGTAGTAATGACTAGGGGTCCTGGAAGACCCAGAGTGCTACGTACAGGCCGAGTAGGTCGCCCCAGAAAAATTTATCAATCGGTGGAAATGGAGCATCCGGATGCTGCGGAAACAGAGCCAATACAAGAAGAACCAGAACAGTCAATAGAAACTGAAGCTGAGGGAGAAACTTTTAGCGACTGCATTGATTTTGCGGGTTCTGCTGAAATATCGCTGAAAGAGGCTCTTCAAGGGGATGAACGATCAGCGTGGAAAGAAGCAATTTTATCAGAAATAAGGAGTCTGCTACAGAAAGGAACCTGGGAGATCGTCAAAAGGCCACCAGACAAAAATATTGTAGGGTGTCGATACGTTTTGACAACCAAGACAAACGTGGATAAGTCAACAAAGAAAAAGGCAAGACTCGTAGCTCAAGGATTTAGTCAAAGATTTGGTGTTGACTATGATAAAACGTTTGCGCCCGTGGCAAGACTCGATAGTGTTAGACTACTGATGGCTCTGGCTGTAGAAATGAATCTGGAGATTCATCAGCTGGACATCAATACAGCCTACCTTAATGGATACTTAGACGAAGAAATTTATATGCAGATACCCAAATTGCTGAAAGAATCTTTAATGAAGCTGATATGCACAGAAGGTGAGAATCCTTGTGTAGTTAATCGAGCTGAAGAAATGCTTAAAAGCTTGAATGCTGGCGGCGATGCATGTTTGTTAAAAAAATCCTTATACGGATTAAAACAAGCGGGTCGGCAGTGGAATATTAGACTTGACAAGAAGTTTAAGGAAATGGGATTAACGCAAAGTTTAAACGAACCCTGTTTATATTTCAGGAACCAAGGAAAAGAACATTTATTTGTTTTAGTCTTCACGGACGATATTCTAGTGGCGTCTGAAAAAGGAGATCGCATAGGTCGTTTTAAAAATGAACTAAGAAAAGAGTTCGAGTTAAAAGATTATGGTCAAGCAAAATATTTTTTAGGGATTGACATCCGACAAACTGTCAACAAAATTACATTGTCGCAAGAAAATTTTATAAAAGAATTACTTGAAAAATATAATATGTTGGATGCGAATACAATAAAAACGCCGATGGAGACCAGTAGCGGAAATAATAAGGCGCGATGTATACAATTAAATGAAGAGGAGAAAAAGTGGCCATATCGAGAGTTGATTGGTTCTTTAATGTACTTGAGTGTAGCAACAAGACCAGACATAGTACATCCTGTAAACAAATTGGCGCAATTTTCTAAGAATCCAGAGAAAGAACACTGGATAGCGGCCAAACGTATCTTACGTTACTTGAAAGGAACTATGAATTATCGACTGGTGTATACAAGTACTCTGGTAAGTGCGTAAAGGGATACTGTGATGCAGATTGGGGAGGTTGTCCAATAGATAGAAGGTCATTTTCGGGATATGCTTTTATTCTAGGTTCAGCTAGTATTTCATGGATGTCGCGCAAACAGCGTACTGTTGCAACATCCAGTTGTGAGGCCGAGTATGTAAGTCTTGCAGAAGCTATAAAGGAAGGATTGTATCTTCAAAGTCTGCTGAAGGAATTGGGACTTGAAAGGTATGCTTCTATATCCCTTAATGCCGATAGTAGATCTGCGATTTTCCTTGCACAAGACCCAGTGTTCCATGCTAGGAGCAAACATATCGACATCAAGTATCATTTTATTCGGGGTGTCCTAAAAGATAATAAAGGCATAAGTTTGGGACATGTACCCACTGCCGATATGATTGCGGATGTAATGACAAAACCGCTACCTTGCATTAAGCATTATAAATGTATTGATGCTATAGGTCTTAAACCTTGTTAAGGTTTTTTGAATGATATGTTTGTTTGATTTATTAAGTTATGTGTGATTTTAATTTTGATTTTATTTAATGTTAATTAAAGACTTTGTTTTGAGGAGGCGTGTTGAGGTTTCAATACAAAGTCTGGTTGCAAAAAGTATATTTGAATTTGAAATATGAATCTAAATTACGTGTCAAGTTGTTGACACAGAAAATTGTGAATTAATGTTTTTCGCTCAATGGCTGTCTTGTAATATGTTTATTCTTATTAAATAGTGATTGTGATATTTCACTTGTGTTTTCTTCATACGCGAGTAACACTGCACTCTGCATCGGCTTCTAACCCCGAGATTGCCTTCACAAAGAGCAAACCAGCTCTTTTCAAATTTATGTTAAAAATTTTTTTTTTTACAAATAAATATAAACCGTCCCCACCACCGAAAAACGAAACTGCAATATTGTGTAGCCTCTGCTGCTAGTTTTTTTGCACAGAAATATATTAGGAAGAAAAGAAAAAATACAACACCAATTGTGTTATTATTCTTATGAATTTTAAGTAAAAGTACAACATCACTACATAGTATTAAACAACGTCGTTTTCTCAGTCCTTATGTCCCTATGTATGCTTAAATCTTTAAAACTGTGTAACTAAATTTTGATGCGATTTTTTAAGAGAAAGATTGATTCAAGAGGAAGGTTTTTGAGTATAATTCATTCTTATTAAAGTAGAGAAAAGGCGGGATTTTTGAAGATTTGTATATTTGGCGATAACAGTAATGTAGTTTTTATTTACTTACTATTTACCTATTTACTTTTCACAAATAATCTGTCGCCACCATCAAAACAGAGCTAGCTGCAATATCGTTCAGCGTCTGCTGCTGACGGCAAAAGGCATGACTAACGAGGCGAAGCTCGTAAGTTTATGTCCACAACTAGGTTTATTGCTACACAGCCTCCTCTTGACAAAATAAGAGAAAATAAGAATACTATGGAATAAAGGTTGAAGACCACCATCTGAGTTTGTTTCGAATGTTTCTTCTTAGAGCAGTCGAGCTCCAGTCCCATTGTTCGCTTAATATAACAAAACCAAAATATTGACGCGTATAAGTGTTATGTCAATAACATATTTTAAAATAAATGGAGCAATTATGTATAGCTTAATCATGTGCAATGTTAAGGCAAAATTAAATACAATAATAATAATAATTTAATTTATTTAATGACAACAAATGTCCAATGGTTAGTAATAACTTATCTACTAAGGGTTAGTAACACTTAAAACTATTCATTACTGCCGGACAAGCAGTGCTAACCAGTGCCTAAACACCTGCGCATCGTACTTGCCGGCCATGGTTTGTAGGATGCTGTTAGCGCTGGTCCTAGTTCTCCCTAGCAACGAGGCTGCCTTCGTCCTCATGATGGCATGAAAGTCATCCACCCGCGCCCAGGCAAACATGCCCGACGCACTGCAGTACCTAGGTAACCCTAACAGCACCCGAAAACCATTATTATATTGTACCCGCAGGGCGTCTAGAGCCTTTTGCGTACAGTTAACCCACAAACCGCCCGTGTAGAACGATTGACAGCTTGAGCTTGAGATTGGGGATTGAGCTTTGAACAAAGTGATTTTGACCTCATTACTACAACGAGCAAATCTGTGAGCCAACATGTTGCATCTAACTGCTAGCGCCCTGCGTTCGCGTTCAATGCATAAAGTTTTTTTTTAAGTCGGTTTAATCAAAAAGCTTGTACAGTCCTTCTTTTTTGAAATCGGTTAAGTCAACGAACTTTTAAAGTAATTATTTTAAATATTTAATTGTTTTTTATTTCGTAAAATACTCATTGTGCACATTATTTATTATTCAGTTGCAAACTTGTGCAGGCTCCAAACTTAAAGTTTCGATTACTTCTAGAACTTTCACAGGTGCTTTTAAAATATTACCTTTGGACTAAGTACCAATAATTTAGTAGTTTCAGAGTTTGAAGTACAATTGCAAATAGTTTTTGTTAATTACTGAATAAATTATTAATGTTTGTGATTTAGAACAGGCCAAAATCGAAAGACAAGACTAAGATAGGAATAACTTGCCGAGTTTTAATAATTTAAGTTCTTGATTTCTGGAATTTAGGTACAAAAAGATCAACCTTGTGAGATTGATATTGGTTTTCGGTTCTTTTACATTCTAAAAGATAATTCGAAAAAGATGTTAATAGATTATTATTTTCAACCTACTTCAAAATGGAATGTGTTTTGCTTTTATATTCATTATGCGATTTCTTCGCCAATTGTGTCCGCAATTAGCCAATTGTCTTCGTCCCATAATACATTGGTAAGTTCTAACACCTTTCTTCGGAGATATACTTATAGATCGCGTCACGTAATCTTGCCTCTCTGAAGTTCGTCGCAATTGGCTGCGCAGTAGTCGATTTTACAACCAAACGTGGACTGCGCATGCGCGGTCTCGCCAAAGATGGCGCCTGTAATGGCGTCTCTGTCACTCGCATACGTTCGATGCTTACTTCTGTCCTGCTTGCTCAATGCGAAAGTACTGTTGTTGCCAAAACTGTTAAACTTTGTTATTGTTTTTTATTATTTTATTTTACTAATAACTGCTACTATAATTAAATATTAACGCTATTGTTTCTAATGACATAATAATAAAACTAGAAGTGGATGTTATTTAACGTAGGTAATGGGTTTCAGTAACTACTTACGTGGCTGATAATCGTGTAACTACTTTCGTAGACAAAATTAAAACTATTATTTTACGTACGCAGTTAAGCTGACACTCAAGACATGCATGGGTCGACGACTTTTGGGCGTAATCTAAAATTTTTACAACTTAATTCGATTCTATAGAAAAAAAAATCTACGAAGGTAACACTTTTTTACGTGAATGTACCTGCGCGGTCGTCGCAATAGCCTAACTTCAGAGGGGCAAGTTTACGTGACGCGAACTATACTAGTATTTCCAGACGTTAGACGAATTAATATTTTTTTTTAAGTTTTATTACATTAGTATACCCAAATAGATTTTATAGTCAAAAGTATTCACAAGCCTTTTAGTACCGTCTAATCGTATCGTTATTAAACTTTTGATTATAAATCAAATGAAACAACATTTCACCTTCGGAAACACACAATAAACTGGCCACCTGCCGTAAAGTCCATACCAAACTCCAATAAGTCCAACTTTACATCAAAGTATTTTCGACTTCGATATTAAATTCATTAGAGAGTGTCCGAAATACAAAGTCGAAGCCTGCAGCAGATGGCGGCTTGCGAAATGGACACTTCCTTGCATCTTCCTAGTTTCTACAGAATTTGTAAATTAACAAAAGCTTTGGTGGACTGCAAAGTTCTGAGTTTAATATGAATTTGGAAGTTAAGTTAATGATGGCACGGTTGGCGTGGAGTGGTTGATTCCCGTACGGGGCAAATGTATGCAAGATCTTAAGGTGTTTTCAGAGTCTGGTTATTTTTTATTGAGAATTTTATGCTTGTATTACGATATAGTAGAGATTTTTTTTTTAAATCTCTCGTATATTAGGTAATTCTTAAAACAATTAAAAAATAAACTCTCGTATATTAGGTTTTTCATGTGATTTTTCAGTCATATGTACTTTCTCAGTTTATAAAAGGCAATTTTTTAATCCCTTTTTAAACCTTAAGACAATAGCAGCTCGACAGCCGGCTATCGTTTGGTCGTTAATTTTTTTTTAATTAATAAAAAAATGTTTATTTCCTTCCACAATTAAGGAAACTTAGTAACTAAGGCTGCAAGATTTGTTAGTAAAATTAACAATCCGTACTTATATAAATGCGAAAGTAACTGTGTCTGTCTGTCTCTTTTTCACGCCTAAACGGCTGAACTGATTTCAATGAAATTTGGTACAGATATAGTCTGGGACCCGAGAAAGGACATAGGATAGTTTTCATCCCAGAAATCCCCCGGGAACAGGAACTATTATCCACGCGGATGATGTCGCGGGCAAAAGCATTTCCTAATAAATTACTTCGATATCATTACAAGGGTTAATTTGTGGGAGACTGGTGCCTAAACTAAGCCGAGGCCTGTATTTAGGACACCAGAATTTGAAATCGCCAATCTATCTTGAGAAATCTATCGATGCTTATCTTCTTTAATCTGTCTGAAAAAAGGCATTTGCGCGGCAGTGGGGAATTGTAGGTTTGTATCATTGTTATAATATGGTAAATAATAATAATTAGGAGCCTAGTTCTTATGCATGAGGTTATGGGTCGAAACCATAACATTTTACTTTCTAAGTTTATTACATAAAACCGTTGGTCCAGCTTGTCTTTCGTAGAACTTTGACAGTCGTTACGGGTTGTCAGAAGCCAGAAAGTCCGACGATCCAAACCAATAAGTATTACCTATGTTACCCAGTAACTGGATTTTGGAGATGAGATAGGCAGTAGAACACAAAAATTCAGGTATTCAGCTAGATCTAGTTTCCAGTCTAAACTGACCCTAGGTTTCCGTATTCTGGGCGAAAGGGAAACGGTCAATAACTGTTGGTTGCTAAGTGATAACTTTGAAACTATACTTCGAAATTAATATTTTATCGGATCAGAATGAAACGACGCGTACAAAACACGCCCCAATAGTTTGATGTTATTTGTTCCATCAAAAAGATTAAAGGATTAATTTATTTATACTGGAGGCTCGTGAAATATTAAAGTTATATTTTAAATCTTTCCTGACAACTGAAATATAATTTGAATAGGGTATTACACTGTATATGAGAAAAAATATAAAAATATATTATTGAGGTAGCTTAAGCAAAAAGCAGCCGAACAGTGTTAGTTTTAGTTCATAAAACTAGAAAATATTTTTTTAAATTCAATTCAAAGTTTTCAGTTTTTTTTACCTGTTCTTGAACACACCGAAATACAGACCATAGACAGTGACAGTTGTCGACTGTCAACAGCGTCAACTAGACGTCACTATTTGTTTTATTTATAACCTCCTAATACGATCTTTATTATAAAAATATACTTTTTCATGAAAGTTATTGTGAAAGATATTTTAGATGGCTAATGCACATGTGTACTTACATCAAAGTGATATTTACAACAACAGTACAAACGGTACAAACGGGTTTTTATGGTGTAATAGTTGGAATACTCTTCCCACAACTTTTAACTAAGTTTTTCTTAAATTTGAATCAGTTAACACTAGAATTCACAATTATTCCGATGTTTTCACACTTGTGTTCTTGCATTCCGAAACGCACACCAACGGTAAGTTGAACAGTAACTATTTTTTGAGATAAAACAATAAAAAATATGTAAAGTGTCACAGCGCGTTTGTTTATTTACATGACGTAAGGACGTCATATCGCCAAAGCAAAACCACGCCCACGGCGTTTTCCGTTTTTGGAAATTTCCGCGCGAAATTTGAAAATACAATTTTTAAAAGCGTTTTTAGGGTACTTAGCGCTTAAATAAAAATTTAGGATTTTTTTTAGTGGTTTCTTAGTACTGTAGGAGTTATTTGAAATACTTAAAAAAAAAGAGTGTAATACCCTATTGGGAGTAGAACTACTAAAACACTAAAATAATCCAGCTCAGGTCATTTTCGGTTTTCCTAATGTTGACTCATTTCAAATCATATATCATAATCAAATTCTTAACATTTGTAATACGTTGTATAACAATTTTAACTATTATTTTTAGTTATTATGTAGAGAAAAGTATAACACATTTATTCGTTCATATCATCAATCGATCTCCTTAGCCTTTTTCCAAGTATGTCACGGTCGGTCAAGTGTAGAGTTGAGTAGATCTGATAGGCAGTCTTTACATGTAAGTAAATCACTGGTATTTAACTTGAGTTGGTTAGACTGGAATCTGATAATAACCTAGGTGAGTAAAGGGTAGGGAGATGATGACAGATAAGACACAAAGACGGCTCAATAATTGAATTTCTTAAGCAAAACAATTTGTCACCAAATTTAAAAGCACGTCAAGAAAACAATCTCAAATATATTCCTTTTCAATCAACTCTAAAGTCTGACAATATCCTGGAAAAAATGGAAAGTCAACGTTTTCATGTTTTGATTATCGCATATTCAATTTTGATGATGCTTCGCTTCGGAGGCCTCGTAAACACATCACCTGCGGAATATCAAAAGAGAAGGCAGCGTTTGAAATAAATGGCGAAGCACAATCAACGGTAAGCGTTTCAGAACGGGTCTAACGTTCAGAGGGTTGTTGTGCAGGGGAAGAGCAGAAGGTTATAGAGAGAGATCTCGTCTGTGTATTGAGTTTGTAGGACCGGAAAGACATAAAACAAATAATTTTTTAAAAACAAATAATTTTTTAACAAGTATTTTTCGAAACACTTTTTTTGGTTTTGATACTTCAATTCGTAAAAATAAAATGTTGATTTTATCAGAATCGGATTTTATGCATGTGATTAAATTGAGAGACAAATATATAAATACCGTATTATTTTAGAATCAGGCCTTCATCAATATTTTTTTATTGTTAAATATCTTGAGCAAGTTTTAAAAAGAATCTTTTAAATTTGACAAAAGTTAAAAATATCAAATACTTAGGTAATTTAAAAGTGACGCTATTTATGACACCGTGTCCTAAAAATGTATTATATCAACTTTCAACATAGTCGAGTAATATTTTTTATGCCTTATAGCTATTTCTTTCGAATCTGTTCATATTTACTGTGAATATCTGTGGTTTCGGGCAGTACTTTAAAAAAACGCTGCATTGCCATGTTATCATCATAGTTTCAAATTCGGCTACTATGTGTTTTATTCCTGGTTTAATAACAAAAATTACCAGTGTTTAGCCGATGGACTTGCGCCTGATCTTTTTGATAAAACGTTAATCCGGCAGGACTATATCAGAATGCCTGCACATGCGTGGTCAAAAATATCCTCTTGCTACTTTGCTAGTCAAGAGTTTTTCAGGTTAATTTTGTCAGTGAAGGACTATGAACTAACATTTTACAGAGTGCTTCTTCTGCAATTCACCTGTACTTGAATCTGCCTGGAGCATTCGCCTAAACGATTTCAAAGATTTCGCGCGGTTGGCCCGAAATTGCTACATTACAACATAACAGCATTGGAACAGATAATGCTACAATAGAATATTGTACACAAATTGATTGTCTATTGAATCTTTACTCTTTGGTTTACATTAATTTATGTTGAGTTTACAGTTTGCTGGATGTTTACATGGTACTGGGAGTACTTATGATGTAAAGTTAGTATTTGTTTTAGTTGTTCTACAATTTAGAATGGTAAACTGACTGATTGACTGACGGTTGATATATCAACGCACAGCAAAGGTCCTAGAGACATGAAACTTACCTACAAAAAAAAAAGAAAAAAAATGGAAATATTCAATTAAAAGGGGAATGGAAGTGTCGACAATCACGAGGGCGAAGCCGCAGGCGATAACTAGTTGTATTTATAACATAAATATTAAATAGATTATACTAGTAACCCAGTTTTGCATGACAGTTAAAAATCTTTAAAACTCTCTACTTTTCTTCACTATAATATGCATGAAGTATCCACTTAATCTTTCCACATGAATCCCTCTGTGTATTCGTGTAAACGGCATAAAAATTCGTTCAGTTGTTTTACAATTTATTGCAATCAATACACAGGCGATGGGGAATTTATTTAATCCGTACTAATATTATAAATGCGAAAGTAACTCTGTCTGTCTGTCTCTTCTTCACGCCTAAACCACTGAACCGATTCGAATAAAATTTGGTACAGATATAGTCGGGGACCCGAGAAAGGACATAGGATAGTTTTTATCCCGGAAATCCTCTGGGAACGGGAACTATTATTCCACGCGGATGAAGTCGCGGGAAAAAGCTAGTGTATTATAAATTTTTGTATCAGCCAATAAAGGCATTATTTTTGAGGGCGAGAAAGCTTTCTATTTCGTGTTTTTAGGAAAGATAGATAAACAGCAGTGTGAAAAAGTCGTCCTTTGTTTATTTACCACGTTATAGGCCCCTTGTATAGAAACCACATAATTGTTTTCTATAAACCCATTATTTTTAAGAGTTTTTAACACTTTAAACCAATCAGTATTAGGAAACCATTAAAAAATTGAATAAAAGAAGCAAAACAACGCAAATGATCTGAAAATACCACTTTAAAACTTTAAGAAGCTACAGTTTTCAAAGAGTAAACAAATAAACACTACACAAACGTAGATTGATGGGTGTTTCGTCTCCCATTATAGTTCCGATATTGGATGGTGAACACCGACTAAGTTAGATGCGAAGCCCTGCCGATGTAGACACGTTCTACGGAACACTTATAGAGTATGGTATCCTTAACTTAGTTTATTGTATGTAAAGTTATAAGTTACTGGGTTTAAAAATAGGCCTGCAGCGTTTTTCACCCTATTTAATATTCGTTCGTTTGTTTTTTTACAAGTTTTTATGTCCGATTCGTATGAATCTTTTTTCTTTGAAATAGTGCACTCAAAGAGAATAATTTTGTTAGGCCAATTTGATTAATGAATTTAATTTTATGATTTTATAGGAAGTTGATTTTTAGGAATTTCAACATAGGTTTTATTTACAAAAATGTTAATTGTGACCAATAATATTCATTAAACTTAACATCCTGTACACAAAATACGAAAACAAAAATCAAAAACCATCGGCGTTGAATATTAAAAAAAATATGAATTTACGAGCCTACCAAACAAAAACAATTAAAATACCCGTTCTTTCAACTTCAATTAAATAAAATAACCAACCAATTAAACCCTGTTAAATGTTTCGATTTGAGCGAGCACCAAATCGAACAAATTAAGACCCTTGTTGGTCACCAGTAGGTACAAACACCATTTAACCAAAGTACAAATTAAATCGACGGCACAAAGCAACTGTCAAATGCTTACCAAAACAAAGGTCCAGTCATAGAGTAAAGTATAAGAGAAGCGACACTATGAAGCGATGCTTTCGTGCCTAAAGGGTCATCAATTTAAATTTATTTATCTACCTTGAACTTAATCAGATTTAGCAGCAGACCAAACTAGGCACGTAATTGGTTTTCGTTTTGGGCTTCGGAAACTATGTTATTTGTTCCTGCTTCGCAATCAAATGGGCGTAGAAGGTGGTTAGCGACATCGACGTACAAAGGAGAGTGCCGAGTATTGGTGCTTTCACTATTATTTTAACTTGACAAATCTTTTGATAGTGTAAGCCTTTGATGTGTTGTCTTTTCTCCAAGTATGACTACTTTGACGGCGCAGTTCGATCACACACAGAACAAATATTTGTAAGTCCTACAGGTATTCGTTCCGAGTCTGAATGTTTGTGTATGTGAGTTTATACGTTTGTAAACGCACCCACGATGCAAGAGCAACTAGGGTGGGACAATGTTTTTATTTTCAAATGGTTGACATACCCGTGCTGCGGTTTTTTTGCTTAGTACGCTGCTTATCAATCGTTATAAATAAATATCATTTTTCGAGCTATGCCGATTGTTCCACATCTACATAAATATCCAACTCTTTGCCCCAGCCTACACGATCCGGGTATTTAAACAGTGAACATGTTAAAAAGCTGTGGCAGGTTACAAGGGTTGGGGAATTCCCCGGGGCGACAGCGGGATGGGGGTTGGTTGACAGTTGTAGTCACATGTCCAGGGACCGTAAATAGAGTTGTTTTCAAAATTTACTGGTTAAATTGTGCGTGGGTATGATTTGGTAGAGAAAATGGAATCGTATTTTTTTGTAAACTAAGTCAGGTTCAATGATTTGGAAAATTCTTTTTAGGGTTGCTTGATAATAACTATTTGTCTAGAAATTAAATAAAGTGTCATTAAATTTTTAAATTTCTTCGGTACGGCGGTTGATATTATTTTTCGAATCTTGTTCACACAAGTGAAAAACCTCCAATCGTTATTCCACTTCGATAAACGTAGAATAATAAATATTATTACACAAGTGAGCAAACTTTAAAAAGTGGGCCAAAAACGGTGTAATGTAGCTAAGAGTGTACAGGCAGACCAAGTTATCTGTGAAATGGCTAAAATTGGAACTAAGGCTGACATGACATTTCAGTCATACATTTGACTTCATTTGAGTGTTCTCTGTCATTTTCTGTTTGCAACGCTGAATCGACGGAGTCACCCTTCTTCAGTTCACAGATAACTTGGTCTGTCTGTACGTTTTTACACAGGAAAGAAAATAAATAAAACTTCATGTAAGTATATAATGGTTAACCGACTGACCAAACTGACTGACTAGATGATATTATTATATCAACACACAGCTCAAACTGCTGGTCCCAGAAACATAAAACTTGGAGGGTGTGTTCTTTCTGATGAGTAGGTAGAGAAAAGAGTCTAAGAAAATATATATATTTTTAATTCGACCTCTAAAGAGTTAAAATAGGGTATGAAAGTTCGACATATGTAAAGATAATCGCTGAAAGTTCAGAGAGCGTAGCCAAGTGGCATTGTAGAATAGATTGTTAAATGTATGGAGATGTCAAATTACTTAGCGCAAGCTTATGTCAATTCCATACATTTGACAATCTATTCTTTTCCACCGTCTATTCTACAATGCCGCTTGTCTAGGGGAGCAGAGACGCCAGTGTCAGAAACTGCATTTTCTGTGAAGTGTCCAATTTTGTTTTCTGTGAATTGATAATTAGTAACTGACTGATTTTTCTAAAGATAATAATTAATTAATTTATGAATTTGAATCCATACTAATATTATAAATGGGAAAGTGTGTCTGTCTGTCTGTATGTTTGTCTTTCTTTCACGGCAAAACGGAGCGAATGAGCGAACGAATTGACGTGATTTTTTTAAGTGGAGATAGTTGAAGGGATGGAGAGTAACATAGGCTACTTTTTGTCTCATTCTAACGCGAGCGAAGCCGCGGGCAAAAGCTAGTACAGTATAAACATAGTTTTAAGCTCAGGTCACTAGCATAACAATTATGGACATTGAAGTAGCCTGAATTTTTTTTTTTTTTCATTTAATCTGCAATCAGCCCCAGAGCTATAATCAGATCTTTTGTGAAGTACTAGTACTGTTGAGATTGCACATCCATCGATCTTTAATCTCTTATTTTTTTTTAACTCTTCTTTGCGTTTAGATTGACGCCAGTCGCATTCTTTTCAGCCGAAATATGCTGTCATTGGTATTTATTAGTTTTGCAGCTAGATGATTTCTATGTGCTGTGAGTCTTTGTTTATAGGTTGAAGAAGAACTTTCTATTTCTTCCTTAATGCCCGGTTTACATTATTCCAGTCCAGCGATTCAGTCCAGTACTGGATTGCTTACTGGAAAAATGTAAACCGGCACTGGAATGAACTGAATCCAGTAAGCATTCCAGTCCAGTAACTGGATTTGCGGTCTACTTTTGAATCCAGTGCGACCAATCCAGTGCAACTGGAATAATGTAGACGGCCAATCCAGTGCTATTCCAGTGCTGACGAGGTACACATGTGTTGGTTGTTTTTGCGGACTTTTTTTTGCAAAGAAAAAGGATTTAACAATGGTGAAGAAGTTATCTGAAGGCGAAACTGTAAAGTTTGTCACTATATACAGAGAAAATCCGTGTTTATGGGATATAACATCAGAACATTATAAAAACAAAGCTATGCGCCAAACTGCTTTGCAAAATCTGTGCATTGGTATGGAAATTGAAGGATTCACACCGGAAGATGTGAAAAACAAAATAAAAAGTATTCGTTCGACATACTACCTTGAACTAGACAAGATTAAGAAATCATCCACATCTGGTGCTAGTGGCAATGTTTACCAACCCAAAGTGAAATGGTTCGCCGAATTCAATTTTCGGAACTGATCTCTTCTTGAAATCATTGTCACTATAGTGTTCACACTTCAACGGCTTCTAAATAACTGGAATAGTGTAGACGTACAGATCCAGTCCAGCACTGTACTGGAAATCTCGCTAGATCACTGGACTGGAATAATGTAAACCGGGCATTACTGTCGGGATTTCTAGGTACTCATGCACTTCAGTGTTTCGTGTGAACCATGGTGCGTTGCAGAGAATTTTCAGAACTTTATTCTGGAAGCGCTGGAGGATTTCTGTGTTTGAGTGGCTCGCTGATCCCCACAGTTCTATACCATATGTCCAGACCGGTTTAATGATACATTTATATATCAGGAGATTGTTTTCTAGACATAGTGTCGAGTGTCTGCCAAGTAGCCAGTACATGTCTGCAAACTTTTTATTTGCCTGTTCTTTTTTTGCCTTTATGTGATCTCGCCATGTGAGTCGTCTGTCAAGGTGCACGCCCAAATATTTGACGGTCGTTTGGTGTGGTAGGACAGTTCCGTCAAGAGTGACAGGTGAGCAGTTGCCTCTTTTTAGTGTGAAAGTGATGTGTACTGATTTTGCTGGGCTTGCTTGGACTCTCCACTTCTTAAGCCATAGTCCAATTTTATCCAGGCATTCTTGCAGTTTTGTAGAAGCTGTGTGTGGATCTTTGTTACAGGAGAGAACTGCGGTGTCATCTGCGTAGGTTGCAGTAACTATTTCTTCTGAGATAGGTAGGTCAGCAGTGTAGATTGTATATAAAATTGGACCCAGTACAGAGCCCTGTGGTACACCAGCTTCTATTTGATTGATCGATGATAGACAGTCTTCGCATTTAACCTGAAATATTCGGTCATGCAGACTTCAATAGCATAAACGCTGTATTCGGGAGGTGTAGCTTTAGCTTATATAAGAGACCCTTGTGCCATACACGATCAAAGGCCTGTTTTATGTCGAGAAAAACGGCTGAGCAGTATTCTTACCTCTCCAGTGCTTGCCGTATTGTATGAGCCACCCTATGTATTTGCTCTGTAGTTCCATGGTGTGCACGAAAACCGAACTGGTGATCTGGTATTAATTTTTGTTCTTCAAGTATTGGGAGTAAGCGTCTCAGAAGTAGCTTTTCGAAGAGCTTTGATAGTAAGGGGAGAAGACTTATGGGCCTGTATGATGTTACTTCTGTGGCGGGCTTTCATGGTTTAGCTACCATGTTTATAATAGACACTTTCCACAACTTTGGAAAATATTGTATTCTCAATATTGCATTGAAGAGGATTGTGAGCAGAACAATGCCTTTTTTTGGCAATTGTTTTAGAACTTCTGCCGTTATTAAATCAAACCCTGGTGCCTTTTTTTGCTTTAGACTTCTTATTGTTCTTTTAACTTCTGCCGGTGAAACTAATTTCAGTGGTAAAGACATCTGTTGGTCACTGTTGAGGAATTCATCAATTTCTTCTTCAGTCTGGGCGATGTCGGGTTCGTTAGGTTTAAACACGTCTTTTAGATAGTTAGCAAATAGCTCAGCTTTATCTTGAGGTTTTCGTGACCAGTTACCATCAGCTTGTCTTAGTGGAGGTATGTGTTCTTTTGGTCTTTTAATGAATTAGTCATTTTCTAGAGTGAATAGTCCTCAGCTTTGTTTGGTGACATTGTTTTAAGTTTATCTTGCAGGGTACTATTCTCATTTTCTTCAAGCATTTCTTTGAGCTCTTTTTGAATTTTATTGAGTGCTGTTTTGTCTTCTCTATTTCTGCTGGTGTGCCACTGCCTTCTTAGTTTTCTCTTTTCAGTTATCAACTCTTGGATTTCCTGGGTAGCGTCATAACTTTGTGGTTTAGGTTTTATAAGCGGAGTTGATAGCCAGGCTGCTTTTTGAATTAGGTTGGTTGTATACCACGCAGCGTTTTCTATGTCTTCTTCAGTTTTTAGTGGTATACACAGATTAGCATTTTCCTCGATGTATTCTCTAAAAGCCTCCCAGTCAGTTTTGTGGTTGTACAAGATCTCACGTGGTTCTTTCAGTATGACAGTGGAACTCAGTGTACAGATGACAGGTGTGTGGTCTGAGGAACCGTCTAGACACGATTCTTCTTTTATATAGAGTCCTGATATTCCTTTTGTGATGAAGAAATCTATAAGATCCGGAGTTTTGCTAGGATCTGACGGCCAGTGAGTAGGTTCCCCTGTTGATATTACATTGAGGGCATTGCTATCAATTGCCCTTTTTAGTTCTCGGCCTCTTGTCGTCGTGAGTCGCGAGCCCCAAAACGTATTTTTGGAGTTCCAGTCTCCACCTGCAACATATCTCTTGCCCAGTGTTTGTAGAAAGTCTCCAAACATTCTCTCATCTATGCGGTGTCTTGGAGGACAGTACACTGCTGTCACATTTAGTGAACCCTGCCAATCATTTATTGAGATTACAGCGGCTTGTGTGTGTGCGTGTTTAAAGTTTGGCAAAACGTGGTGTTTTATGTTTTCCTTAACTATTACAGCCGCCCCAGCATGTGACGTTCCATCTGGATGGTTCGCGTAGTAAATGTTGCATCCTTTAATTTTAACAACTCTTTGATCTTTCGTGTGCGTTTCTGTGATTAGAAGGATATCTATTTTGTTATAGTTTATGAAAAGCTCAACCTCTTGCTTATTCGGAGATAAGCCATTTATGTTCCATGTAGCTATGCGTAAGAATTTCATTTTTTCTGTTGGGCTATGAGGGTTGTTAAAAGGCCCATTAGGGTCCCTATTTGTTGGATGAGAATGTCTATCTTCTCTGATTGTTTAATAATAATTTGCTCGAGGGAGCTTGTGGACTGAGATTGTGTATTCTCTGTTTTTCTATTCAAGTAGTTGGTATTTGTGGTGTTGGACATATTTTCAGGTCTGTTCGCTGTGTTTCTTTCTTGATTAGAATGTTGTCTAGTGTATCTGCTAGGTTTTAGTGGAGGAAAATCATCTTTTTGGGGTGGTGGTATAAATGGAGCTTTCCTTTTTCCAGCTTGTGTCATTTTTCTTGCTCTGATCTCTTTATAAATTTGGCAGCCCTTGTAATTGGCTGGATGGTCGCCAAGACATAGAGTACAAGTTGCTGGTGTGTTCCTATCCTTTTTTGGGCAGTCAGTGGTTTTGTGTCCTTTTGCACACTTGACACACCTGTATGGGCGCATGCAGTTATTTTTGGTGTGCCCATATTGTTGACACCGAGTACACTGAGGAATGTCAGTTGATTTCTTTGGATCTTCGATCTTAACTCTCGTGTGGTATATATATTCTATATTTTTTATTTGCGGGTTATTGGGGCTAGGTTCCACATTTACAAAGAACATGTTCAAGGGCATTTTGTTTTTTTTCGATCTTGCACAAACAATTTCGCCTCGTATCCTATTTCCCGTTTTTTCTATTTCTTCCATTATAGCCGATTTGGGGGTAGTGTGATGTAAGTTTTTGATTACAATTCTGTAGCATTTATTTTGCTTTTGAGTGAATGTATGACTAATGAGGCCTTTGGCACGGATTAGATCAATGAGACTTTTATATGTTTCAGCTGACTGTGTCATCACTCGTAGCTGGTCTCTATTAATAATTTTATATGAGTAACTGCCAGTAGGTACAGACTTATCTAATAGTTCTGTTAATTGGGAGAGATCTTCTATGCCATTAAAATGAGAGGTGGTTTGCTGACCTTTTTTACTTGAGTAGAGGCAGCTTCAGTTGACTCTTCATCAAGTAGATCTACAGGTAATTCACTGTATCTGTTAGAGGTTTTTATTTCTGTTTGTACTCTTTCAGTACTTGGTGGACTGTTTGATAGTTTTTTCCTTTTGGGGTAACGATTAGTAGGTACTCTTTGCCAGGAGGGAGGGCAGATGTTGTTGTCTTCATCGTCTGCAATAGTTATTGTTGGAGACATGGGATGAGAAGTGCTTGAGTCCATGGTTTTGATATTTCCCAATGAATTCGACCTTGGTCTTGTGATGAATAGGCTTGGATGGAATGCCTGCTGTACAAGTTTTTTATTAGTGCTTCCAGTAGCATTCACCGTCGCGGAGGCCTGGTCGTCCACCGCCGCGCAGTCTTCGGTAACATATTTCACACTCGCAGGCCCGGGTACCTGCGAGCGCCGGGCGTTAGCCGGATAGCATGACAAATCAACATTCGTATCGCTCATATTTTCATAATTCAAAAGAAGGCGGGACATACTCATGTTGCTTTCCCAGGGCAGCATGGCCACGCTTTTAGGAGGGATTTAGTCCTCCTTGGTCTGTGGTATACCAGTGGACAGGTTATTTGACCGCCGCCTGTTGCTCGGCGTTGTTGCTCATTTAGCACCACCCGGGGGGCACGTGTAGGGTGGGCCTAGGAGAAGGTGGTAAGTCCTACGGACGCGAGCAACCTTATCCCCCAAGTAGCCTGAAATAAATTAATTTTATTCAGAGAGTCACTTTACGAGATATAGCGTCTTACTAATAATCGCTGCATAAAGTTATGACAGGTTTATACGTCAAAAAATGTATGGTTACACAGGCTTTATTCATGACATAACTTTACACAGTGATTATTAGTAAGCGTGATAGTGTTCAGAAAAACATAAAATTCTTTAGAGCAAAGATTCTCACAACACACAACAACCAAACCGTCCATTATTCATCCCACACTTTCACTCAATCGCCCAGATATACATATTAAGCCGACGTTTGAGAATTCATCAGCGTTAGATGGACTCGAGTAATCGAATCAAACTAAACAGGCTGGTAATCCAATACTCCCGGTGGAACGCAATCATGCGGCACGAATTACGTGCGAACACCTGGGACCTGCATTATGTAACATGAATAGCCTGGAGTGGGAATAAAAGTAATTGTTTACTTGGAAATTAATCTTGAATTAAACAGGCAGCACGTTCTTATTTAATCTTTCGAACACACACGATATTTGAGACACAATAGAAAGACAATAGCAGCCCGACAGACGGCTGTCGGTTGGTCGTTGAAAGGTTAAATATACAGGGTATTTCGGAAACGAGGCCGTTAGGAGAACTATCTTGATTGTTGCAGCTACATGAAAGTGATCTAAGGAGACTTGCGATACATGTATAAAAGCAACGTCCCATATCCTTTTGTATTTTTTTTCAAGTACAGATAGAAAGAAAACGGTTATTTTAAACAAAAACAGTTTTTGGTGCCTTTCGATTCTGTTTCTAATACTGAACAAAACTCTTATGGTTAGAGGACAAAAAGTCAGAATTTATAAAAAGACTTTTTTGCCGTGATGGCGTTTGCGTCTCATGTAAGTTGTGGGTTCAAATCCGGATAAGTACCAATGTGACTTTTTCAATTCATATTTTCTAAAGTTTATCTTGGACATCACTGACATCCCGAGCCTCGGAAAACACGTAAAGTAGAACTTTGACAGTCGTTACGGTTTCAGAAGCCAGAAAGTCTAACCAGCCCTAACCAGAGGGTACCGTGTCGCAGTTACTGGGTGGTAAAGGTCTGATAGGCAGTCATTTCACTAAAACACTGGTATCTAGCTGGATCCGGTTAGACTGAAATCCGACCCCAACATAGGCGATAAGAAGCTAGGGAGATGATGAAGGCCAGATGTCTACATATCATATAGAAAATAAGTTATTTATTAAGCTATAGAAGAAGACCGAATATGTGTCAAAAATAAATTGAAAATAAATAACTGCGCTGTCAGTACCCCGGACGCGTACAGGTCTACTACGTGACACTATTAACGTGAAAAGGGACGAAGTTATCATTATTTATCGAACACCGATTAAAGAGCAGTCATTCAGCAGTATTTCACACACAACTTTTTATATAATAAAAACAGTCTTTGTATAGTCAAAATGGAAAATAACTTTAATTTCGAAAGTCGACGGGACGAACGGCTGTGGTTCTGTTTGTTTTAAATAAATAAATTAATAAAACTTTTGTTTTAGGCTGCATGAAGCCATAGAAAAATACCTTACCATTTAATACCTTTAAAAATGTTTGACTATATGTATGTTAAAACATATAGACAAAGATTTTGCGTAGTTATCGACTTCCAATATATTTTTCTCAGAATTGAAACGTGTTTTTTTTTCAGTTCCACTGCTACTAGCAGCTAGTTTTTATCATTTAAATACATACGCTAAATAAATTAACCAGCTAATATTTTACATCAGGATCTTCCACACAATACCTCTTTAACTGCATATGTACAGATACTGTTCGCCTAAGGAGTTCCTAGAATGTCTTTGAAGTCCATGACTGGTTGACTGTGGTTAGGTAACCATTAATTATCTTTTTTTTTTTTGGTGAGTGGGAAATCATCCAATGACTGCTCCCGTCCTGGGTGCGACGGGAGGGCGTGTCAGACTCTTACTGACTAAAACCCACTCATGTTCCTTCGATTGCCCTTTATGTTCCAGGGTCACGGTAACCACTATAAACATTCCGCAACTCCGACATTCCGCAACCCCGTAACATTCCGCAACCCCGACATTCCACAACCCCGACATTCCGCAATGACCTATTACTTACAACATGCGTACTGCTGCATTTCTGAGGAGTTTAGTATTGTCTATCTTCGAAGGTATATTGATTGAGTGATTTCATTTAAGTTTTGTAAAATAATATACCTCAAATATTATTTTACAAAACCTAATTAGAATCACATTGGAAAATTATTTCAACGTCGCGCTTATGGGTCTAAATTAATACAAATTGTATAAATTTAGACCCATAAGCGCGACGCTAGAATTGTGTTATACAATTCTAGCATTTTATTACGATTTAGAAAAACACTAGCTAGTTACTAAAACACTTCTTCAATAGCTTCAAGTTTTTATTATTATGTATTTTCTATTTTTATTTATTAATATTATTAATCCGGGCTTTCCGTTTTGCATGAACCAATAAACAAACTGAGAACTTTCTCCTTTTTTAATGGAACTTCAGAAAGGAGGAAGTGCTCATTTTGAACATGTCAATGTAATTTGCACAGTATAACATAGTTTGATGGATGCCAATGTAATTTTTGCCACTGTATTACATAGTTTAATGGGCATGGAAGTATATTATGCATATATCGTGACGGCCCAGTGATTAAGGCGCCCGCCTCTTATACAAGAAGTTGTGGGTTCGATCCAGGAAAATACCAATGAGACGTTTTCAATTCATATGTACTTACTTTCTAAGGAATAAAAAAACGTGAGGAAACCTGGCCCGAGTCCGAAATCGCTAATCCGCCTTGAGCAAGTGTGACCAATGCTTGTGCCTTCTCTGTTTGAGAAGAGGCCTTTGCCCTGCAGAGGGACAGTTAATAGGCTGGTGTTATTTGTATGATGCATAATAAATGCCATTGTGATAAGCCTTTTTTTTTGGGGGTGGGAAATCATTAAATTCTTCTCCCGTCCTGGCCGGGCGGGAGGGCGTGTCAGAGAAAGAGTGTCAGACTTTTACTGACTAAAATCCAATCATGTTCCTTCAGTTTCCTTTTATGTTTCGGGGTCAACCTTCACACACTGTATTTAAAGGAAAAGTGTTACGGGAAAAACGTTAAGTGTTTTACAGACCCGTCCTAGTTTTCCCGTCGTGGCTAGAGAAAATTTGCTCAACTTTGAGACAAGCTCAACTTTCAGGCAAGCTCAACTCTGAGGCAAGCTAAACTTCGCGTCTCAAGTGTCGCGACGTCGGTCGGAATGTGTTAATGAGTTTGGAAAACCGGTCTGTACTTTAACATCATTGTGTTAAGTTTTTTGTTATTGTTAAACATAGAACTCTTTATTACTGACTAACTGTGGCCCGTGATTTCATTCGCGTGGTATAATAATATATGTTCTAAAACATTTTTCTTCTAGTTTCAAGGAATAGTTGAAATTAAAGCTTTAATTTTAGAAGTCGGTAGCGAAGAAAGAAAAAGAACGGAGCATAAGCCATCGACTTATAAAATTAAAGTTCCTGTTTTTAGTTTTTGAAGGCAGTTTTTGTTTTCAACATTTTTTTAGCAAACATTGATTTAAAAAAAAAAAAAAAAAATTAATGTCTGCTTCTTGCTTCAATAAGAAGAGACCTCTACCCGTTAAGTATGGCTTATTACATTTATGTTTAACGGAAATGGTAATAAAAAACAACTCTAACACTACATTTAACTCAGATGTTTTATTCGATTTCATTATTGCAAGGAATAAAAAATAACAATGAGGTAGGTTGCAAGGAGGCTCAGAACTCCTACAGAAATAAAATATTTTACGCCGATTGAATGAAAGCACTCAAAAGTAACCATAAATAAACAATAAAATCTGAAAGCGAATGAATCTACAAAGAAAGGGTTTTGATTGGCATAAAAGTTATTCTTTCCCCTTTTTAGTTTTTGTAGAAAATAGCCTGCCTTTGGAATTGAACTTTTTGAACGTATGTTAAGAGAAAAGTATTGACTTTTATTTGCTTGTATAGAATAAAGGTTTGAACTTTAAGGCCCGTATTAATAGACGTCACTCAACTCCGAGACACTCTCAAGTCTCTTGCTGTCCTTGTCATTCTAAAGGGAAAAAATAAGGACAGCAATAAACTTAACAGCGTCTCAGATTTGAGTGACGTCTATTAATACGGGCCTAAGTCAGTGTCTGTGAGTTTATATGGTTTCTAACTTTTAACTTTTACTGAATAGTGAATATAAAAGTACATAAGTCAGTAGTTATGATTTAGTCCCAGGATTTAAGAATTTTTTCATTCATATTTTGTTATTTCGATAGTTTCTTACGTTTTTAGAACTTTGTACCTACTAGCTAACATTTCATTTCAAACAAAGTAGTATGTTAAGTAATGTAATTTGATTCCGGGCAATATGACTTGTATCAAAGTGACTTTTAATTAATATTATGTACTTATATTATTATATAACATGGCTAATTAAAATTTCGAATCATAAAGTAGCTTATAAATATCCTTTCTTAGCAATTGAGCTTGATTCGTGCCGGTAAAATCGGTATAGTTAAGTTTTCCAGCCGCGGAAGCGTAACATAGTGTATGGATTTTACCCTTGTTCTAATTTATTTTGGGGTCGTAGCCCTCACCAATTATTTCGACCGCAAAAGTTGTTTATTTTCCACCCTTATCCATACTAATATTATAAATGGGAAAGTGTGTCTGTCTGTCTGTATGTTTGTCTTTCTTTCACGGCAAAAAGGAGCGACGAATTGACGTGATTTTTTAAGTGGAGATAGTTAAGGGATGGAGAGTAACATAGGCTACTTTTTGTCTCTTTTTAACGCCAGCGAAGCCGCGGGCAACAGCTAGTATGTGCTATATACAAGTCATTACTTGTACAAAGTCGTAAATTATAATTCTTTCCTAGTGTTTTATATGTGCATATTTTGGACACTTTTTCGCATTTCTTTTTAAATATGTAAATATTTATGTATTGTTTACGTTGTTTTATATTGTAGATAGATATTTTGACATGCCTGTTGGTCTAGTGGTTAGCCACCTTGACTGCTAAGTCGGAGATCATGGTTTTGATTCCCAACCAGGACAAACTTTGTGTAATGATCATGATAATTTGTTCTGTGTCTGGGAGTAATTTATCTATAATATGAATGTATTTATTATTTAAGTATGTTTATCTGTCTGGTTACCAAAGTACAAGCTCTGGTAGTTTTGGATCAGATCGCCGTGAGATATATATGTCCCAGGATATGATAATTTTTTATTTGTATTAGCTGCTAAATTACATCAACCAATCACAAATCCGCGGCTATTTTTTACTGTAATATTGTTCATGCCAAACTCTTCATCTAGGTACATAGAAAGGATTAAAAACTCGGCCGTAAATCTACAAACTGAGCAAGTTCTTTCATAGTTTTAGAATAAATTCCTTTTTTTTTACTATTTCTTTTGATTTACGACTTCTAGTCGAATACGAGTGATATTTATAGCTGCCCGAAGCTAAGTGGATTCATAGGAATTGAACCTAACAGAGATTCAATTCTTATGGGTGGTACCACTTTCCTGTTAAAAAATTTCAACCTATTTCTAAGATAATCTGTTAGAAAAATACATGTCATATAAAATGAAATTCTAGTTTTAATTATGTTACGTTAGCTGTTTCAGTTAAAGGTTATTTCCAAATACGATTTTTCTTTGTTATAAAAAGAAACGAGAGCAAAATCCATGATTCTACCATCAGTAGTTTTAATTCAGCGTAAAATAACCACCAAATCCCGTCTCTTAAAACTATCTAAATTATATAAAATGATAAATTGATTGACTGAAAGACTGAATGTTGATAAAACAACGCACAGCCCAAACCGCTGGTCTAAGAGACATGAAACTTAAGGTCATAGCTCATTACAGCCACCCGGCAGCCACACCGCACCGACTCGCCTTATAACCGAACCGAGGCGATCCGGTGACGGTACGGAGTTGATATAGTGAGCGCATGCCCATAAAAGTCCATATAAAGAATAAGTATTAGCCGCAGGAGGCGAGTCGGTGCGGAGTGGCTGCCGGGTGGCTGTAATGAGCTATGACCTTTAGAGTGTATGGTCTTTGGATGGGCCTGTTGGTCTAGTTGTTAGTGACCCTGACTGCTAAGCCGGAGGTCGTGGGTTCGATTCCCACCCAGGACAAACTTAGTGTAATGAGCACGACTGTTTGTTCTGTGTCTGGGTGTGATTCATCTATAATACGTATGTATTTATAAATTATATATGTTTGTTTATCAGTTGTCTGGTTACCATAGTACAAACTCTGTTTAGTTTGGGATCAGATGACCGTGTGTGAGTTGTCTAAGGATAGTTAAGTATAAAGTATATTTAAGTATTTGTGAAAAGTAGTCTCCGCTAAGAAATTATTTTTGGAAATTCCAACTTTTAAGGACTGAGAATAGAGGGCGGAAGTTTCGAAGTCTAAGTGGGCGAAGCCGCTCACGAATGTTATTTAGTCAAATAACAGTGCCCTACGTTTGTTTTAAAAATATTTTTAGAATTTATCAAAAGTTTAGCTAAATTCAAAAAATATTTTTAAAAACAAACACAGATGTTGTCTATAGTATAGACAACACATGTAATCCAGCTATGAGTACCTTTTCCCAGTCTGTAGAATTATCTTATTTATATAGCTGTTTCCAGTTGAAAAAAATAATACAAAGAAACAAAGCTTCTATCAAACCCTTTTCCAGTATTAAAACAGCGCTATTCACGTGTACCCCACATTATTGCCTTACTATGGAAATTAAAACAACTTTTGGGCAACCAGACTTGGGTAACCCAATTGGGGCAATGGGAGGTGACCCTGTTAATAGCCCGGATGACCCTTCACAATGCTTTGATGGGTGTACTTGTAGTTTAGTTTTAGTTCTATTGCTTGTAAATTGCCCAATAGAGGAAACTGAAAATTGACATCGGGCTGTGGATTTAATTTTCAGTCTAGTAACTTAGGTAATGGGGTGTTTGGTGTTGCTAGCTTAAACTAAGTGCTTAATAAAATAGTATCTATTCAGGTAAAGTTTGTATGGATTTCTGTTTATAAAAGGTTTATCTCCAAAATGGCTAAAACACGGACAAATGTAAGTCAAACTCGCATGTAAAAGGCATGGTGCCTTACTAAAACCACAGATTAATAAATAGTTACTACGCTAAAACGTCGTTTGTATGACCCCCTCCATTTTTTATTGTTGGTACTTTAAATATTTTGTTTAAAAAAGTTTCTCTAGACAAGTTGTTTCTTATTACAAGTACAACGTATTTGTATTGATCGGTCACTAATTTCCAGTCTCTTTATAAACAACTAGCTTTCGCCTGCGGCTTCACCTTTGTTCATGTCGAAACTTCTATCCATATCAAAAATTCCTTTCTTGGTGAATAAACACTCTTAAAAAAAATTGCCGTCCAAGTTTCATGTCTTTAGGACCAGCGGTTTTAGCTGTGCGTTGATATATTAACATTTAATCAGCCCGAATACTATTTTATATGTAAACTAGCTTTTGCCCGCGGCTTCGCTCTCGTTAGAAAGAGACAAAAAGTAGCCTATGTTACTCTCCATCCCTTCAACTATCTCCACTCAAAAAATCACGTCAATTCATCGCTCCGTTTTGCCGTGAAAGAAAGACAAACAGACAGACAGACAGACAGACACACTTTCCCATTTATAATATTAGTATGAATATGGATATATGTGCTGATGGAACGGTTAGAAATGTATGTAAATTAACATCCTGTATATATCCCGCGGCATATCGAGCACAAACGGATCATAGAAAACTTTTAATAACGGCAAAAGAGGACCCTTATACCTTTTTTTTTTTTTTTTTTTTTTTTGGTGAGTGGGAAATCATCCAATGACTGCTCCCGTCCTGGGTGCGACGGGAGGGCGTGTCAGACTCTTACTGACTAAAACCCACTCATGTTCCTTCGATTGCCCTTTATGTTCCAGGGTCACGGTAACCACTATAAACATTCCGCAACCCCGGCAGGCGTTGGCCCTGTTGGGCCCCTTCCTGTGCTGACTCCTTCTCTTTGAGGCGCGCGTGGAACAAAACGCGCCGTCTACGCGGTCCTGGTCCTAGCCGGGCGGCGAGCTACCCATAGCTCGCCATCCGCAGAACCGCGCCTACGGTGGCCGGTAGTCGTCTTGCGACTCTCGACGTCTTCGCCTGGGTCTTAGTCCGGGGCGAGAGGCTCGTCGTTGTCTCTCGCGCGCCGCCGCTTCCTTCACCAGCATAACTGCTTCGCAGAAGGAGGCGACGGCATCCCATTCCGTCTCGCCCCGGAGCATGGCCTGAACCAGCGCCGGGCGCGAGAGGTCACCGCCGCCGATCGCCTCTACGAGGACACGTCGATGCTCCGCCCATGCGCGGCACACCTCTACTGTGTGCTCGACCGTGTCCTCCAGGCGACCGTTACTGCAGTGGTGACACCCAGGCGTCGCTTCCGCCCGAATCCGACACAGGAACCTCCCGAACTGACCATGTCCGGTGAGGACCTGTGTCAAGCGAAACGTGAGAGTGCCATGACGCCTCTCCAGCCACTCCTCAAAGAGGGGTCTTACCGCCGCTATAACGGCGTGCCCAGCACTAGGTTGCGACAGTCGTTGTCTCCATTCCGCCATGAGATCTCGCCGGAGCTCCGTGAGCCGTGCCGCGATAACCCGCGGCATCGGGACTTCACCCCGGCGTTGCACTTCCACGCGCCACTCGTACGTGTGTGCAAGGACTGTTGCCTCCAGATCCCACGGCGGGACGCCGGCAAGGAGGCATGCCGCCTCACAGGAGACCGTGCGGTATCCCCGCACCATGCGAATGGCCATGACCCTCTGGGACGCCCTCAGAAGTCGGGCGGAGCCGCGGCTAGATTGGGCGCCCACACCGGAGCTCCGTAGAGGGCCATGGACCGCACGATCCCCGTGTAGAGCCTCCGGCAGGAGGCGTTTGGGCCACCGAGATTGGGCAGGAGCCGCTTGAGGGCAGCTCCGGCCTTCGCCAGTTTGGGGCCCAAACGTCGGAAGTGCTCCGTAAAGTTCCATCGGTTGTCGAGGACAAGTCCCAGGTACTTTATCGTCGACTCGACACCGATGTGAACCCCTCCTACCGTTATCTGAGACCCCGGAGGTGGCCGGTGCCGAGGGCCATGAAAACACATGGCCTCGGACTTGTGCAGGGCCACCTCAAGTCCCAGTTGCCGGATCCTATCCACGACTGTCGCAACACCACTCGACATCAAGTCGGCCGCCGCCTGGAACGACCCTCCCTGCGCTAGGACTAGCGTGTCGTCAGCGTAGCACACTATGCTGACGCCTTCGGGAAGGTCGGCGCGCAGCACCCAGTCGTACCCGATGTCCCACAGAAGCGGCCCCAAGACCGATCCCTGCGTAACACCGCACGACATCCCTCGTCGACTCCACACCCCCTCGTGACCGGGGTAGATGACGGCCCTGTCCGTCAGATAGGCCTCGACCACACGACAGAGGTAGGCAGGCATCCGGTGATACCGGAGTGCCGCCCCTATGCACCCCCAAGGCAGGGTATTGAAGGCGTTGGCGATGTCGAGAGACACCGCCAAGACGACCCTGCCCTGTGCTACCGCATCCCCTGTCGTGAGGGCCCGTACGCGCATGATGGCGTCCACCGTGGAGCGTCCCCTGCGGAAGCCGAACTGACCGTCCGCCAGATCCGGCCCCACCCGCATCAGCCGCTCGACGAGGCGGCTCGCAATCACTCTCTCCAAGAGCTTTGCCGCCTCGTCGAGCAAAACGATGGGCCGGTACGCGGACGGAGAGTCCGCAGGACGCCCCGGCTTCGGTATGAGGACCAGCTTCCCGGTCTTCCAACGAAGTGGGAACTGGCCCTCCTCCAAGCATGCGCTAAAGAGCCCCCTTAGTCGAGGCCCGAGAGCCCCTAAGGCCAGGACCCAGGCCTTCCCTGGTAGGCCGTCGGGTCCTGGGGCGGTGTTCTTGGCCCTAAGCCTTAGCACCGCCACTCCCAGTTCTACCTCGGTCACCTCTGGAACGTCGTCGTCGTCGCCGTCGCGGTCCGCATCGGACACCGCCGGTGGCGGAGCCATGAGCGGGGGAGAAAACTCCCCCCGCGAAGGGAACAGAGCGTTCACCACGCCCTCCACTATCTGGGGCCGGAGACTCTGCGTCAGCGGGGGGCCCGCGGTGCGGAGCTTGCCCCGCACCGCCAAGTAGGGGCGCCCCCACGGATCTCGGTTCAGAGTCCCCAGCGTCTCTTGGCGGGCCGAAGCTTTGGCCCGCAATATCTCCAGTCGGAGGGCTTCCTTCGCCGCTCTGTACCCCTCGTACAGCTCCGCCTCAATGGCATCCGCATCCACAGGGCGGATACGGAGCCTGCGGTGTCTGGTGTACGGGTGTCGCGCAGCCACGCACGCCTCGCGTAAGGACGCGATTTGCGGCGACCACCAGTACACCTGGCGCTGACCCCTTCCAGGCTGAACCCGGGGCATTGCCATGTCACAGATCTCGGACATGGCCTCCTGGAACCACCCAGCCTCGGCATTGATGTCGGCAGGCCTGTCCGGTGATGACACCCAGGCCTGCACTATCGAGGCTTCCCGGTCCAGCTGCTTCAGCGCCCAACGCGGACCGCTTGGGGTCAGTCGGACCGGCGCAGCGGAGGTCTGGGCGGAGACGTCAAACCGGATGTACCGGTGGTCGGAGAACGTCTCCACCTCCTCCATTACGCGCCAGTCAACGACACGCGGCGACAGAGCGGGGCTGGCGAACGAGATGTCCACCACCGACTCACCCCGCATCCGCACACACGTGGGGACGGAACCCTGGTTCAGCACGACTAGGCCCGCCTCTAGGGCCCAGTTTTCCACCATTCTGCCCCGTGCATCAGTGTATCGGGAGCCCCAAGCCAAGTTCTTGGCATTGAAGTCCCCGAGAACGAGCACGGGGAGGGTTCGGAACCCGGCGACGACGACGCTCAGCTCCATAAGGGAGTTGTGGAGTTCGACGAGGGATCGGCTCGGGGAGAGATAGACGCCTACAACGGCGATCTCCCCGAACCGTGCCGCAACGCACCCCTGTGCCCTCTTGACGCCTTCGAGGGCTGGGGTACCGGCGGCGGCCGACGAGATGATGGTCACCGAGCCGCTCAGGTCCTCCACCCAAGAATCCCTGGGCGGGACAAAGTACGGCTCGGAGACCACGGCGATGTTGATCGACCACTGCGCCATGCTCTGGAGCAACAGATCCTGAGCGGCGGCGCAGTGGTTGATGTTCGCCTGTACGAGGCGCAATGGGGCCATTATTGGCACTCCATTGCGGCCTCAGTAGTCGCGGCTGCAGCGACAGACGCGGCAGCGGCGGGGACGGCGGGAGCAGCGGCGGCCGCGGGAGCGGCGGCAGCAGCGGGGGCAGCAGCGGGAGCAGCGGCAGAGGGCTTCCTGCCCTTGCCCCTGGTCCTGGCGGGTGGGGCGCAAGCCTTGCCCCCAGCCCGGTGATCGGCCGGCTTGCCAGCCGCCGCACATATGGAACAGTGCGGCGCGGCGGTACACGAGCCGGCCTTGTGACCGGGCTGACCGCAGCGGAAGCAATCGGCGCTGCGGTCCACCTCCGAGGTGCAGCGGACACCGACATGGTGTCCGACTTGGCATCTGTAACACCTCAGAGGCCTGGGCTCCAGCAGCTTCACCTGCGCCGAAGCCCAGCCTCCCACCAGTAACCTACTGCTGCTGCGGCCCTCCCCGCAATGGCTTTAGCCGCCGGAACGGGGCAGCTCACGGTGACCGCTCCAGTCCCGGAGCGGTCAGGGCGGATGGTGCCTACGCGCACGTCGCCAGCGGGACAGCCCCCCGCTTTGGCGACGGCGGCCACCAACTCCTCCCCCGTGACAGAGTCGTCCAGGCCTGTGATGCGCATGTCAATGCGCATGGTAGGCCTGGAGACTCGTACCTCCTCGGCAGAAAGCGACGCCCTCAACTTTTCGGCCAGAGCATCGGCGACGGGGCCGCTAGCAGCCCCAGGGACTTCCAGCATGCGGGCTCCGGTAGCCGTCACCCGCAGTCGCAGTCCCTCCGTCACGCCGAGCTCGGCCAAGTTGACCGCCGCTTTCGCTTTGGTCAGTACCGCCCCGTAAGTAACACCTTTTTTCTCCGCGTCCGGCTGCAGGGTGACTACCACCGCTGCAGACTTAGGGGCGCGGAGCCTGGCCGCAAGGCTATTCGCCTTGCGGCGCTCCCTCTGCCGTTGCCGCTTCCTTGTTGCCCTGGCCGCCTTGGCCGCCTTCCTCTTCTCCCCGGCCACTTGCCAGCGGCCGGCGTCGGCCGGAGGCTCGGCAGCCGAAGAGGGAGGGGGCGGCGGTGGGGCACGTTGTGCAGCTGCACTCGCTGCAGGTGTCCCCACCGCTTTGGGCTTCGCCGCCTTGCCCCTACTGGGCGTTGCGGCCTTACTCTTCGCCTGCTCTGGCGCGGCGGCACGCCTCGACGTACCCGCCGCAGGAGTCGCGGCCACAGCGGCAAAAGATGCCGCTGGCCGTGCTGTTGTTGTCGTCGTCGCCGGGACCAGGCGACTGGCCGCGAGTGGGGGCCGGAGGACTCTCCCTTCCAGCACCGAGAACCGGCGCTGGAAGTCCGCCATGCTTTGCACCAGGCTCTGGAGCATTTCCCGGTCAGGGTTGGTGGCCTGACCTGTGGGAGCTACGTCTCCCCGGAGCCTGGCCAGTTCCGCGTGCAGCTTCCTGTTCTCCTCCTGGAGAGCCTCGATAGCGGCCCGCATAGCGGCCAGCTCCTGTCCCGACGACGCCGACGCCTCCGCATTCGCTGCTGCTAAAATGATGGCAGTGGCATCGGCGATGGCCCTGTCCTTGGAGCCCTTTTTTCTTCAGGGCCACGGACACCAACGCCGATGTCACCACCTCCGCCAATCCTTCCGGCCTGGAGCTCCCCGCGGCGGTGGATGCGCCCTGAGCCTGCGCGGAGGCCGCTCCGGGGTGACGCCCCTCCGCGGCGAGCCTTTCGGCTCGCCGAGCTGCCTCCTGCGCGGGGAGCTTGCGCCCCGCTCCTCCAACACGGCCCGCACCCCGCCTGCTGGTGGGGATTTTGGGGGCCGGTGCCGCCGCTTCGCTGTCGGAGGACGACGAGGCGCCCTCCGACACCGCCCGCTTCCGGCTGCGGTCCCTGCTACCACGGATCGAGCTGCCAGAGCTCGATCCCTCCGAGTCCGAGCCACCAGGGCTCGACCCCAACGCCGCGTCGGTCTCCGACCGCGGTACTCCCTTCCTCTCTTTAAAAAATTTTGCTGTAGATGATGCCATAGTTGATCCCACGAGTATGGGGGATTTAGGAAGTACACCCAGGATAACCCCCTGTACCTGGGCAAGTGTACATTTATAACCCAACCAGAGAGTCCACCGGTTCCCTGGCTGGGGGTGCGCTAGAGACTGATGCGCCGTCCACAAATAGACGACACTACTCCTCAGCCATTCGTACCTTCGCCACGCACCAGAACTTGGTATTAGAGGTAATTTTTTATAGAGGTTGTCTTCCTCGCGGCCCGGGCGGTTAAGCCAAGGCCCTCGACCCCCGTCGAAAGTCAGAGACATGACCGTAACAGTCTTCGGGGCTACGAGATCAACGGGGGCAGCTAGGGATGACGACCCCCAGCTGCCTGCTCTGCGGCAGGGTGAGTGCACGCAGAGCCCGTTCCCCGACTCCAACACACACTGCCCTCTGCTACTCAGAGGGACAGGTGGTGGAGTCCTCCGCAGGACCCTTATACCTGGTACTACCCCAAACTGAATAGCTATCCCGTATAATATGTTAGTCGTAAGAATATATAAATATAGCACAAAGCACGCGTGATCTGTATACAGTGTGTGGACATTACTTCCACGACATTACCCGATGTGGAGGACCCGCGTTTAGTTTATACAGGGTGCTGGTAAATGAAAAACTTTTGTATTTATGTTTTTTTTTTATGTTGAAGTTTGAAAGTATACAGATGGTGTCAAACTTTTTTACACCCTGTGTATATAAGATCCTATTAAAATAGATTTCAAACTTTTATATATTATTCAGACCACCAAAATAAAGAAAAAGGTAAAAAAACGCATACATACTTACAAAAAACGAAAATACAACCTCGAAATAATCCTTATCTTCAAGATAAATTATAAATGAAACAGAATATTTATGTATGAACTTTTGTATGAACTTATTTGCCAGATATTTAAATCAGAACTTATCAGAAGAATGTGAAACAGGTGCTTCAAATGTTAGTTTTATTATTACAGGTTAATAAAAAAACACTTTAATCAGTGGGTTTTTGCTTGGGCATCTTTGTTTAGACTTACTGAAAGTTGGTCCAAGTATTTTAGTGGAAGAATCTGCAACGTATTTCTTAAATTTAAAAGTCGCACTTACACACGCACACTACGCAGTCGTCATGTATATATCATTCTGTATGTTTCAATAGCGGGCGAAGGTAAAGACTTTAATTTATTTTTGCGTTGGTTTGTTATTTTACTCGGTAAAGCATTGCGGTTGACGTTTTGGTCAACAACAACTTGAGTAGGACATTAAGACATGATATTGAAGGTTTAAATAAGTTCTCTGTTTCTGAAATTCCCTTGTAAATTCTTTGATAATCTTCTTTGACTATAATCGAGGTTACCGCATTGGTAAATGAAGAATACGAATATAATACGACTATATTCATACGCTAGCATAACCGGCAAAATACGAATGAAAATTTTCTTAGAGCACAATTTATATTCAAAATTAATTAGTGTCACGTTATTTGAAAATGGTAAGAATTTTTTTACTCTGAACCTCGAATCAAGGGCCTAATTTATATATAATTTATTTGGCCAAGAAAAACAAGAACTAATAAAACCAGCAACAAATAAAGAAAAAATTGCACGTTAAATGTATTCTTAATTAATTAAAAATGTTTTTTTAACATATTTACAACCAACCAACTCACAACTTCATCATTCACTTTTTGGCCCAACAGGGCCACGCCTGCCGGGGTTGCGGAATGTTTATCATAGTTACCGTGACCCTGGAACATAAAGGGCAATCGAAGGAACAAGAGTGGGTTTTAGTCAGTAAAAGTCTGACACGCCCTCCCGCCGCACCCAGGACGGGAGCAGTCATTGGATGATTTCCCACTCACCAAAAAAAAAACATTCACTTTCAGACTAACACACTTCACTTTTTTCTCCCGACATTGCTAAATTCCTCATCCACAATACCTGCAAATAAAGAACACAAAATCTTCTAAACTGGAATATTCAGCATTTCTGTTCAGACCGTGCCAGTTAGTAGGAGCGTTTGTACGTGCTGTTTGCTGCGCCTGGTCAAACATTTATTTCAAAAATACATAATTACGAAACCTTTGAGTGTTATTCCAAAAAAAAAAAATTACAACTAATAAAAGGGTACGCGCGACTTTTTAAATATTCTAATTATTTCCTTTTTCTTTAGATTAGTAATTTAGTTTACATATTTAGAAATATAAATATTAAATTAAAAAAACTAACTAAAATAAAAAATCCTTAGTTAGAACTTATATTTAAATATATAGATCACAATTTTTTTAAAGCCAATCCACCCACTCGTCCTTTATTCCCAGACTTTCATACTTTTTTCACAATACCTGCAAATAAAGAACACAAAATCTGCTAAACTGAAATATTCAGTATTTCTGTTCAGACCGTGCCAGTTAGTAGGAGCGTTTGTACGTGCTGTTTGCTGCGGCCGGTCGGATTTTCTCCAACACTCGTAGGCTAATCCCTGGCCGAAGTGTCGGCCGTCTGGCTCTCGTGTCTCCCGTAAAGGTTGGCGAGTAAGACGCTTTGGGACAGGTGAAAGTTTGGGTAATGCTTTTGATGTTGTGTGTTGAGTAAGTAAGGATTTTTTTGTCAAAAACTAAACTAAAATTTTGTAAATAAAACGTGTATATTTTTAATTATGAACGCACGCACCCATAAGTTAAGTTCATTAAGTCGAGGTAGTACTTTCTTATCCTATGGGATTTCCGACATTTATCAAAGCTATTTTGTTATATTAGGAGCGCTTTTCTTCAGAATTAGATGGCTTAAACACGTGGCCATCGAGACCAGATAAACATTAATTATGTTAAATAAATATCTTGAGACACGGCGAATCAATCAATCAAGATAATTCAGCAGAGCTTGTGTCATGGTAACCAGACATACATTAATAGTATACAAAGCCAAGTAGCAGCAGGCTGTCTGTACCTATGTGCCTTTTTACGAGAAGTAATGGCTTATTTACACAGCCATTTTAAGCAATACAGCAACCCTTATCCAATTAGGTACATACCTTCAATAGATTGTGCGTTTAATACAGATCAATATTAATAAATTTAGATGTTTATATGCGGAAACATTTAAATGGTGCTCAGTTGTTTATATCTGTATCTACTCTGTTTTAATACACTGTATGTTTTCCCAAGAAATTAAAATAAATAAAATAAATAAATAAATAAATATAGCCCTTAACACTATGTAATTTAAATGAATATTTTCGAAGATATTACAGGTTTAAAATGCATGGACGTAGCGGTTGCGACGGTACAGGTTGGCGGTATCAGCATTGCAAGCCGGGGCGGGTTGCTGGTAATTATATATTTTTAAACGACTTCTAAAAAAAGGAGGAGGTTCTCAATTCGAATGTTTGTGTTTTTTTTTTATGTTTGTTCGCGCATATCTCCGTCCTTTACCAACCGATTTGAACAATTATTTTTTTGTTTGAAACGATAGACTTCCCAAATGGTCCCATTGTCATCAGGTCCAGGATCTGATGATGGTATCATGCCGAAATCGAGGGATATCCTCAATTTTTATAGAAAAACGTATTTTTTTATTTTGAAAGTTACTCTAAAACGTGGATGAGTACATTGAGACTCCAACTAAAAAATAAAAAAAAAGACACAGAACAAACAATCATGCTCATCACATAAAGTTTGCCCTGGATAGGAATCGACCCCAGGACTTCCGGCTTAGCAGTCTGGGTCACCAATAATACTGCCCTTATATTGACGTTAAATAATATATTTTTTAATGTTTATTTAAAAATGGCATTAACATTCCAATTACCCCAAAAAGCATCGCAAAAAGTAATTAATCATGAAAAGTAATTGAAAATATTAATACGTACCAATTTCCAATTAATTGATGCTGTTAATGAACCCAGAAATTAATTTTTTAATGAGTATTTTTATTTATATGGAACATCAATGTTTATTTTTAACCTACAGGAGGTAAAGGAGGAGGTTCTGTGCTTGACTGTATTTTTTCTATGTGCCACTGAGCCGATCTATTTTTTTATCGACTGGCGAAACTTCAAATTTGGTCTCACATCCTTTTTGTAAAGATTTGATAGTAGTAGTAAAACTTCAGAGGCATACAATGAAACTCCTCTATTACAACATCACACAATATAGGAAATTGGCGAACTGTTGCTCGTAAAGTAGTTTGTATTTTAAACTCGGCTTTTATTCACATAATGTTATGTATTACGAAATCGTGCGTTTTCACTTTACTACGACCCCACTAGTTCGAGAAAGTTTTTATCTTCATAACATAAATAAATTATTGTACAATTCTTTAATTAATTTTCGTTTTACTGCCTGTCCCCGTTCCGTTGTTAAGTAGTAACGGCCTCTTGGTTAAGGCGCCCGCCCCTCATGCAAGTATTTTTATTTAAATCAGTTTAGTAGTTTTGTAAAACAAGACAGAAAGAGCTACTTTCACATTTATAACATTAGTATAGTATGGAAGTATGGAAGTACGGAAAATTTAATTAATTTATTTATTACTAGCTGACCCGACAGACGTTGTCCTGTCAACTATGAATATTGAATTCAAATTGACATACTACCTACCTACTACCTACCCACTACCTACCTATTACCTACCCACTACCTACCCACTACCTACCCACTACCTACCCACTACCTACCCACTACCTACCCACTACCTACCCACTACCTACCCACTACCTACCCACTACCTACCCACTACCTACCCACTACCTACCCACTACCTACCCACTACCTACCCACTACCTACCCACTACCTACCCACTACCTACCCACTACCTACCCACTACCTACCCACTACCTACCCACTACCTACCCACTACCTACCCACTACCTACCCACTACCTACCCACTACCTACCCACTACCTACCCACTACCTACCCACTACCTACCCACTACCTACCCACTACCTACCCACTACCTACCCACTACCTACCCACTACCTACCCACTACCTACCCACTACCTACCCACTACCGACCCACTACCTACCCACTACCTACCCACTACCTACCCACTACCTACCCACTACCTACCCACTACCTACCCACTACCTACCCACTACCTACCCACTACCTACCCACTACCTACCCACTACCTACCCACTACCTACCCACTACCTACCCACTACCTACCCATCACCTACCCACCACCTACCCACCACCTACCCACCACCTACCCACTACCTACCCACTACCTACCCACTACCTACCCACTACCTACCCACTACCTACCCACTACCTACCCACTACCTACCCACTACCTACCCACTACCTACCCATCACCTACCCACCACCTACCCACCACCTACCCACCACCTACCCACCACCTACCCCCCACCTACCCCCCACCTACCCACCACCTACCCACCACCTACCCACCACCTACCCACCACCTACCCACCACCTACCCACCACCTACCCACCACCTACCCACTACCTACCCACTACCTACCCACTACCTACCCACTACCTACCCACTACCTACCCACTACCTACCCACTACCTACCCACTACCTACCCACTACCCTCCCACTACCCGCCCACTACCCGCCCACTACCCGCCCACTACCTACCCACTACCTACCCACTACCTACTCACTACCTACCCACTACCTACCCACTACCTACCCAGTACCTACCCACTACCTACCCACTACCTACCCACTACCTACCCACTACCTACCCACTACCTACCTACTACCTACCTACTACCACATCAAAGAGACGTTCCTTTACATTTCAAGTGACATTTTACGTAAGATAATTCGTGTTTGACGACGATACGATACTAACGTCACTCAATTGTTTTGGCTTCCCGAAACCTCTCGACTAACACTTGAACTTTATGGTATGGTGTTGAAGCTCAAATTGACTCTACATTTTAGTTAGAAAACGTTTGTATGGGAAAAAGAAAAGGGCTGTTTTTAGGGCTTTCCCGACAATTATTCGTTTTTTTTTGCCGTATAAACCATCCTTGAACTACAACGAACATTTAAAAAAAAAAAAACAGCCAAATCGGTCAAGCCGTTTTCATGCCAAGTCGTGACAACGGAAAACGGGTTTCATTTTTATATATGTCACCGAAAAATAACAAGATCCGTAAGTTTATCAATCTACTAGGAAGTTTATAAACTTTCGTAAAATTCTAAACGGGAGATAAATTGTAATATTTTACGTCCACATATTCGTAAATTTATCAATTTCCGACGTCATACGGTAAATTTATAAACTAACGGATATCTATTCGTAAGATTTTATATGGTTCGACCAATCACAGAAACTCTTTTAAATATACGCATCTTTGAAATACGTAAAATACCACACTGCTCTCTGATTGGTCAATGTTCATAGTGGCAATGCTTGTGTCCATAGACTTTGGTATAATCAGACTTCACAAACTATAAATTTGAAGCAACAATGTCTGGTTACTCTATGGCACGGATGTAGTGAGTTGAGTTTCTATTATCAGTTTCAATAAGCTATTTAACAGTTACTAGCTAAAATACAGGAATACTCATATAAAAACACACTGGCGAACAATGGCGGCCGCGAGGAAGGAGAAGTGACACGTGACAGTCAACCAACCAATCAGATCGCGCGTAGCGTTTGGTTACTGCTTACTTATTATTTTACGAGTGAGTTCAGTAAGTTTATCAATTTACGAAAATGTGGACGTAAAATATTACAATTTATCTCCCGTTTAGAATTTTACGAAAGTTTATAAACTTCCTAGTAGATTGATAAACTTACGGATCTTGTTATTTTCCGGTGACATATATAAGAAGATTTACAGAACATAAACGACTATTGTACAGTCAGCATCAAAAGTTGATGAACACATTTAGATTAAAATAAAAGATCGTCATAAAGGAGCATAAGTAGGAGACCATGGTGAGCGATTTTAGGTATTTTACGGTGTATAGCGATTTTGAAAATCTAAATGTGTTTATCAACTTTTGATGCTGACCGTACATCCGAAAAATACCAAACAGTATCCAATTCGCCTACATCAACGGGAGCGTGGAACAAAAGTGCCGTGATTTTATCTGTTATCATCAGTTGGCTTATGGACCGGCCTCAGTTAAATCCTGTGACGTCACCACTGACCACGAATGCCTCTCAGTTATTATGCTAATCTGTCATTGCTGGTGATTACGGGCATTGATTTGTTTATGTTTGTTTGTTAGTTTGTTATGATGGAGTGCAGAAATGTTATATATTTCATGCTTAGTTGACTGGTATAGAACGTCTCAGGAAATTTGCCGGTTTTTGTACCTTTGTGCATGAAGTTTAAATAAGTATCCAAATATATGACTGCTGAGCTTGGGGTTTTAGGTTTTATTACCAGGCAAAGTGACAAAGAGAGAGAATGAAGATTTTTGAAAATTAAACTCCACGCTAAAAATCACTTTCAATATCCATACTAATATAATAAAGCTGAAGAGTATTTTTGTTTGATTGAACGCGAAAAATTCAAAGACTACTGGCCCTTATTGAAAAAATCTTTTTCAGCCCACCACCTCGGAAATGGTATTTTTGCTATTCAATATCTGAGCGCAAAAGCTGTTTTTAACCTCTAGAGGTTAAAGTAAATTTGAATTTAGAACATCGCGTGCACTAGGTATGTGACTTCAAAACATCATTAAACCGAATTTATCATACAACTTTTTTTAATTTGTTAAAAACTCAGTCTCTGAATATCCTTGGTGTACTTTTCTTTTTAATTTGCTTTGCGCGCGCCATTTTGTTTTGACGTCGTATTATTTTTAATGAAACTTGAAAACAAGTAAAAAAAAACGAAAATCTGTGATTCCAGCGACGAAGAAATTTATTTAACGCCACCAATATCAAAGTGCCTAACACAAATATTACACTCAACATAAGTAACTGTAGCAACGTTACTTTCAATTTTTCTTAAGTATAAGTACCTGCCTAAGTATTATTTGTTATACATAGTGCGGCACTTGGTTACCTGGTAGACAGGCTGGCCGGCAGGTAGGTAGGTAGGGGTCCAAATAAAGTAACGAAATTAGTAGATTCAATACTCTATTTAAGCCAACTTCTGTTGCCCTAATCACGTCCAGATCTTGAGGTAGGAAGAAACGCTGGGAACACTGGCCTGAACCGTAGCGTAGCTCTGCGGGTGGCCCTGCTCCTTCCCCGGTTGCACTTCTAGGTCTTCTGCACTTCTAGGTAACTCCAGAGGACGGATCTTCCACTCGCCGCCAGGTAGACTGTTGCGAAGCGAGGGTCTAAGGTGGAACTTAAATCCTGGAAGCGCAGACACAAGGCAAGCGTTAGCAGAGCTTGGACCACGTAGCCGGGTCCAAAGGTCACAGTGTCCCAGCAGACAAAGGAAATATAAAACAGCTGTTTCTAGACAGAAATTTAGAAAGGAGAACACCTTACAATAGAAACACTTAAGCAATGCATGGAAACTTACCCCAGCGGGATTTCCGATTAGGATTTGTTTTTAGAACAAATTCGAATTAATTAGGTTAATATGTAGGTACGTATTAAATGTAGGTCAAATCTGAGACCGTGTGACACAGCCGTCACCTCTGATGCGTTTAAGCGGTATGACCGTTGAATTTTACGAGTGCGCCCGAGGTGAGCCGAACGGTGGTCGCGCGCGGCACGACCAGTTTTTAACTCGTTTAGAGATGCGTAGGCGCAATAGATACGAGGACCTTCATGTAAATAATTAATATTGGGTTCCGTAGTATGTTTAAATTAAATTATAATGTAGTTTAAATTGGTAGGTATTAAATTGTGTTTCTATTAGTTTAATTAAGGTGTTTAATTAATATTTTTACAATAAATCTCTTTTAGTAACTTGTAGTTTTATAATTTCTAACCTATTCTAAGAGCTAGCAAGGTACAACGTTACAGTACCCCGCCGCAAAGTGAAGGATTTTTCGTACTTAGAATAGAAAAAATCCGCTATCACTACCAACTGAAACTTACTAATACGTTCAGGCTAACATTCATACTTCACGCTTACAATAAAAATACCACACCGTCTGTAAGTCTTTTATTTTATGACTTGAGACCACAACAAATAGAGTAACAATTATATAGTATCAATTGTTCTCGTTAGTAAGTTTGTATGTAAAAACTAATACAATATTTTATACATAAGTTAAGTAGATGAGATGTTACTATTAGAACCAGGTTAGATATATTAGCTTATTATAATGATTATGTTTTATAATTTGTGACTTTAATATCTTTAATATGCCAGGAGCCTAGTGGTTTTCCAGACATATCGGCTAACTCGTAGACAAGAGGAGACTTTTTACCGATTATCTTGCATTTTATAAATTTTGGTGCTAACTTTTTATTAAAATATTTGTCCTTGTCACTAAGGTAAAACGTCTTTCTCCACACAATATCACCAATATTAAATTCAGCCGGTTTTCGGCGTAAATTATATTGTTGACAATTACGACTGTGAGCCTGTAGAAGCAGTGACTGAACTTTATTAAAGATAGAAGATAGGACACCTATGTTCTCCGCGTAGGAATCGCGAGGTTGAAAAGTCAAATTATCATCAGTATCAGTGTCGATATAATGCGTACCGCAAGTTACTAATTCACGTCCGTATACAAGAAATGAAGGGGTGTAGCCCGTAACTTCATTTACGGAACAGTTCACAGCGAATTGTATTTTAGGTATTAGTAGATCCCAAATACGGTGATCGTTAGAGATGAAGGTGGAAATAGCAGTCATTATCGTCTTGTTGTAACGTTCCACTGTGTTTACATGTGGTGAATATTTAGGCGTAAAATGCAACTTAGGAACTTTATATTTATCCAACATTTGTTTTAGCGTAGTACTTACAAATTGTTTACCATTATCTAAAATCACAGTGGAAGGAATGCCATGTATTAGGAATACATGTTCCTCCAGTATTTTAGTAATAATTTCAGCGGTAGCGCGCTTGATTGGAAATAGTAAGCAATACTTACTAAAACAACAAGTGACAACTAGAATAAAGGTGTTTTGTTTCCTAGTAGGAGGTAGGGGTCCTACTAGGTCTATGCTAATAACTTGGAAAGGTCTAGTGCAATGTTTAGGTCTACCCATTTCACCTAGAATCGCGTGATTTTGGTGTTTGTGCGCGATGCAAGTATCGCAAGAAGTGACAGCTTTTACAACATCTGCATGCATACCGGGCCAGAAATAACTGAGACTTAAACGTTTAAAAGTTTTAAAAATACCGAAATGACCAGCTATTGGGTCCGAGTGGTTTTCGAGCACAATAGCTTGTCTCGACTCAGCAGGAATTACTTCCTTCCACTCGAACTCTTTATGTAAAGGGTTATTAGTTTTTGAATAACGGAATAAACGATTGTTTTTAATTATGTAATTAGGAAATGATGTAGGAGAATTTTGACAACCATGAAATATATTTAAGTACCACTGATCATTAGTGTTAGGTAGAATATTATTAGAATCTATAGCCGAAACTTTACATGAACGCGACAATGCATCAGGAATAACATTATCCACGCCACGCCTGTGTTTAATTTCAAAATTAAAAGCTGATAGACGGACACCCCAGCGAGCTAACCGTCCAGTTGGATTGCTTAGATTAAGGAACCACTTGAGAGCTGAATGGTCAGTGTAGACGACAAACTTTATACCATTATCAAGGTAGCATCTCCAGTGTTCCAAAGCTACTAAAACAGCTAAAGCTTCACGCTCCGTAATGCTATAGTTCCTTTCAGGTCCAGTCAAAGTTCTACTATAGTAGGCAATAGGGTGTTCAACTCCTTCTACGGTTTGGGTTAGCATACCTCCAACACCATAGTCGCTAGCATCAGTATGCACTTGAAAGGGAAGTTTAAAATTAGGGCAAGATAGAATAGGGGCCGAAACTAGTAGTTCTCTTAATTTATTAAAGGACTCTTCAGCCTGGGTAGTCCAAGCAAAAGGATTAGTTTTTTTATTAGAAGAAGTTAGTTTATTTAACGGGCCAGCAATTGAGCTAAAGTTAGGGACAAACTTTCGGTACCACGAAGCTATGCCTAAAAATCGCTTAACTTCTTTTTTATTCGTAGGTGTAGGGTAGTTGACAATAGTATCAATTTTAGAAGGATCAACATGAAGGCCTTTAGAGTTGATCACATAGCCAAGGTATTTAAGCTCATTACGAAAGAAAACAGATTTTTCGAAGTTAACAGTCAAATTAGCCATTTTAAGCTTTTTATGTACTTTCAGAAGTAGAGCAATATGAGTTTCAAAATCAGAACTAGCCACAACGATATCGTCTATGTAAACAAATACAGAGTTTTCAAATTCCGGTCCATAGAATAAGGTATCAACTAGTCTTTGTTGTGTAGCCGGTGAGTTTGTCAACCCAAATGGCATAGTGACAAATCTGAAGGTACCACGATGCGGAATGTAGAACGCAGTTTTGTTACGGTCAGCTTCAGAAATTGGAATCTGCCAAAAGGCTTTAGATAGGTCTATACTACTTAGGTATTTAGCATTTTTCAGGTTGTCTAGAATTTCAGATATGTAGGGTAACTTGTAGGCATCCTTTTTAGTCACCGAGTTTAGTTTTCTGCTATCTAGACAGAACCTAAGCTTGCCATCTTTTTTAGGTATAAGTAAGACAGGTGAAGACCAGGGGCTTTCGCATTCTTCAACCACACCTAGCGCTAGCATTTCATCCAGTTCTTCAGACAAAATACGTTGCTTTTCTGGAGAAACGCGGTAGTATCTTTGCCTAATAGGTAAAGAATCTCCAGTATCAATGTTATGGGTGACTAGATTAGTTCTACCCAAACCACACTTTTCAGTAGAAATATCCTTAAACTGATCGATTACGTTATCAGCGGTAACACGTTGATCATTAGTAAGTTCATTGTAAGAATGTAACATACTATTAGCTTCAGAGACCGTGTTTACATTCGAAGGGCAATTAGATAAACTATGTAGCGAAATAGAATTAGAAAATTTTGGAAAGAGATTAAATTTCGTCCAAAAGTCGACACCGAGAATGAGATTGGTTTTTATAGTAGGTATAACATATGCTTTCAAAATATGAAACTGATTTTCGAATGTTACAGGTAAATTAACATAACCAATAGTAGGTAATTTTTCGCCTCCTGCAGCAGTAAAGGTTTTTAGGTCCTTATGAATAGCTAGGCCGATAGGTTTTAGATATTCGAGACAATTGTTACCTAGAATAGTTGCTGCTGAGCCAGAGTCTAGTAATCCACACAATGTGATATTACCCACCTGGACAGCTGCGTAGGGACGTATATCATCTATAGGTTTTTTATCGAAGATTGTTGTAACAAAATAGCTTGAAAAGAAAGTTTTAATAGTTGATAGCCAATTTTGCCAATCATTTTTATCAAAGTTTTTAGAATTTTTAGTTTTAGTTTCGTCGTTTATATTACAACAATCTTCAATAGTTAGTTTTTTGAATTTGATTTTGTATGTCATTTAGGGCAATCAGGATATTTTACATTTTTAGTTCCACATTTAAAACAAATAGGGTACCTTTCAGCTTTACATTGACTCAAGGAATGATCAGAGTTACGACAACGTGGACAGAAAACAGTTTTAGTATTAGAACTAGGCTGTGAAAAAATAAAATCATTAACAAAAAATATTACTGCACTTTCGGCTAAATTAGATGCTATTAATAAATCTGCTAACCCTACTATCTGTGAGCCTGTGGTAGTGTAGCTGCTATATGCAGCTACACTAGTGTTTGGTTTTTTATTGGATTGATAAGAATTATTATTACCATGCTGATTTTTAAAATTAGTTTTAGTGTGAGATGAATTATTATCAGTATTGTTATTATATTTATTATTATATCTATGTTGATTGTAGAATTTAGGTTTATTTGAATTAGAGTCATTAAATTTTGAGAAGGCAAGATCTGGAGCCAAGGTGTCACCTGTAACTCTAGGAGGTTCTTTAAATTGAGAAGTTAAGGACTGCATTCTTTCAAAGCTCCTGCAGATTGCTTTTAAGCTGTCTATAGAATTTAATGATGATGAATTAGAAGACAACACACTAGCATAACATGGTCGAATATTATGTAAAAGGATTTCTAGTTTTTCTTGTTCCGATATATCCTTAGTAAGCCTGGAGAATAATTCCTTCATTTTAGCAAAATAGATTGTTATGGTCTCAGAATCACCTTGAGTGCGCTGCCGAATCTCAGACAGAAGTCGGTAGTCATAGTCAAACTGACTGAAATCCTCAACCAGTACTGCTATAAGTTCCTCCCACGTAGACACAGAGGTTCTGATGCTACGGTACCAATGCAACGCATCACCCGTAAATATTTCCGTGGCATAAGCTAACAATTTAGAAGAAGGTATGTTCCTAGCCGTGCTATACTCCCTCACTCTCTGTATAAAAGCGTGAACGCAAGATTTGCCATTATACCTAAGTTTTTGTAAATCACTAATATGCGAACGGTCACAATGTATCGACACGTTAGATGGAACATCACTAGACGCAATAGGATCAGCAACTACTGCCACAGGCTCACAGATAGTAGGGTTAGCAGATTTATTAATAGCATCTAATTTAGCCGAAAGTGCAGTAATATTTTTTGTTAATGATTTTATTTTTTCAGCATATTTAGGATCAGAACCCTCTATACGCTTTATACGGTGATATAGGTGATTGCATAAAGCCCTAGAACGTTCGAAGAGATTATTATCGAACTTACTCTCAAGATTTTTTACGCGTGATAATAGCTCGCTTAAAGATGTACTAGCACCCGCAATATCAACGTCCGGTTCTATGCCCGATTCACAAATATCAGACGTAGGAATTATAGGTGTAAGTTTATTTATTTGTTTACGGAGTTCAAGTACCGTTGACGCAGGTTCCTCGCCTCTAATAAGCACCTCGTACACTAATTCGTTTTTGTTTAGCAAAAAGAATTTAATAGGGTAGGTTTCCATGACGCTTAAAGTGCGGAAAATAAGAAAATGAAACAGAAATAGAATACTAATTACTAGATAGTAAATGAAATGGTGTTCTTTACAACTAGAAGTAACTAAGCTACCTTTTTCTACGATGAGGTGATGAAAAGATGAATAAACCCAACTAAATAAAATTAAATGAGAAAAGAAAAAAAAAATAAGTGGGTAGGTGAAAATAAAAATAAAAAATAATATAGAACAGAAAAATAAGGAAAAAAATGTGCGAACTGTTACGTATAACAATAATATTAATAGTATTTAACTATTTAGAAATAGTAAATAAAGTAGCTTTAGTTATAATTTTAATATAATAGTTTCCAATTTGCAGTAAACATTAAATTTAGTTTTATTTTTATTGTACACAAATAATAATGTAGGTAGATTTTTCCTTTAAAACAACCGTTAAGTGCTTTTAAAATTAACAGTATACAATACGCAACAGTTGACAATTAACAAAAACAGAAAGGATAAAAAAATAAAAGACAAACACAGAAATAAATACAAAACAAAAAAATCAGGAAAAGAGTACAGTATAATATTATGATTAAGTACGTACCAGTTCGCTGTCACCGTCTCGTTCACAATGGGATGTAGGTAGACGAATGTCTAGCAGCTGACCATTTTAATCTAGAATCTAGACGTGATTAGGCAACAGAAACCACGGTAAGGCGCCACTGCGGCGCTTGGTTACCTGGTAGACAGGCTGGCCGGCAGGTAGGTAGGTAGGGGTCCAAATAAAGTAACGAAATTAGTAGATTCAATACTCTATTTAAGCCAACTTCTGTTGGCCCACGCCCCACGTTGGGCGCCACTGCGGCACTTGGTTACCTGGTAGACAGGCTGGCCGGCAGGTAGGTAGGTAGGGGTCCAAATAAAGTAACGAAATTAGTAGATTCAATACTCTATTTAAGCCAACTTCTGTTGCCCTAATCACGTCCAGATCTTGAGGTAGGAAGAAACGCTGGGAACACTGGCCTGAACCGTAGCGTAGCTCTGCGGGTGGCCCTGCTCCTTCCCCGGTTGCACTTCTAGGTCTTCTGCACTTCTAGGTAACTCCAGAGGACGGATCTTCCACTCGCCGCCAGGTAGACTGTTGCGAAGCGAGGGTCTAAGGTGGAACTTAAATCCTGGAAGCGCAGACACAAGGCAAGCGTTAGCAGAGCTTGGACCACGTAGCCGGGTCCAAAGGTCACAGTGTCCCAGCAGACAAAGGAAATATAAAACAGCTGTTTCTAGACAGAAATTTAGAAAGGAGAACACCTTACAATAGAAACACTTAAGCAATGCATGGAAACTTACCCCAGCGGGATTTCCGATTAGGATTTGTTTTTAGAACAAATTCGAATTAATTAGGTTAATATGTAGGTACGTATTAAATGTAGGTCAAATCTGAGACCGTGTGACACAGCCGTCACCTCTGATGCGTTTAAGCGGTATGACCGTTGAATTTTACGAGTGCGCCCGAGGTGAGCCGAACGGTGGTCGCGCGCGGCACGACCAGTTTTTAACTCGTTTAGAGATGCGTAGGCGCAATAGATACGAGGACCTTCATGTAAATAATTAATATTGGGTTCCGTAGTATGTTTAAATTAAATTATAATGTAGTTTAAATTGGTAGGTATTAAATTGTGTTTCTATTAGTTTAATTAAGGTGTTTAATTAATATTTTTACAATAAATCTCTTTTAGTAACTTGTAGTTTTATAATTTCTAACCTATTCTAAGAGCTAGCAAGGTACAACGTTACAATAGTATAAATATTTTTCTGTAATACTTACCTAAGTATATCATAATGTTGTATAGTAGTAAATATGTACCTAAATTAAAATAAAAGTATGTTGTGATTGTAAATGTTTTATTTTGTATTTAGTCATTTCCGAGGTTGGGGGGATGAAAAGTTACGTGTTGCACTCGAGTGCAAAGATTTTTCACCTTGTGCTCTTTTGATTCCCGCGCTAACGCTCAGGATTCTAATTTTTGAACCACTCGCTGCGCTCGTGGTTCAATTTTAGAATCCTTCACTTGCTCGGTCATCAAAATTGAGCCCGCGGTTAAAAAGCAACTTTGCACTTATGTATAACAAATAACCATTGTGTTGGATACCTTGTTTATTGAGGAATGTTAGGTTAGTTAAAAGATATTACATCTACGCACACCTACGGGAGCGGGACAGTAACTAAAAACACGGGTGAAACCGCGGGAAACAGCTAGTAAATAATACACTTAATTACCTCGCTTTTAGGTATATAATAATATTCGTTATGAGGAATTATAACAGTTCCAATATGGTTGCGGTAATGGTACTGTAATCTGTTGCGTGTAATGGCAGCTTGCAGATAAATAAATCCGTACTAATATTATAAACTAGCTTCTGCCCGCGGCTTCGCTCGCGTTAGAAAGAGACAAAAAGTAGCCTATGTTACTCTCCATCCCTTCAACTATCTCCACTTAAAAAATCACGTCAATCCGTCGCTCCGTTTTGCCGTGAAAGAAAGACAAACAGACAGACAGACAGACAGACAGACACACTTTCCCATTTATAATATTAGTATGTATGCGATAGTAACTCTGTCTGTCTGTCTCTTCTTCACGCCTAAACCACTGAACCGATTTGAATAAAATTTGATACAGATATAGTCTGAGACCCAAGAAGGGACATAGGATAGTTTTCATCCCGGAATTCCTTCAGAAACGGGAACGAAGTGGCGGGCAAAATCTAGTGAGAGATATAAATAAATAAATATCTTGTGTCAACTTGTTGTTTAAACATATAGACGCAACAAAAATAATCCTACCCAGGTTTTGTAAAACGTGATTGGAAAGAGTATCCGTAATTTTCTGCTTTACGTTTTGGAACAAGCAATTAGCGTCACTCTCTAACTAACCAACCTTCTTTTTGACAATTCACAAGCGCCTGTAAATAACCTAAGAGTGCTTGTACACGGTGCATGTAGCTTGCGCATGTTGAGGCACTTGCGCGGGTTATGTTTAAAAACATGTGCGGGTCTAGTGACTCAGAAACTCGAACAAATAGCTTGCGCATATTACTCTCGCGTGTAACCCGCATCTTTACTTGCTCCAGCTACCTGCACCGTGTACAAGCACCCTAAGTGATATAAATGCCTTCAATTTAAATACAAAGAACAATTGTTAGAGCCTTTAAAGTAAACAAAATCCGTGTACTTAGGTGCTTATTTGTGGCGAACCTTTAGTAGGTATATCTTAATTAGAATCCCTTCAGGGGCTGAAGTATTTAAATCATTTTCACCTCATAATTATTACAGCCTTTCTCTTGGATGTTGTAAGTAAATAATTTTATAGGTTGCGGTGTAGACTCGATTTTTGGAGGGGCAGACATTCTTAGACTTAGTTTAGATTATTTAACCTGTCAATGACCCAACGACAGCCGGCTGTCGCGCTGCTATTGTCTATCTATTGTGTTTCGAATCACGCGTGTGATGATGATGAACAGATGTACTATATTAAACATTCGAGGTTTAATATTACATTGTACATTTGTTATAGTAGAGGTATAGGTAAGTACGATATGAATTACATTACATTCATAGTAATATTATAAATGGGAAAGTGTATGTGTGTGCTTGTCTGTTTGTCCTTCTTTCACGTCAACACTATTGAACCGATTTGAATGAAAGGTACAAAATAGTCCATACCCTATAGAAAGGACATCGGACTTTTTATCTCAAAAAACCACAGGAACGAGAACTGTGAGAGTAAAATCTCGGGGTTGGCTAGTTAAACATAATTATCATCTTTGTTTAACGCAGTCAGCGAGATCATTGATACTACAGATACAGATGTCGTGTGCAGCGATGATAACTCACAACATCAGGTGGACTGTCAGTGTAAATGCCTTCCAACAAAATAGTAAAACCCGAATAAAATTAACTCCCGTAGTTATTTAGAGCACTCTCCCTCTAGATAGTGTTCTAAAATTTCACCATAATTCCATTATTACGTCGTATGCTTTACTAGTTGTAAGCATAGTTTCTTTTTAATTTGCCTTTACACCATTATTCTATTACTAGCTTTTGCCCGCGGCTTCGCTCGCGTTAGAAAGAGACAAAAAGTAGCCTATGTTACTCTCCATCTCATCAACTATCTCCACTTAAAAAATCAATTCGTCGCTCCGTTTTGCCGTGAAAGAAAGACAAACATACAGACAGACAGAAAGACACACTTTCCCATTTATAATATTAGTATGGATTACAATGTATATTTTACTTGATTTTTAATTTACTCTTTCGGTTCAGGTACATCTGAATGACCTTTAAATAACTTCCACCCGAAAAAAGACGCAGGTTAAACCTAGCGTTACCTAAAGAGTCCGCAAATCCCTCTAACCCACTATACTTCCGTACATCAACCTACTTGAACCTATACATAACGATCATACCCACAAGCATGAGTGCAAACATTTACCATTACGCCAAGCGCCCTGGCGACTCCTAAGCGAAAACGGGTATGAAGATAAGTGCTATCAGCACCCTCTATAGCTCTATGACCACTATAGGCACTTGCCTATCTGCCTCAATAGTGCATTATTTGCCTGTTCCATTAGCGGGCAAGATTTTGCTATTTCGGCAATGGGTTGCTTGATACAAATGCTGTATTATGGAGTATGGTGTAGGTATGTTGGTACCCTTGATGGTTTCGAGATGGCAGGATCTTTTTCTTAATTGTATTGCTAATAAGAAAAATCAGTTAAGTAGCATTAGTTTACGATAGTAGTTACCTAGCAATTAGGAGTTATTGTAGACTAGCTTTTGCCCGCGACTTCGTCCGCGTGGAATAATAGTTCCCGTTCCTGGGAGATTTCCGGGATGAAAACTATCCTATGTCCTTTCTCGGGTACCAGACTATATCTGTACCAAATTTCATTGAAATCGGTTCAGAGGTTTAGGCGTGAAGAAGAGACAGGCAGACAGACAGGGTAACTTTCGCATTTATAATATTAGTACGGATTAGTGTGGTATGGATACTGAGACATAAAAGTGCCAGATATTCATTTGATTAGTATTAGTTTGGTAAGTACAGATCTGGCCGAGCAAGTTATTTTTAAGACCTAAAAATGTACAAAAATAGCTTGATGGCCTTATCTCTCAGTGCCGAACTAGGAGAAATAACAACTAGGCCAGCCAAAAACACCTGTAGAACCTAAAAAATGAAAAATTACTTATAGCCGGAGAGCTGGTGAACCCTCCTACTAACGGTCGTCCTGTAAGGCTAGAAATTTGTGGAGTGATGAGTCATAGTACACCAAGGTCAACAACAATGACCTGGCAGGCAACAACCCTGCACGTCATCAGTCTTTTTATTTTTTTAAATGTAAAATAAATAATAAAAAAAAACGTTCTTCTGTAAGCTTCAAAATTTAATATAATTTAGTTTATTGATTAATAATTATGGAAAAAAACTGACAGGCGATTTGGGTAAGCAGAAGTATCTGCCAGGCGAATCGAAAGGTGCATAGTTTAGGGGGAAAAATAAACTTTCTCCTGTAAAGTTGAAATTTAAGTATGTGTTTGAGCAAATCATTAAAAAGAAATGTGTACAATGACAGGCGGTTCTGAGCAGCATAAGACCTTGACAGGCGAGGGGAAAGATGCTAAGAGCGGGCGAGTAAGAGGCGTAACGTGAATGCGTATAGTGTGAATGACATTAAATAAAATTAAAAATTATAGATGCAATATTTTTTATTACTTGTAGTGTAATCTACATTATTTTTTACATTAATTATCATTATCATCCGACACTTCTTCACTACTACTTCTTTCGTCATAATCGAGGAGATGCTGCTTCGGCAGCATCTCCTTCAAACCAATTGAAATCGTAGTGATTATCGCAGCTTTATTTCTTTATTTTATGGCTCTCCAACGACTTACTCACTAATACACTTAGTTACAATAATAGGTTTTATGACATATTTTTTTATGATAGTGGTCATGTATAGGAGTGCACATCACTTGTACCTATTAACATAAGTTAAAACATTACAAACAATAAAAAGTGGATAAAAAGACGACAAAAGCTGTTATAGGAATTAAATAATAATAATAACCAGGATTATTCATCAGGAACTTGCTCTCAAATACAATATTGTGGAATCGGGAGTACCGTATTACAGGTATGTGCTCGACCCAGTTCTTGAGAATAGCCATATCACATTATACTGGGATCGATCTATTATCAGAGACAAAACTATTGTTGCCAATAAGCCTGACATTGTGGTAATAGATCGATTAGAGCGTCGGGCAATGATTGTTGACATAGCCGTTCCACATCATGAGAACCTCGTGAAAGCCAAGAAGGATAAGCTAAAAGCTAAGGCTAGTCTAAATACCTTGACTTGGCTCGCGGGGTTGTCGACATGTGGGACGTAGATTCAGCAGTCATTGTACCGATAGTGGTGACGGCCAATGGCATAATAGCTAAGAGCCTCGACCAACACCTAAGGAGGCTCTCGCTAGGCAGCTGGATCAAGGGCCTGATGCAGAAGGCGGTACTCCTGGGCACGGCGCGCATTGTCCGGAGGTTCCTCTCTCTGGTGCCCTGACCATCGGTAGCTTGGACCCTGTTCCGATGCCAGTGGGCTACTATTTTTTATATTTTTAAATGTTATTTTTTATATTAATACCTATTTAAAAATGTAATTTATATGTATGTAATTATGTATACTGAATAAATGGAAAAATAATAATAGTATAATATCTTAGGACAATTCACACACGGTCATCTGATCCCAAGCTAAGCAGAGCTTGTGTTATGGTAACCAGACAACTGATATACATACTTATATAGTTTATAAATATATACATATTATAGATAAATTACACCCAGACACAGAAAAAACAATCATGTTCATCACACAAAGTTTGTCCTGGGTAGGAATCGAACCCAAGACCTCCGACTTAGCAGTCAGGGTCACTCACCACTAGACCAACAGGCCCAGGCGTCAAAACATAGTTTAAAAAGCTTTACATCAGATTGTCCTAAGGAAATAGGATAAAAACAAAAAAAGAATATAAAAAGTATTCTATGTCCGTCCCCTGGTCCTAAGCTACCTCTCCACCAAATTTCAATCAAATCGGTTCTGCTGTTGTTGAGTTATAAAATGTGTAACTAACACGACTTTCTTTTATATATATACAGGATGGAATATTTCAATGGGCCCTGAAAGAAAACTACCTTAAATCATTAAGATAGATTATTTTACTTAAAGGAAACATTCCCTTATTTTTTTAAAGAAATAAAACTACATTAAAAAATTTCGAAAATTCGCTTGTCACACTCGGGAATTGAACTGGCTTAAAATGAAAAAAAAAACAACATCCTGTACTTTTATGACGTTAATCGATAGGTCATTTATAAGGATCAAATCTTTCTAACAAACATGGTAAATAAAATTAAAGGGAAAACCATGAAATTTTAACTTGTCAAATCAAAGGACGACTTTAGCTATCGAAATTTTCGTTTAACTAAAGTAAAATTCTTAAAATGTATGGTTTTCCTTTAATTTAAATAACCATGTTTATTAAAGAGATTTTGTCCTTATGAATGACCCTAACGTTTGACATCATAAAAATAGACTGTGTTACTTTTTTGGATTTTTTGGGGTCAGATAGGCAGTCGCTCCACATTAAACACCGGTATCCAGCTGAATCCGGTTAGGCTGGCAGCCGACCCCAACACGGTTGGGAAAAGGCTAGGGAGATGATGACTTTTTTGGATTTTAATCGGTTCGATTCCCGGGAGTGGTAAGCAAAATTTCGAAAAACTTTGAATGCAGTTTTGTTTCTTTTTAAAAATAAAGGAATGATTTCTTTAAGTAAAATAACCTCTCTCAACGATTTAAGGTAGTTTTCTTCCAGGGCCCATTAAAAACGTTCCACCCTGGATAATAAATAGATTTGAAATATATTTTTATATTTGTACGTGAATGAAATGTAGATTTGACTTTTGGAAAGTAAATCAATTTTAAACACACTGAAATCTATATTATACTTATATTTGTATACAAAATAGTATAATATGTATAAGTTAATAATTTTCGTGTCATATGTGGCAAGAAACTTCTCATAGCGTGCGTTATCCAATCTTTGACATTTTGATCCGTACATGATGATGATAATTAATGTAAAAAATAATGTAGATTACACTACAATTAATAAAAAATATTGCATCTATAATTTTTAATTTTATTTAATGTCATTCACACTATACGCATTCACGTACGCCTCTTACTCGCCCGCTCTTAGCATCTTTCCCCTCGCCTGTCAAGGTCTTATGCTGCTCAGAACCGCCTGTCATTGTACACATTTCTTTTTAATGATTTGCTCAAACACATACTTAAATTTCAACTTTACAGGAGAAAGTTTATTTTTCCCCCTAAACTATGCACCTTTCGATTCGCCTGGCAGATACTTCTGCTTACCCAAATAGCCTGTCAATTTTTTTCCATAATTATTAATCAATAAACTAAATTATATTAAATTTTGAAGCTTACAGAAGAACGTTTTTTTTTTATTATTTATTTTACATTTAAAAAAATAAAAAGACTGATGACGTGCAGGGTTGTTGCCTGCCAGGTCATTGTTGTTGGCCTTGGTGTACTATGACTCATCACTCCACAAATTTCTAGCCTTACAGGACGACCGTTAGTAGGAGGGTTCACCAGCTCTTGGGCTATTAGGTATGTTTTCACATGAAAAAGTGTCAAGTTACTGAATACAACTCGGAACAGAATCCCGTTTCCATCGCCTTTTGCATCGTCGTTGGCTAAGCCAGGAGCATGACTCGTGTGAAATACCTATCCTGTGACAGCTAGGCACACAATACTTTACAAACTAACACGGTTGCACAAAGTAGACGCAACAACGTATAGTTGGGCCTATTTTATTTAAGTTTGGATAATGTAACATGAAGTAACATCGGATAAGAAGATTTGTTGATTTTGAGTAAAATATAAAGTAAGTGGTTATTGGAATGTTTTCGAAATTCGGTTATTATAAAATTATAAAAGCTATAGGTTAAGCCGTGCCCGGATTCCCCCCAAACCATTATAAATCGTAAAGATAACCGTAATTAAATTATTGCTATATCCCTCTTAAAGTTTTAAAAAGGACACCCTTGCGCTTGTGGTTGCATCAGGTCACTTATCTATGATAAGAGAGTGAGGAAATCCATTCGCCTTTCGATGGGTAAACGCGCGCGTATCAACAATTTATTTATTTTATAACACAATTACTCGAATATTAAGGTACCTATTGTTTATTTATACTAAGTGTATTTTTGGTCTTGCACAACTAAAAAAAACTTTTTACAAAAAAATATTAACCGCCTTCAAAACTAAAAACATAAAAATAACTAAAATTTCGGAAGTCGGTGGCTTATATTTTCTGCCCGTCAATTTGTGTAGCCACCGACTTCCGAAATTTTAGTTATTTTTATGTTTTTAGTTTTGAAGGCGGTTAAAATTTTTTTGTAAAAAGTTTTTTATTTTTTACTTTTTAGTGTCGATTCCCAATGTCTAACTTAAGTATCCAGGCTGCCATGTCCATACCAAGTTTCATACCAATAGTTTCATCCAAGCGTAAAAAAGCATCAAACGTTTAACAACGCAGACAATATACAATGAAACTTCTTCTTCTGAATGTGCTCCATTTAATAAATCATCGATTTAAAACGACAAATCATAACCAATTTCAGTTTTAAGTTCACTTCAATGAAGCTGGAACACGAGATAGCTGCTACGAACCATTTAGGATATCCTTAAAGTGTATTTTGTCTGCACTATCGAATCTGCAGTATAATCAATCTCGGTGTAAATTACTCATCAATACAAAAAAAATAAGCCCAAACACTATGTAGCTGCTATCAACCATTAAGGAGTTCCCTAAACTGTACTGCACCTGCGTCACGGAGCTTGCAGTGGCAGTCATAACCCATCTCGGTGTAAAGATCTTGTCATCACGAATAAAATAAGCCCAAAGACGATGTAGCTAAGATGAACCGTTGAGGAGTTCCCTTGATTCTCTGTCATCTCCATCATCAGATCTGCCCTAAACCTCCATGGTATTGTAGTCTCATCAGATATACACATTAATATTAAGTTTTTACCCGATGCTCGCCTACAATTTTCTAGAGATGCCCTCAATTTCTCAGGGTTTCCACCATCAGATCCTGACCTGATGACAATGGGACCAAATGACAAACATACACTTTCGATTAAAAAAAGAATTTTTGAAATCGGTCCAGGCGTCTTCGAGAAATCGAGTAACAAACATAAAAAACAAAAAAATACAGTCGAATTGAGAACCTCCTCCTTTTTTTGAAGTCGGTTGAAAAGGAGATGATTCTACTCATAAAAACAAACAACTTTTCCTATAGAACCAACTCTGTAATCTCGAAAAAAATATCAGCTGTTTCATACATTATGGTCGGGAGGGCATTGAACTTTTGTTAGAAACAGCAGATTTTTTCTTTGCGATTTTAGAGTTGGTTATATAATAAAAGTTGTTTGTTTTCATGAGTAGAATCATCTCCTATCGTATTAAAAAAATACACCTGCTATATTTGGAATGAGAATCAAATACTGAATGACCTTCTTCAATATGTCCCACGTTTAACCACTCATGGTATATAATAACCTGGAAGTATCAAAGTTGGAGAAGTGTCTCTCACTTAACGATCAACACACCTGTGCAGTTCGCGACAGACTCACTCCACTGAAAGTACCAAAAACTTGTATACTTTCTGTAAGATGACCACGCTTAGAAGAAAATGTTGGATTAATCCATCAAACACACGTGATTCGAGGCACAATACTAAAACAATAGCAGTGCCACAGCCGGCTCTCCCTTGGTCGTCGAAAATTTAAAATTAGTGTCGTTTATTTTGTGATACATATTGATCCCATGGCCTCTTTGAATGACGGTTCTTCCCTGAAGTAACAAAGTCAAGTCAAAGTTGAATTATATTCTACTAGCTTTACCCTGCGGTTTCAACCGCGTAATGTTATTTTTTGATATTTGCTCCGCTCTCGTAGATCATAGCGTGATGGAATTGTCCCTAAATGTTATTCCGACGTAGATATAAGCAATATTACTGAGAAGTTTTAATAAATTTCGATCAGTAGTTTTTGCGTAAAGAGTATATCCACACACATATAAAGGACATGGCCAATTTCTGTATAGGCGTCGGCATAGTTATCGAATTCAATGTACACCAATGATTTTTGGTGTTTTATTTTCGTTAATATTGGTATGTTAAATTGCAATAAATAAAACACATAATGAACTTGTCATTACAACAGACTAGATGTAAACAGTTTCAATAAACCTTTACTCAGATTGCTAGCAATAAGTGCATAGAATATGGATTTGCTAATAAAAAATATAAGGCGCTTTAATGAAATATTAAAACCTGACAACAATAACATGATTATGCAACCAGCAAGTGGTGGCATATAGCTCTGAAACGTGGTTTTTGTCTTCTGGCCTTGGTCTTTTAGATAGAATAAGAGTCACTGAACGAGCAATGGAAAGTGCTATGCTCGGAGTATAGAGTCACCGGATATAATAAAGCATATTAGAATTTAATATTTTTTATCTTTATTATGGGTTGTCCAAATATACTTAAAAGAATTATTGATCAAAACTGTTTATTGTCCAATTATAAGGAAAACACGAAATAAGGCAAAAGAGCGTAAATAATTATTTATTTTTTACAGAAAATAAATAAAAATAATTTATTACATAGTTAGTATTGAACGAGTCATAGGTTCACCAAAATCGCTTTATTTGATAAAACAAAATGTTTTATTTCATTCCTACACTATATTCAGTTCACCAACGCGAAAGTCTTGTTTGATTTGTCTGTCTTGCAGCCTTTGTATGGCTATTCCACAGTTGATGCACCTCATAGTAATCCACAAACCACCACACAAATCCAAAACGCAAACCAAATCAGAGTCCAGTATTATTAGCAAGGTAATCGTGTGGTAGAAGGTCCGCCAAGATATGCGGGGTTCAAAAATATCTAAAAATTATCGCAAAACACAAACACAATAGGTCGTTGAATCTGCAATCACTGATTGTCTAAAATAGTGACATATATATTGACATTTGACAGAAAAAAAAACACACACACACAATGTATCAAACCAGTACTTGACCTCGTTCAGCTCTGTTTGGGTGAATTATATAAAAACTCATTAAAATATATTATTATGATAAGAGCATTTTAAAAAATGCAACAAATACCAATGAATACAATTTCGTATAAATAAATTATTGCTAATATATAATATATTTGTCGACCATATTACACATTTTCTACAAGTAGTGCACGTGGTTTAAAAAAGTTCTTTACTATATTTATCTTTCTCTATGGTCCATTATGGCGTAAATTGATAAACGTTATTTTGAATTCGTCTTGAATTACTTAATATTTTGAAATAAAAACAGACAGGTTCAGAGAGGCTAAAAACTACGTAGTAATTCATTTTTCTATTTTTATTTTACAGTGTATTTACTAAGTTAGTGTACATGGAATGTACTTTTTTGTCCATGTCATTTGTACATTTATAATATTAGTAGGATTATAAGACCACCCCTTAGAGGATAATAGTAGGCTACCATGTTTAAGCAAACGTAGTGTTTGATATCAGAGACATCGATGAAGGAAAACATTGTGAGGAAATCTGGACTTAAAACGAATGTGCATAAGTCCGGAAACGCCAATTCACCTTAAGTAGGCGTGACAATGAACAAGTCTTCTCTTTATGAGAAGATTTTATATTTAGTATTTACGTAGTGCGTGGTCTCCCTACTCCGCTTATAGTTGTTCCAGTTATTTTAAATGAGATTTTAAACTACCGTGAATGCTGATGTGAGTCGAAAAGTCGACATGATGCGATGTAATGGCCGCCGATATTTGAAACTACGGTGCTAAATGTTCCTGAGCTAGTTTCTAACCGTATCTAAAATCGATGTAGATTTTTATGATTTTTCCGGCATTTTCGTCCGCATGAATGTTAGGTTGGAATTTAAAATCTAAATACTTTAATTTCGATAAAATTGAACTTTAACCCTAAAAGGGGATTGATTTTTCGCTTTTTTATTTGTATGCACAGATTTGAAAAGGTAATTAATTTTAGTGTCTCTCTATGTTGCTTTCCACAAAAATGGAATACGCTTAAGATGTTTTCCTCTCGCAGTGTCCCAAGATAAAAATTAAAAAGAACTTCGATAAAGTGTTCAAGACAAACCCAGAAAGGAGATGGAAAACGGTAGGTCCAAATGTAATAAGTTGAGATATGATGTAAAAAAATAGTCATATTTTTTTATCTAAGAATATGAAAAATCTTTTCAATTCTCTTTCTGGGAGCGGAGAAATATGAGAAAGATAGTTTTCGTAAGATTATCGGTTCAGTAATAGATTACGCAGTTACGAATATAAAACTTTTGAACTAAACAAGTCATATCGATTCAAATCTCTCTTATATTTTTAGTCTATGCCACTGACATGACAACTGACTGACATTAGACAGTTGCCGACTGATCTTGTTTGCTCAGTCGTTTCGTGTTTTCCGATGCGTTTTGAGTGTTTTCCGATTATTCGTCATTTTTCACGACCACCGCTTTGTATTTTACGGATTCTGACCCTGCCTACCTTGTACGACACTTGCTTTCACCTTGGACACCGAAGATCGCTCATACGTTTGACTTGGAATTGTTGTTTTGGATTTTACCGCCGCTTGTGCATTGGACATTATTCAAACTATGGATCGCTGTGTGAATTGTGTGATATCCACTGGTCACTGCAATACACTGGTCACTCCAATACTATATTACATGATTTTTTATTTTATTTTAGACATCCTTTCCCTATCTTCTTAACTGTTACCTACGTATCGCTTGAAGTCGTTGACGTTCATTCATATGATTTTTCAAACATTTTCTAGTACATATAATATTTATTAGTGCAAAAGAACACACTTAACACTTCAGGAATAAGCTGTTAGTTAAAAATTGTAACATAACCTCACTTTCACTTAATCTCTTATATCTCTGTTCTCAGAATGACAAAATCAGCAGAATTTTCAGTGAAAGGTTTACAACATATAAGCAAATTATTGACACTACTTTCATCTTCTTACACCTGGACCCAAGATTGTATGTAGTCGTTTCAGTCTCCTTTAATCCGTACTAATATTATAAATGCAAAAGTAGCTCTGTCGGTCTGTCTCTTCTTTACGCCGAAACCACTGAACCAATTTGAATGAAATTTGTTACAGATATAGCCTGGAATCCGAGAAAGGACATAGGATAGTTTTCATCCCGGAAATCCCCTGGGAACGGGAACAATTATTCCACGCGGACGAAGTCGCGGGCAAAAGCTAGTAATATATAAAAATACTGTATTACAACAAAAAAGCATTTAAATACATAAGTTGCTAGCTTTCGCCCGCGGGTATTAATATTTTAACCCCATAAATTGACACAGGACATAGGATAGTTTTCATCCCGGAAATCCCCCGGGAACGGGAACTATTATTCCACGCGGACGAAGTCGCGGGCAAAAGCTAGTATCTTATATTTTTTAAAGTATCGTTGACAAACAGTAGGTTTCATTTTAAACATCGCTCGAATGCATCTTTTTTACGCCTTGAAGGCAGTTTCTTTTTCAGTAGAGTTTCCCCAAAATATGATCCCATACCGTACTACCGTACCGTACTAAGAAAAGATTTTTGGCAATACGAACACTAAAAAGAAGCAGCGTATGAAATTTTCGACTTCCACGCGGGTGAAGCCGCAGGCAAAAGCTAGTTAGTTATAAAATAAATAATCTAATAAAGAAGTATAAAAGGCTAACTTCTAGTACTTCAATAGACACGTTAGATTAATAATATTACTTAACCATATCACGACCAGAAGAAAACATCTTTGTTTTAGACCAAAACACAATCATTTTCCCCACGTCATATTTTCTCTGATTGCGTAAATAATTAATAATTCCTCCAGACAGTTATTAATAGTTTTTGTCACTCTCCAGACTATGATATTGGGTTAATGATGGAAACCATTTGTGTAATGGATAGATAATAATATAAATTATGTGTGTTCTTACGGATTTTCTGAGAGGAGAAAGATTTTTCTCTTTTCTTTAGAACAATGTGAGAATATATTGTTGGGAGTTGTGGGGTTCGTGTGTTATCTAGACTAGATAATGTTTGAGGTCTTTAGTTTGATAATAGTAAATTAATAATAATAATAAATAATATACTGGGACAACTCACACACGGTTATCTGATCCCAAGTTAAGCTCTGCTAAGAACTTGTGTTACGGTAACCAGACAACTGATATACATACTTATATAATTTATAAATACATACATATTATAGATAAATTACACCCAGACATAGAACAAACAATCATGCTCATCACACAAAGTTTGTCCTGGGTGGGAATCGAACCCACGACCTCTGGCTTAGCAGTCAGGGTCACTGACCACTAGACCGACAGGCCCGTCAAATTGGTGCTATTGTTCACAAACTTAATTAAATTTAAGCTAAATGCATATTTTTAATCGCGTCTAAATTATCTATGGAGTGTCTAAATTTGACAGGACTTAACAAATATTTTATCATCTGTCCTTTTCTTTATGAAATGGAAAGAGAAAGATGCACTTAAATATAAGTAAGTTTGTGAATAAGAGAATCGGCACCAATGTTTGAGGTCTTTAGTTTGATAATAGTAAATTAATTACAGCTAACAAAATAGGTAAGTTACCAGGGCCGTCAGATATCATTTAAACCTTCGAACGCACGTGATTCGAGACACAATAGAAAGACAATAGCAGCGCGATAACCGGCTGTCGCTTGATCGTCGAAAGGTTGAATTTTCTTCTGTTTAAACACCGCGGAATGAGATCAAAGAAAATTTAAATTAATAAAAGAACCATTTTCTACTTTAATAAAAATAACTATAATTTATACTAAACTAGCTTCTGCCCGCGACTTCGTCCGCGTGGAATAGTTCCCGTTCCCGCGGGATTTCCGGGATGAAAACTATCTATGTCCTTTCTCGGGTCCCAGACTATATCTGTACCAAATTTCATTTAAATCGGTTCAGTAGTTTAAGCGGAAAGCGTAACAGACAGACAGACAGAGCTACTTTCGCATTTATAATATTAGTATGGATAGTATGGATAACTGTCTGTGTTAAGTTTCCAAATCTAAAAATCCATTTAGTAAACCTAATTTACAAACCGAACGGGTGCTATCAGGCTTACGCTAATTAAATTAATGAATTAATTGACCTTTATCAAAGAAGCTCCTACACTATCGTCGTTAAAGCAAAAAAAATAAGAAACTGCATTCCAATCATGCGAAAAGGTTATATGCTCCAGAAATGGGGTAAATAGGTCAAACTGGCACTAGAGTGAGCATCTTGACATGTCGGGGTCTGTGATGCATCTAATTAAATAAAGGGTAGTGTGGACACACTGTAGGGGAGGGTTTGTTTGTACTGTAATCTATTTAAGATGTTACTGTTTATAATTCAAATGGTAACTTTGAATGAACGATGTCGAAACTTTCCCTGTTTTACCCTTCTAAGGTTGGGAGTCCTAAAACTCTTTCTTAGAACACATCCCCTAGTTTTACGTCTCTAGGACCAGCGTTTTGGGCTGTGCGTTGATATATCTATAGTCAGTTTACTATTTTATATCTTATCTTATCTATATATATAAAAGAAAGTCGTGTTAGTTACACATTTTATAACTCAAGAACGGCAGAACCGATTTGGCTGAAAATTGGTGGAGAGGTGCTTATGACCAGGGGACGGACATAAAATATTTTTTATACAAAAAAAAAAAAAATTTTTTTTTGTATCTTCTTTTTTTAGTAACCAAATATCAGGTTGTCTGATCTATACCATACTGATAGTATAAAGCTGAAGAGTTTGATTCATCTCATCAGGAACTAGAGGTCAGAATTGAAAAAATATTTTAGGGTTTTAAAGCGAATCATTGAGGAAGGCTAGGCTAACATCACGCTACGATGGAGTAAATAAAACCGGGGGTGAATCCGCGAGAGCAGATCTAGTCATGTTATTAAGAGACAGCTTATTCAACCTCGCTTCACCCCAATCTAGGAAGATTTTACAGAACAGACCAGAACAAGTTTAGATAAACAAACAAGTACTTATATCAAATTGTAACATTCAATTAAAAGCACCAAGACAGTACCGCGTTCGTGCTGATGAATATTAATTTAACAAATAAACTTATTATCCTGCACCCCGGTAGGTCGCTGTTGAGCTGCTGAAATAGCGATGGTATTTATGTTATGCTTGTATTTTACATCACCAAATAACTTCTCAGCGATTACGCAATAAACAAAATGGCGGCGGAAATTTTACAACTACCCCAAAAAGAAAAACCTACGAGCATGGATTATAAAATTTTATTTTTTCAAGTAGTAGGTAATTTATCTATGTAAATAACCAAACTTGTTCATACAAAAGTAGTCTGTAAGTAATAAAAATAAGGAGTAATGAAATGGGATACCCCGACAGCTGGCTGTCGGTGGGTGAATTCGTCGGTGGGTGGCAGACTTGCGTCCTACCCTCCTGGTAGCAAGCAATTTTGGTCCCTATCCAAAGCGGTTGAATCCAACTTCTGCCGTCCCACATTTCCACCGTTGCAGAAACCCGACGGTACGCTGGCCCACTCCTCAATAGAGAAAGCGAACCTGTTTGCTTCCCTATTTGCGAGCAACTCGCGTCTTGATGCAGGCCTCCATCAACCACCTACTAATACCTCATTGCGATTCCTCAATGAAGGATATTGCTGTTCACCAAAAAGAGGTACTGAGGGTTCTGCTGAATTTAGACGTAAATAAAGCCAGCGGACCAGATGGAATACCTGCGCGAGTACTTAAGCAGTGTGCGCCTGAGTTGTCGCCTGTATTGACACGTCTATACCGCCTCTCTCTCCAAACTAGAACGGTGCCAAAATCCTGGAAGCTTGCTAATGTGCAGCCAGTGCCCAAAAAAGGCAGCCGCGCCGATCCTTGTAACTATCGACCAATCGCCCTCACCTCCATGCTCTGTGAAGTCATGGAAAGGGTTCTAAATAACAAACTGTTGGCATACCTAGAAGACAACAATCTACTCAGTGACCAGTAATATGGCTTTCGCCGTGGTCGGTCTACTGGAGATCTTCTAGTGTATGTTACACATTGCTGTGGCGAAGCCATTGAGAAAAACGGCGAAGCCCTTGCCGTTTCGCTCGACATCTCAAGCTAAGCTTCCTGCTTATGGCATCCCGGCTGACTTTTGTGGCTGGGTATCAGACTTCTTGACGGGACGGTCGATTAGAGTGGTCATTGACGGCTGCTCTTCGGACCTTATGGCCATTGATGCCGGTGTTCCTCAAGGGTCTGTCCTTTCTGCAACACTATTCCTGCTCCATATAAACGATATGCTACATCCTAGCATAGTCAGTTACGCAGATGACAGTACAGTAGTAGAGAGATATCTGGCCAACGCAAAAGACAGTAGGGACGACAAACGTTCACAGAGAGAGGCCATGGTAGAGCGAGTGAACTTTGCCTTGAGTCGTGAGCCCATTCGACCTGGCTCCTACTTTCCGAGGTGCACCTGTAAATGTAACCGGCAACCTAGAACTCCTTGGCATGGAGTTGAGTTCTGACCTCAACTTCGGCACTTTCATCGAGTCCAAAGCACTGACTGCGGCGAAAAAGCTGGGCATCCTTAACAAGATTAAGCGATATTTCACGCCGGGACAGCTTCTAACGCTTTATAAAGCTCAAGTCCGATCGTGTATGGAGTATTGCTGTCACCTATGGGATGGCTCAGCCAAATACCAACTGGCCGCATTGGACTCGGTAGAACGCAGAGCCAGGAGGTTGATTGGCGACAAGAAGCTAGTGGCCCAACTACAACCTCTAGCACATCGGCGTAAAGTTGCCTGTCTGGCGGAGTTTTACAGATTACACTTCGGTGAGTGTGCTCATGAGCTACACGAGCTCATTCCCCCGTCTTCGTTTTTCCACCGGACATCTAGACGTACGGCGGGATGGGAAGGAAAATAGGTATACCAAATAACGTATATATGAATGAGGGACTCGTTTTTAAAAAGTAATTTTCAAGATATCGACGTTCGAATATTTTGTGCCCAGATGAATCAGAATTTGTTAATAGATAAATCAGAAAATGAAATAAAAATAAAAAATAAAATTGTAAATGAGCTTTGTATTAAAAAAATAATCATATTTTAACAACTTTGAATACATTTTTTTCATTTTAAATGGCCACAAAGCTGACTCATCTTGATGTTTTCCGATATTCTCCATAATTTGTAGTCTCTTTTTTTCTCCTTCTTTCACTGAGTGTCTGTAAATAAGAAATAAGACTAGTAAAAAATTGCACAGTGCAACAAAAGCTCTTCTGTGCTGCAAAGATGAAAAACTAATTTAAACTAGTTTTGACCATATGAATCAGGCACATTTGAATCAGGATTTTGCCTTCAATCATGCATAAGTCATCACACATACAGACTATATTCTTGACATTTTTTTACATGAATCTATTACCCAAAAGCATCACACGAAACACAGATTTCAGTTTTCAAACTATAAAATAAATTTTATAAAGTAGGCATTGTAATCAGTATGCCACCTGAACCAAACACAGATGAATCAGACATTTACCTTAGTAACACCTGGATCTAAGCAATCCAGCCGCACGTCCGCCTTCTAGCTCATCCTTTGCACAACAGGCTACCCCCCGCGTTGTAAGCCAGATCTCATTATTAATACCCGACCAAGTATGGTCATGCGCAGCTTACGCCACATTAATCAGTATTATACGCCGGACACTTTTTATTTATTTATTTATAATCATACTAACATAGTTATAACGAATACATATTTTTTATTGAAGAGGACAACTCATCTTCTTTCGATGTAATTATAATTTATATTGAAGTATCAAAGGGAAAATGCGAAATCGACTACTTTGTTCCGGAAAATGGCAAACGGACGCGTCATATGAATCAGAAGAACAAGCTTCAAATTTTTTTATTTTGTACCTAGACTGCAATTATTTAAAAAATATTATTTGCCCCAGTAACGGATACATCTAAACTATACAAAAAAAAAAAATATTACATGCCGTTTTGTTAGTTGGTTTCAAAAACATTCCCATAGACATCGAAAATTTTGTCCCTGAAGAACTACCCTTATAGATGCTTTGTAATCAATAAATAGTTTGACAATTGAGTTGCTTACTTAGTGACGTCAGTATGTGACATTGCCATACAAAATCTATGAGAGAATCGCGTTTTGACAGCTCATAAAAGTACGTCAATTGTTAATGGTGTAAAATACCGTATTTTGTTTTCAAAATTCAAAATTCAAAGCATTTATTTCACTTAGACCATTTACAGGTACTTATGTCAAAGAGTCGGTCTGTTAGTGTGACTGTTCCCAGCCGACCCTAGGTTGATAAAATTTTCGACTTTCCTAAATATAAACATTAGTGATGGGGAAGGCTTCCCCCGAAGGGGAAGGGACCGCGCCCCTCCACCGCACGGTCCTGTAGAGCTCGTCCCAGACTGGACACTCTCCCACCATTTCTACTGAATGAATTCCCATAAGACTATACTGCCTTGTCCCGACTTAGAAAGCTAGGGGACAAGAAGGGGACCAAGGATGTTAGTATGGGAATTCACAGTTATACATATACATACTATAAAATAAGACAATAAAGTGAAGAGACAAGAGGACACGAAAAAGTATATAGTATCATGTAAAGGGGTGGTAAAGGGACCGTTACACTTGCGCTTGTGAAATCATCATTAAAGATTACGTTAAGCTACAGCTAAAGCCCCACCCCACTAACGAGTTACAATAGAAGACGCGTTCGTACTGCTAGACCTCAATACGTGAATCCTATGGGAGACGCCGCAATTCTAGCTGTCCACGTTTCCTAAACAAATCCATGTCTTACACAATACCTGAAGGCAGTCGAACTGCGAAGTCCAACTACCATTGTGGAAGACAAGTTTATAATAAAATACTCCTACACGCGTACTAGTGTGTATGACCCTCTTACGACAGCCTATGTGAGTCTACCCCGTACTGTCAGGAGCAGCTAAACCTTACCAGTTACAAAACAAAATCCCTTGCACAGATGACCAAGCCTGATTTCCGCCCCCTTTTGCTTGAACCAATAACAGTGGAATAAAGAAATACAAAAAAAATAACGGCAATTTTTTACTTAATATTGGTTTTGCGATCGGACATCTGGTCATTTGTGCTATTAGCCCAAAGAACATCTGGACGTTTTGGGTTTCTTTTACCTACTATAGAAACAAAAGGACTAGAAAAGAGAAAGTTATTACTTTTTAGGGTTCCGTAGTCAACTAGGAACCCTTATAGTTTCGCCATGTCTGTCTGTCTGTCCGTCCGTCCTCGCTTAATCTCTGTAACCGTTAGCACTAGAAAGCTGAAATTTGGTACCAATATGTATATCAATTACGCCGACAAAGTGCGAAAATAAAAATTGGAAAAAACGTTTTATTAGGGTAGCCCCCCTATATGTAAATAGGGAAGTGGTTTTTATTTTAATTACAACCCTGACGTGTGATATATTGTTGGATAGGTATTTAAAAATGAATAGGGGTTTACTATAATCATTTTTTGATAATGTCAATAATTTCGGAAATAATCGCTCCAAAAGGAAAAATCAAAGCGTCCCCCCCTCTAACTTTTGACCCGTAGGTTTAAAAAATATGAAAAAAATCTGGAAAGTTGAACTTTATCAGGACTTTCTAGGAAAATTATTTTAAACTTGATAGAAAGAACAGTTTTTGTACAAAAAAGACAAAAAGGTTGTACAAAATAATTTTACGTACTTAGTATGTCAACGTAACAAATAGCCTTTTTTTAAACTTATAAGTAGGTACACTTATTGTGACGGACGGGAAACTACGGAACCCTATATTGAGCGTGGCCCGACACGCTCTTGGCCGGTTTTTAACGTTTCGTGTTAACTATCTATATATTTATATATTTCTATATATATATCTATATATTTTTTTTTTCTATTGTAGGTATGTTTTATTTGTATGATTATGTTATTGTTTTAAATTTTATTATTCTATGTTAATTAATGTAATTGGACCTGTGCCGTTTTAATTAACTATAAATAAATAAATAAATAAATAAATAAATAAATAACTATATTTTTTGAGTTTAGTTGCTATTTGCACAGCGTTTGGATCGTTTGTTCGGTAACCACCTAATCAATTCATTAAAATGGGCCTCTCGTTCTCCGGACCCAAACCCCATTGAAAATCTATGGGGTATTATGGTCCAGAGATGGGACACCAGGTGCGAAAGGACCAAAGACGCCCTAGTCTCACACGTTGACCAAGTTTGGGACTCATTTCGCGGCTCGGATCTTTGCGAGGTCCTGGTAAAGTCGATGCGAGCGCGGTGTGACGCTGTCATCGATGCTGGTGGAGCGCTCACTAAATATTTAGTAGTATATAATTAATTATATTTATTTTATTGTAATATTGATTAAGTTTAGTTTTTTTTATATACTTATAAGTTAAGTTAATTTAGATTAAGTAGTTATAGCTAAATTAAGTATAGTAGTTACTATTAAAAACTATGTATTGTGTAATAAACCATTTATCTTAGCAAATTACCGGTGTTTTATTCCATTGATAGTTGTTTTATATTTTCTGTATTATTGTGCTATTTGATTATAGTTCTTATGCAACTAGTTACACGATTCAGATTAACATATTTTAAGCACAAAGTAACTGACGAATTTCGAGCTTTAAGTTTCACACGTGTGCAGTGTTCGTCACTCTTAAAAGTTTTTGTTGGAACTTTGTATTGAAATGCACTTAACGAGCCACAACAATTCTTTGTTGTCAGTTATAAACAAAGACAATTTATTTGGGTCATATAAACAAAACTTTTGCTTACATATTTAATGTTTAGCTATTTAAGCACAAGTTAGAAGAATTAATTTACGCCCGTTTTCAATAACCTACTTATCTATCGTAACATTAAGACTTTCTTTGTATAGTTATTCACCTTTTAAATGCTTGCAAGCATTAAGTCTAAATAATGTATAACTTATCTATCTACCTACAGCTGCTTCTACTAAACATAAAAACTGCTGGGGATACTGCGTTTAAAAATTAATATTTGTTGTATTGTAAAATTGTTTGTTTTCTTGTCATAATGGAATACTTTAGCAGTGATGGTGATAGTGATATAGAAACAATTCAAAGGGTTTTTTTTTCGGTAAGTAAAAATCATCTATAAGACAAATCCCGTCCATGGGAGAGCGGGAAGACGAGTGCCAGACTCTTACTGACTAAAAAACCTAGCCCGTTTCTTCGTTGCCTTTCACACCGGGGCAAAGTCTCTCTTTCGGAACTCTAAGATTATGATTAAGAAAGTGACAGTGAAACCGATAATATACTACCTACCTTTGCAGAAGGAATTTATGCCACGTGTGATTTATTTTTCTAAACTATGAATTTGCCTATAGTGACGCAATTAATTCATATTCAACTATACCTTGTTAATTTGATGGGTTCTTATATTTCGGTACTATCGGCCGGTTGACCCATCCATCCATACTAATATTATAAATGGGAAAGTGTGTCTGTCTGTCTGTCTGTCTGTCTGTCTGTCTGTCTGTTTGTCTTTCTTTCACGGCAAAACGGAGCGACGGATTGACGTGATTTTTTAAGTGGAGATAGTTGAAGGGATGGAGAGTAACATAGGCTACTTTTTGTCTCTTTCTAACGCGAGCGAAGCCGCGGGCAAAAGCTAGTTGAAATACCTATAAATGGTTGACCTTTTATTTTCTGTCTGTATCACTCCCGCGTAAATATAATGAGTCTCGCTCGCACATGGCTCGACTCGCGCATTGCATTTGCGAACTAGAAGAAAGGGGAAAAGCTACCTGAAGAATGATTGCACATAGCTTTAATTGTGAAACGCAGATTATGGATAAATAGAATTCTACTGTTAAAGAATTTGAAGAATACATACTTCTTATGACAAACGAGGAACTCCACCTAAGTCTGTATTGGGAAAGCCTACTGAGGTGTTAATTCACTAAAACAAAATTTGAGTTTGTGTTTTTTATGAGATTAAATATAATGACTACCATAAAATGCTCTGATACCCTTAGTTCTTTTACCAAAAATATATGCTTGACACCAGAATGTAGGGATTTTAGATTAAAAACAAACCACATCACAATGATACGTGTTTATTGTCCGAATACTGAAGTCTAAGTGTCCTCACTTATATCTCACATAGGTACACTTAAGTACTACTTAATACTACACAACACGCCCCATCGGCAAAAAAAAAATACAGTATGTAATTTTTTTTTGTTGTTTACAAATCCAGAAAATACAAAACTTAAAAGTAAACAATAAACTTGGCTTACAATTATTACAAAGTATGATATAACTTAGTTCTATTTTTATGTATGTTCTTATCTCTGCCATTGTGGGATATTATTACATTGGAACCGTCGTCTCTAATAACATCATAAGGACCAAAGTACACTGGTCCTAATTTATTCTTTCGTGCATCATTTTTTATTAATATACGGTCACCTGCTTTATAACTTACAGAGTTGAGATAAGAATCATAACGGATTTTCCTGTTAATTTTGCTTGTAGACAAATTTAGCTTAGCATCATATTGAGATTTCTGTAATCTATATTTTAGTTCTTTAGCATAATCTGAAAAATTGTACAATGGTTCTAAGGAATTACAAAGATTACTCGGTATATTACAATATTTGCCAAAAATCCTGGCAGGGTCGCCATGTAGGGATTTTAGATTAAAACAAATCACATCACAATGATACGTGTTTATTGTCCGAATACTGAAGTCTAAGTGTCCTCACTTATATCTCACATAGGTACACTTAAGTACTACTTAATACTACACTACAAGAAAAATAAAGTCTCGACTTTAGTATTTATGAACATAAGCTCCAATAAATTATCCTAGTTTTGTTAAAGAGTAACAACTCGCCTAACGGTTGATGAAGGTGACGGCGGCGGTGCACGCGACCCATCTTCTGGTGATCGCGGGCGCATTCTATTATTATATTCTGACCGCCACCGGTCTTCGTCGTTCGTAGCCGGTGAAGGGAGCGGTGCTCGACTCCCAACTTTAGGTGACCCCACCACCGGGGTCGGTGGTTGCGGTCGGTAGTCCTCGGTGGTGGCCTGCGGCCAACATTTACTGAAAAAAAAAAACGAATCAAAGAATTTGAAGAATACATACTTATGACATACGAGGAACTCCACCTAAGTCTGTATTGGGAAAGCCTACTGAGGTGTTAATTCACTAGAACAAATTTTGAGTTAGTGTTTTTTAAGAGATTAAATATAATGACCACCATAAAATGCTCTGATACATTATTGAAATCAAAAGCTGTATGTCTAGTGTTTATGTCGCAGTCATCTGGTTAAATCAGCTATTTGATTGTATGACTAGCGCGTTCATTGAATGACAACATTTAATTAAATGACTAAACGACAACTCGTCAAGTTGTTTAATGTAACGTTCAACGACTTGCCTCAACGACATTTAGCATTTTCGTTAAATGGGATATAGTCGACTTTGTAATGTTTGTTTAGGATGACCATAAGTTTGCAACTTAAAAACTTAACTTCCTTTACTTATCAGATATGAGGACATGACATGAAACACTTTATTAATGATTTTAATTTAAAAAAAAAACTTTACCTAATAGTAGCCGGCGGCGGCGGCGTATTTATAGGTAAATCCATGCTGTCACACTATTTTATCAAGAATCAGTCACTTTATAGTAAATTTAATCAAAATAATATCAAGTTAGTGCTATCTGCGCGAGCTATTTTACGCCATATTTGTTTTGGTGACTACCAACTAACGCCGCAGTGGAAAAAAAAATTAACTGAATTACAATCACCTGACTGATTTTACGTCCGCTCTGTTTAAAGGGCTATGCTACAATCGGCTATCTAGTTGGACGTTGAGTGACGCCTGTTCAATCAGCTTTCGGCCTAGTCATTCAATTAAATGTTGCCATTCAATAAACGCGCTAGTCATACAATCAAATAACTGATTCAACCAGATGACTGCGACATTTACATTATGTATAAACAAGCCCTTCAAGCCAAAATTGTTTAGAAAATTTGAGATTAATTTATTATACTGCGTGTGCCGAAAGCTGAAACTATAAGGGCCGAGTCACACCGGAATGGCAGCAACCGGCAGCGACGCGGCGAGCACTTTCAGCGCTAAATAATTTTAAACTTTATTTACATACCTAAAAGACCAGTATCGATAGATCGGTTGTCACATCATAATTACTTTATATCGTAATTATTACTGTACTCTCATTAGCATTAAACAATTACTGTCTGCATTGCAGCCAAGTTGGAAATACTGAATTCGCATAGAGCTTTAATAGATTGAGCAAGTACGGTTCGACCTTCCATGTCTTGTATGTCTGATACCAGTCAGGTGTGTTAATGTACAATATGTAGCGGTGTATAATATAATATATAGCAGGTAGAGTGAATCGGAAGGCTGTCGCCGTTTCCCTACAGCCAAACGCTGATGATGAGTCCCTGCCAAGGTGCGGATTAGGTGTTGGGCATATAGGATGAGAGTATTACAAACATTATACTAAATATTAATAACATAATATAATAGTATCTACATGCTAGAGTAAGGTAATCATTATTTATAAATCTATTAATAGTGATAACTAGTCTAGTTACTTAGGATAGACTATATGATTAACGTACACTCTGAATAATATTTACGTGACCGTAATTAATACTAAAAACAGATCAAAGACTCACCAGAACAACGATTTGAAAGATTTAGATTCAATTATCAGACTAGACTCCTGCCACGTACAAACACTGACACTCGCGACAAACCAGACTAGACCACAAATGTGCTATCGACACAACTCAACTCTCCATTCGCGAACTTCTACAAGACATTATCGATTCCCTAACTTCTTTAGCCTAGATCACAACCAACGTCCGGACTCCCTCGTCCTCTGATCCCAACTGCCCTTCAGCCTATCCAACTTTCACCAAAAACCACGTGTTCCAAGACCCTGCTCACACGCAAATCCCCAATTCGCAGAACCCTTTTTTGTTACATTTCTCAATTGTTCTAATAGTCGTTTGAAGTTAATAGATGGGGCTCTTTATGACAACCAGATGTGAATTTGTATTGAGAGTTGCACTTAGAAATCGAATATTTTACAAGTTTCTTTAGAACTAAACGATAAATTGTTTTATGGTATAACGGCTGGCACTTTTGTCTTAAGTTTGTTTCGCATTAAATAGAGGATTTATGCTTTCCTAAGTGGCGGAACCTGAGAAGGGTCTTTTTGAACAAAAAATAAAATATTTTGTTATCTATATATATAAAACAAAGTCGGGTTTGTTACAACACTTATAACTCGAGATCGGCTAGACCAGTTTTCATGGTTGTTGGTTCGTTGGATTTGTCCCCGCCCCGAATAGCAGAATACATCTTAAAAATAATGAAAAATCGACGAGAACATAAATTATAAAAGATGAATCATTTTTCCCTATAATTAATCCTAAATTCAATTAAAGATTGAAAACTTAAGAGAACAATAGTACTAGGAGCGCAGTAATGTGAAGTGATAATGTTAGAAAATTTAAAATACTGAGATACTTAGTACTTCAATCAAAAGTACTAGGCGCGCAGTTGTGTGAAGTGGTTAATAGAAAATGTGAGCGCAATTTTAAGAAAATAATATGTTTATGAACTTAAATAATATCCATCCATACTAATATTATAAATGGGAAAGTGTGTCTGTCTGTCTGTCTGTTTGTCTTTCTTTCACGGCAAAACGGAGCGACGAATTGACGTGATTTTTTAAGTGAAGATAGTTGAAGGGATGAAGAGTAACATAGGCTACTTTTTGTCTCTTTTTAACGCGAGCGAAGCCGCGGGCAAAAGCTAGTTATTGAATAAGAAACCGTGACTAACCGTCACATTAGTCAGAAAAGAAAAGTGACGCTAATTGCCTGTTCCAAAACGTAGATCTCTATGGAGAAGAACAGGCAAGAAACTCCACGGACACGTTTTTAAAAATATCATGTTTTACAAAGTCCTGGTCACATTTTCTTTTTGGTGCTTCTACATGTGAAAACAATGTAAGTATGTAACAAAATAAAAAAATACAAAATTAAAATAAAAAGTCATTGCAGTTAAGAGATGACCCATCCCAACTGATAGCGCCCGTCCACAAGCATGACGCGTGACATCAGCACCATTTAGCTCAACCATTTTGAAGGGAACCGAATAATCCAACGCAATTGCCACCATCAGCGAGACTTTTTGAGCGAGCATGACAATGCTCCTAACCGTCATGTCTATTTGTGTCAGTAGAAAACTATCGTAGGTAATAAATCACTGCATCGTACTCACATTTACAAAAACTCAAAATATGCATCTAAATTACACAAACCAAAGTTTTGTACTGTAAATAAATATAAATAAGTGAAATTTAATTGCTTATAAAGTAATAATAATAAAGATCTTGAATATTCATGTCAAAAATTAAGGGGACAAGAAACATTTTCTATCGTCCAATGATTAAAATTTCTAATTTGTGAGCTTATGTGGAGCAGGACCAGCATTTAGCCAAGCATGTTTGTCATTGATATAATCTTCTAACTTATAATAAGCTTGATTACATAGCGTGCGCTTAATGCATGTTTTAAATTTTTTCTCATTTAGATGGAGAATTTCGAGTGGTATTTTATTATAACATTTTACACAATACCCCATAGAAGAAGTGTGGACTTTTGACAATCTAAAACTTGGTTGATCCAATTTGTTTGTATTAAAATTATGCCTGTCACTTATTTTACTAAAAAGATGAAGATTTTTTCGAACGTACTACATAATGTTTTCGTATATATATTGACAAGGTACCGTCATGATGTTAATACTTTTAAACAAATTCCGCCCGGACAGCCCTCTATTGCAATACAAAGACGAAATCTATAACTGCGGCACGTCCCTAAAACAAAATACCGTAAGACATCACACTATGAAAGTAACTAAAATAGACTAGTCTTGCGGTATCTACGTTAGTTAATTGCCGGATTTTTCTAACAGCGAAAGCAGCTGAACTTAACCGCGCTGTAAGAGATGCTAAGTGAGGGCCCCCACTGCAGATTTGAGTCGAGCGTTATCCCCAAGAAAACCGTTTTTTCGACGAATTCTAGTATATCCTTATTCAATACAACATTACATTCAGTACTTCTAACATTCGGTAAAGTAAATCTTATGCATTTCGTTTTTTTTTCATTTAGTACTAAATTATTTACAGTAAACCAGTTATGAACCTTAAGCATAGCGTTATTTACGTCGTCAAGGTGTTGTGCACGTCTATTCACTTTAAAAATCAGTGAAGTGTCATCAGCAAATAACACCATTTGAGGTTGGTTTTCCAGCAAACTTGGTAAATCATTAATATAGACTAAAAAAAGCAGAGGACCCAAAATTGATCCTTGCGGTACTCCCATTTTTACCTTTGAGCCCAGTGAATTTACACCATTAATTTAAACCTGCTGCAGTCGATCATTTAGATAGGATTTTACTAAACTTAGCGCTAATTTCCCGAGCCCGTAATGCTCAAGTTTTAAAAGAAGTGTTTCATGACTCACGCAATCAAAAGCCTTGGAGAGGTCGCAGAAAATTCCAATAGCATCTTGCGACTCTTCCCGTGCTGTAAAAATATGTTTAATTAAAGTGACACCGGCGTCAGTAGTACAACGACCTCTGGTGAAACCATACTGTTGATCATGTAATATATTATTGCAGTTAAAATGACTGAGCATCTGGTTAAACATGATTTTTTCAAATACTCTACTAAAAACCGGCAAAACAGATACGGGTCTATAGTTATTAGTGTCTTTGCTATCTCCAGATTTAAAAAGTGGGATTACTTTGCTATGCTTCATTAGATCCGGAAAAACTCCTTGATCTATACACAAATTAAAAATACAAGCTAAGCATGGGGCTATCGTCTCTATAACCGATTTACACACATTAGTAGACATGCCCATAGATCTTCAGTAGCCTTGATTTTCAGTTGCTTAAAAGCCTTTACCACAACTACAGGGTTAATATGTTTAAATTTAAATTCCATGCGGAAGGCTGAAACATTTGCTTTTAGCAAATCAACGGCAAGAGAGGGTGAGGAATCTAAACTTTTAGTGGTTTCAGTTGGGATATTAGTAAAAAATGACATAAATTCCTGAGCCACATCAATATTACTACTTATGAGACCACGCGACGTCTCCAGAGTATAATCAATAGGTATTGTTTTTCTTATTCCTATTTGTTTCATTATTAATAATTTTCCATACGGCCTTTATTTTATTGTCTGCTGACTTAACCTTGTTGCTAATAAATAAGGCTTTGGCTGCCTTGCAAGCATTTTTAAAAATTTTTGAATAATTGCTAACAAACTTATTAAAAGTGTCTGTATTGTTATAAGGCCTTAGGCCATACAGCTCAAATAGTCTATCCCTGCTTTTTCTAATACCGCGAGTTGCCCAGTCCGAGAATACAAATTTCGGGCAAATAGTTTTGGGTTTTTCTCGAAAATATTATTAAACCCAGTTTGCACGACTGTAAAAAATTGTTCATACAGAATATTTTCATTCTCCATATCAAAGCTTTGGCTATTTAAGTTATTAATTAAAGTGCTATTAAATTTATTTAAATTACTTAATGTTATTGGTCTAGACTGAATCTGCATTTTTTGTAATGGTGTATAGGACTCAAAAGAAACGATTTGTCCACTGTGATCAGACGGAAGATAATCAACTATGGCTTTATCCAAATAGTCGCAACAACAAAAAACATTATCAATACATGTAGCAGTAGTCGTGGTAATACGGGTTGGTTCTAGAAACACATTTGACAAATTGAACGACTTAAATAAACTTACTAATCTACTGCTAATAGAATTATTTTCTAAAATATTAACATTAAAATCGCCACAGATTATTATTGATTTATTACCAGCTACGAGTTTATTCAAAACATCTTCCATTGTGGACTCAAACACAGAATAGTTTTGATGATTTGGGGATCTGTAAACACACACTATGACATAGTTATCTAGTTCAACACAAGACAGCTCAATAATATGTTCAACTGATAAATCAACTATGTCTTTACGAGATTTAGATTTAATACTTCGTTTTATCAAGATTAATGAACCCCCACGAATCATAAGTTTTCGGTTATAACAACTCCCCATAATATAATTCTCATAATTAATTAACATTTCATATTCTTTTAACCAATGTTCAGTGAAACATACAATGGTGCCGATTCTCTTGTGCACAAACTATCGTAAATTTAAGCTAAGTGCATATTTCTCTTTCCATTTCTTAAAGAAAAGGACAGAAGATACATTTTAGTTTAATCCTGTCAAATCAGACAGCGCCTGATGACAATTGACGTATATTTAGACGCCATGTTTTTAAATTGCTTCTAAATTATCTATGGAGTGTCTAAATTTGACAGGACATAACTAATATTTGATCTTCTGTCCTTTTCTTAATTAAACGGAAAGAGAAAGATGCATGTAACTTAAATTTACGATAGTTTGTGCACAAGAGAATCGGCACCAATGTCAAACATAGTCTTTTCTAAGAATAATTAAATTTCTAATTGTTTGTGGTAGGTATACAGACAGTCGCTTCATGTAAAACACTGGTATCCAGCAGAATCTAGTTAGGCTAGAAGCTGACCCCAACATAGTTGGGAAAAGGCAAGATGATGAGGTAGGTAAGAAGATACAATTCATGTTTGCAAGGAAATGAGTTCCTAGTGAATCACTATTGATAGAAGCCTTTTCGAAGGTATGTTCATATAAAATAGTGTCGGTTTTCAGTCAATTTGGATCCTCCACAACCCAGATACTGGGAAACACCCTTGGTTAGAGTCATTCATCAGATTTTCTAGCTTGTGATTATCAAACGGTATCAGCGGCGATATTAATAAAATTATAATGATAAAGTTTATTTTGATAAAAACATTTCTTTACGATTTCATAGATATAGATTAATAGCTAGATTTCCATTGCTTAGGCGAGGCTCAAAGAAGGATTTTGATAATGATCTCCACACTAGGTCGAGTTTGTCTGCACTTCTGGAGATGTTGTTCATTATATGTTTATTGTGGTGGTCATTATAAGTTTAGAATTTACATATAAATTGATTTCACGTTGTTTTTGGTCTTGCCAAGTTTGAACCCCTCATACTAATTTATCTGTAGCCGTGACCGTGGCCTTTACAACATTTAGCTACTAACAATATCAAACCTGAACTTCATCACTGCCTAATTAAACATTCTAAAGGCAACCGGGATTTGGTACAACAGTTCAATATGATAGTTTAATAATTTAGGCTGTATGGATCGATCTAATAGTTGTGACAGTTGGACCATTCATCGGTAACTTTGGACCCGGTTGGTCTATTTCAACTGTGATTAATTATGATGTATTACTCATTCCTGCTCTGAACTGTCTAGTCTAGATATAGTGGTTGATTGAGAGTTTAGGCTGGTGATATTAGGCAGAGATTTATGGAATTATTGGATTTTGAAGCTTATGTAAACGGTTAGGACTCTGCGTTAAAAAACCTATGTCATATTCGGTTGTATAAATTTCAGTCAGGCACTTAAAATTGTTTGCTAAGTATTGGCAATATTAAGTTATGGTAGAGACGAAAGAATGTTTTTAATTGTCTTTTAAAGAAACAGTTCTCGTCCGTGGTATTTTTATCTTTGTAACTCTTGTGCGTGTGTATGTCACTGAACTCCTTCTAAAGAACTCGAATGATCCTAGTGAGTATTAGACGGGTAAGTCGCTGCAATGGAGTACAGACTAGCAAACAAAAAGAGTACTTATTTGACGAGCGCGAAAAAGGCCAAATAGTAGCGTAATGCTACAAGACCTACTAGGTATTTTAGGCCTATGTTCGAGAGGGACATTTGCAGAGACTTTTGATTTGTAGTAAATAATCTACAACGGAATTAGGACAGACTATTTTGAACGATTGTATAAAACTAAATTCCAACTTTACAAAATACAACATTTTATGACATGACAGTTTTATTAAGAACTAACCAGTAGGAGATCTACCTAAGTACCATTTAAGCACAAATGACTATACCAAGGTGCTGTAAGAACGAATAAAAACTATTCGCTTACCTAACTTTTTCGCATCGTAAAGGCAAAATAGAGATTTCTTTGTTTTTTTTTTTTACTTGAAAAAGGTAAAAGGAATTGCGACATTAGAGGGTACTTTATGGTAATTTTAGGCCTTAAATATACGACCATAAAACAATGTAGGTTTTATTACCTACAAAAAAGATTTCCGAATATATTTGTGTGTTTTCGTAAGGTCGTTTTGTAATTTCTGGGTGGGTACTTACTAACCTCATAAAATACATTAGATATTACATATATCAGAGTTCGCTGAAAATGGAATACGGAGCTATTTGCTTGTTAAGTATATTGCCACTTATGAACAACATAGAGCTTTATTTTTGTTATTTATTTATTTATTCAGATGGAAAACCAACAGCTATACTTAAAATAATGAAAACAGCTGATTATGTAACATAAAGCCAATTACAGGTTTTCACGGTTAGAAATTGTATACATTATAGAGGATCTAAAGGATCACTGACATAGCACAACGCAATTTGAAAAGCATGAAAACTAAAAATAATGCTTACGCTAATGGACATCAAAAGGAAACTAGTACATGACACTAACTATTAAGTTTTGAAAAAATTAAGGTTAAGCTGGATACGCACTGATAGGCTTTTGGTAGTAAACACGTCCCATGAAAACTCTTTACTCATTAATTAAGTTGAGATCCTTACTCTCTCGCACTAAGTAGGAATTCTGCCTGTAGTTAGATGAAGAAGAGGGAATTGATAAAGGTGGATTAAATGTTACCACGTTAGTCTATGTACCTCTTAGGGTTCTCTAAATAAAAGAATAACTCTTACTAAGAATTTGTTGTTGCTCTGTTTGTCTGTCACAGATCTACTCATTTTAAATCCTAATAAATAATCAGTTGATTACAGTGTGTATCTATTTCTATAGCCTATTTAACAACATGACGTGTTGTTTTTTCTTAATGTGTTCGATCTTTACGGTGGTTCAGAACCGGTATTTGTCCATGTTTTAATGTTTTAAACAGTATAAATAAAGTAGGTTTGATTATTATACTATCTAATCTACTATTACAAAATCTAAGAGCCTGTACTCACCACGATTTTTAAACGCTCCTGTTTTTTGAAATACACACGCCTTTTTAAAACGCTGTCCAAAAGCGCGATTAAAAAAATGGTGTGCACGGGCCTTAACCTCGAGGAGTCCCAAGATGAGTAGTCTAGCTAAAAATGCTAAACATGGCATTTGTGGAAAACACACCACAATTCTACCACGACCATGTTTATTTAACAATATCTCAAACAAAGAAAGATTTATAAAAAAATATACGCAATATGACTGCGAAGGTCTCCTCTTTGTGAAGAGACCCGGTCTGTCAGAGCCTCGCAGTGAATCAGCAGGGTATACCACGTGATGGTGATGGTAGGGCCACTTACACCCCTGCCTAGATGTTTAATTAAATGACAGATAAAGCCAGTTGGCGGCAACATACACACCCTTCCGTTACACCCTGAATACAGTCCAACATCAATATTAATACTCCAATAACCAACAAACATTTGTCACAATCCAAACGCAAGATGATTTAGCTGTTGAATATATTGAGCTAAGCGAATGATGAGCTAAACAAGAGCGGAGCCAAGCGCGCTAAGCTCAGATATCTAAGCTGAGATCATCATGTTCCCAGCTTGATTCCAATAATGCCAGGGTTGGCTCTCAGATTCAGCTGTACTGTGTTTTACATGGAGCGATGGCCTATCATACCTTCACAGCTCTTACTGGGTACCACGTTATCCCTGGTTTAGATAGAATGCTGGCAAATGGGTCTGGGGAGATAATCTGGAGGAGCGAGGCACGGGATGTCAGTGATGTCCTATATAAACTTAAAACGTAGATAAAAGAAAAGTAAATAAATAAATATCTTAGGACAAGTCGGTACGGTGACGATTTCATATATGTGTTTTTTAATAGGGCATGATAGTTTCGGCGACCACGCAGGCGAAACCGCGGGCAGAAGATAAATTACATGCACACACAATACAAACAATCATACTATAAATAGGTCAATATTTTATTTTTATTTTAAGCGAACGACGGCCAGTGTTTCCTAGCTGGACTACTCTGAGAAGAAACAACCGAAACAAACTCAGAGGTCAGTCTCTTTTAAAGTCCAAACAAGTTGTATTGGTCAAATTATGCGATGCGGTTAACCACTTTCTTGCCTGTTCTTCTCCATAGAGATCAACGTTTTGGAACAGGCAATTAGCGTCTGACTGACCGACCGACTTTGACAATTCATAAGTGCCTGTAAATGGTCTAAGTGAAATAAATGCATTGAAGTTTGAATTTTGAATTTTACTCATCACACGATTGTCCTGGGAGGGAATCGAACCCACCTCCAGTTTAGCAGCCAGTATTACTAACCACTAGACCAACAGGGACCGTCAAAAAGTTATACTGATCCTTATTGGTTTCTCATCCATGCAGTTACCTTAACTACTGGGCCATTGCGATATAGCTCAGATAAATCATTGGGCAATTTAATCATACGCATAGCTGTTACACACAGGATTAATGTTCTGTCTTGTCGTTGAAATACGTTTTTATTATGGCTGTTTTATTGCCGGCTTAGGTATTTTGGGCGCTGAAATGATATTGGTCATTGCCTGAAATGTAGGAAGGTAATAATTGGAAAAACAGCCTAGCGTACGTTGAACTGATACATTTGAAATTATTTACAACTAGCTGTCCCACGCGGTTTCACCCGCGTTATATCAGATTTTTGGTAACTACTCCGCTCGAATTTTACTCGAAACCATGTTTTATGTGACGTCCCACTGAAACAGAATAAAAACAAAAAAAGAATATTAAAAGTATTCTATGTCCGTCCCCTGGTCCTAAGCCCCCACCGATTTTCAGCCAAATCGGTTCTGCCGTTCTTGAGTTATAGAATGTGTAACTAACACGACTTTCTTTTAAATATATAGATAACTTGATAGTTTCGAAAATAAAAAGGGAATAAGGAAACGTCTGATTATAGACACATAAAATTTTTAATTGGTTATTAATTATATTCGGACATACCTATTGAATATGACAATTTGTTTGGCAACCTGAAGTCGACCATAATGATGAATAAAACATCCTCTATAAAATCAATCATCATCATCATCTCCCTATCCTTTTCCCAACTATGTCGGCTCCCAGTCTAACCGGATTCAGCTGGATATCAGCGCTTTACGCGGAGCGAGTACCTATCAGACCTCCACAACCCAAAAACTGGGCGACACGATACCTCTTGGTTAGACTGGTCAGACTTTCTTGTTAACCCGTAACGACTGTCAAAGTTCTACGAATGACAACCGCTTTACGTGCATTCCAAAGCACGTGTTCTCAGTGATGTCCGAGATAAACTTTAGAAAGAACATATGAATTGAAAAGTCACATTGGTACTTGTTCGGATTTAAATCCACAACCTCTCGTAAACGAGAGGCAGACGTCTTACCCACTGGGTCATTACGACACCATCATTTCTTCATCCTGTGAATTCAATTCATCAATATTTATTTAAAACTCATAAGCAAAGGCACAAAAGAAGACTTAGATATTCTCTACCAGTCAACCCAGAATTATTATAGTCAACCTATGAGACTTACACAAATTATAATGAAAACAATCGGCGAAAAATTAACTTATGTGAGTAATCACATAATTAGTAGTTTTATTAGTTTATTTCAAATTACTTCTACTTTCTTTCAATACGAACTAATTGATCGTTTTAATTAGATTAATTTTCTCTTTATTAAAGCTTAAAGACCTACGTAACATTAATAAAGTAATTAGTACTTTATTTCAATTAGACTTGTCCTGGCTGAATAATGGTTTTTGTAATAAAACTGGAAGATCAATACAGATTACTAACTCTGAAATTACAAAAAAATGTAATAGATTGCTTTTTGCCTGTCTGTGTTTATTTCATAAAAAACTAGCGCAAGAAATTTCTTACGTATCTAATCTGCGCTTACAAACCAACATAATATACAAACATGAATACTAAATTCCCATTTGTTAGTGCTATGGACTAAACAGAGAAAAAGTCACAATCAAGCGATAGTCTATAAGGCCCGAGTCACAACGGAATGGCAGCGGCCGGCAGCGGCCGGCAGCGGCGCGGCGACCACCTTCAGAGTGAAATAATAATTTTAAACTTTAACTACATACTTAAAAGACTAGTAAAACGCTTGAAAAGCTTTAAAAGGTCGCGAGGCCGCCAGCGGCCGCGCGCCTTTCGTTTCTAGCGACGCTGGCGGCCCCGCAGCGCCGCGGGCGGCCGCTGCCGGCTGCTGCCGGCCGCTGCCGGCCGCTGCCATTCCGGTGTGACTCGGGCCTAATACTAATATTATAGAGAAGAAAGATTTGTATGTACTCAGACTTGACCCAAGGCTTTTTTATATATTTTTTTTTTATTTAGGCAATTTTTATTTATCTGGATTTTAACGGACGTCCTCATGTTTACTAGTTATATAACCATAACCTCTCTTTAGGCTTCGCCACAGTCGGTTGACAAAAAAAAACTTCCATAACAGCTAAGAAAAAATACATGATAAAACATTACCAAATCGAACCATCCCGCACATCGCTTCGAAATGTGTAACAACGTTATAGACTAAGAAATCAGAGAATTCCAACCTACGTCATCCAAGTGTGTTTGGAATTTTGAGCCAAAAAAGTGCATACCCACAGCCTTAGTTAGTCAGCGAAGTACTTCAGTGGAGTACAAGCTTACTCCATGCCGAATTTCATAGTTAAAGCAAGTAAATTTTTCGCGAGAATGGATAGGCCAAATGACAGACGGACTTATTTTTGCTTTTATAATGTAGCTATACTAGCTATGGATAATAAAAATAACCCTTATTTTTTTTATTGGGACTGAGAGGTTGCCATTTTAATATCGGTTCAGCATTGAACCTATAAAGTAGTATATTATTTTGAGAAAATTTAGGCAAAGAACCAAAATTTAGGCAAACAGCGAAAAGATTGGGTGAAAAACACTACCCTGCGCTCAACTCAACTCAACTAACTCTAGTTGCCGACGTTGGGGTTAGAACAACCAGGCTGAAGTGAGGGTATCTGGCCACGTCTTTCGCGAATGTAATGAGCTTGTGTAGAAAAGAGAAGTTGGGAGGTCTTTGACCAGTATTGGGATACAAACCAAGATATAAAAAAATAAGAAAATTATAATGACGTAGATCTAGAGAACGTGAGCTCTTAGTCTATAAGACATCATACGATAACAAGGTTCGACGTTTATTTGTCTAGACAATCCCGCAAGATTCAGATTTATTGTACATCCCCAATAAATTCTGTTCAATGGAGAATAATAATATAGATGAGGGAGGAAAGTGAAACCCATCTATTAGTTTTCTTGAATAACAATAACTCATTAGGATAAAATACGATCAATTACGATGTCCATTCAATGATATAATTATTTTGACTGGTCTGTATGGTCGAAATTTAGCCGTAATTCTTTTTTTTTTTTTTTTTTGGTGAGTGGGAAATCATCCAATGACTGCTCCCGTCCTGGGTGCGACGGGAGGGCGTGTCAGACTCTTACTGACTAAAACCCACTCATGTTCCTTCGATTGCCCTTTATGTTCCAGGGTCACGGTAACTATTATAAACATTCCGCAACTAGCCGTAATTCTAGCATTGATAAATTTCTTGACTACCTTCTTCTTGAATTTCTTGATTCTTGTTCTAATCCTGAACCTTTCGATGAACCTACAGCTGAAAAATCATTGAACACTCATCCCCAAGATAAAGAGAAAAAGGTACTAACAATATTAACAATCCATAAAGCTTAAACAGTAATGACCTAACAACTCCCAACACCTAATTGAATTACAGTCCTTTTTTTTCACAATCGACAATCAGTAACCAAACCACGATTACAGCCAAAGAATTATAAGGCAGAGACCTAGTATCTATAGGTCCTTAATTACAGTACTCCGGTAATTACTAGAGAATAGTATAAATATATCAGATAAGATTTAGAAGGCACTAACGCAATGTATATGCGAGGCACGCAATGAATGCCAATTACAAGACTGCATCGAGTGACAAAAAGCCAATTACATTGAAAGCTCTTGGTGGGTGCTCCAAACAGTTTTCTAACTTTGCCAGTAATGTAAGTTGAAGTTGGAATTCTAAAGTTTAACGGTTGTGTCGTGACAGTGAGCTCATTGATTGATTGGGTGGTGGATTGCAGGTTTTGTTTAATGGAGGAAGTTTGAATTGTGCACTGTAGGTATCGGGAATAATATCAGGAGAATATTGTCGCTCTAATTTGGTAGCGCGGTTAATGGTGAAACTTTTCTCCAGATTTTAGACATTGTTTACATCAAAGTTAATATTGACAGACAGAAACGACCCCTACGACGCACTGATTTAGCCTCGACAGCCGGCAGTTGGCAGTTGAAACAGACTTGAAAATGAAATAATGTATTACGGTGAGGATGAATACAATTTCGTGGCATTTTATGTTTTGATTGATGTGATGATGCGATTCTTTAGATTGACATAACTTTTTTATTTATGAACCGATTGAAACAAAACAAAGGCTAAATGTTAATCCCGGCAAACCGCAACGCAATAGTGAAAACCGCATTCAAATAGGTTAAGCCGTTTTTAAGATTAGCCTGAACAAACGTACAGACAAACAGACATACAGACAAACAGACAAAAATTCTAAAAATCATAGTTTTGGGTTCTATTGCGTATATAAAGTTCCCCTATTAAAGTTTTTCTTATTTATCTTCCATGTACAGACACCGACCTTTTACAATTTTATTATATGTATATAGATATATATATGTTATAGATATATGTATTTATTTATTTATGTATGTAGTTATTATTTATATAATTATGTATGTTTATTTATCTATTATACTTCTATCTTTTTAGTTTTACTTCACCACCCTAGGTTGACTGGGAGAAAATGCCTTCGGCATTAAGTCCGCCTGTGTACCATTGTGCATAAAGTGTAAATAAATAAATAAATGGCGACGCTGTAATATTTATAATGAAAATTGATGAAGCACTATATTTCGAATCGTCTGATTTAATTAATTTGCCCGCTGCAGACATAAGTAGACGTTATAGCTTGGTAGCTGTGATGACTATGCATTATTTACTCAGCAAGCAAATTGCCTGCCTTGATTTTTCAGGTAATGCTTAGCGACTCTTGTGAAAATAACACGCTTGACTCATTGAAATATAGATAAATAGACTAAATTTAAGTTTAATGCATCTTTTTTCCATTTTATTGCGAAAATAATAGAAGCTATTAAGCTATTGATAGTTATTAAATGGAAAGAGAAAGACACTTAACCGCAATAATGGCATGGTCTTTCTTACGTTAGTTTGTGAACAAGAGAATTATAGCACCGTTAGTTAACATATGCTTCAGCAAAGTAATAAGTAATATTAATAATACAGTCACTGTCACACAATTATAATACTTCGATGGGAAGATAGAGACAGAGTACAGCTATGGCAAAGTATTTGCAAATACTACTTTCATTGACTTTTTTTTTTGTGAGTGGGAAATCATCCAATGACTGCTTCCGTCCTGGGTGCGGCGGGAGGGCGTGTCAGACTCTTACTGACTAAAACCCACTCATGTTCCTTCCATTGCCCTTTATGTTCCAGGGTCACGGTAACTATTATAAACATTCCGCAACCCCGGCAGGCGTTGGCCCTGTTGGGCCCCTTTCTGTGCTGACTCCTTCTCTTTGAGGCGCGCGTGGAACAAAACGCGCCGTCTACGCGGTCCTGGTCCTAGCCGGGCGGCGAGCTACCCATCGCTCGCCATCCGCAGAACCGCGCCTACGGTGGCCGGTAGTCGTCTTGCGACTCTCGACGTCTTCGCCTGGGTCTTAGTCTGGGGCGAGAGGCTGGTCGTTGCCTCTCGCGCGCCGCCGCTTCCTTCTCTAGCATAACTGCTTCGCAGAAGGAGGCGACGGCATCCCATTCCGTCTCGCCCCGAAGCATGGCCTGAACCAGCGCCGGGCGCGAGAGGTCACCACCGCCGATCGCCTCTACGAGGACACGTCGTTGCTCCGCCCATGCGCGGCACAACTCCACTGTGTGCTCGACCGTGTCCTCCAGGCGACCGTTGCTGCAGTGGTGACACCCAGGCGTCGCTTCCGCCCGAATCCGACACAGGAACCTCCCGAACTGACCATGTCCGGTGAGGACCTGTGTCAAGCGAAACGTGAGAGTGCCATGACGCCTCTCCAGCCACTCCTCAAAGAGGGGTCTTACCGCCGCTATAACGGCGTGCCCAGACTTTCATTGACTTATGGTCTGACTTCATTTAGCTTACTTTACCAAATATTTGCGTTACTTGGATAATACAAACTATACTCTAGATTTATTGGTATTTGGTTCATATTGCGTTGCATAGAAAAAGCACTACTTGGCCAAATACGCCAAGTGAAGTCGCATTATAAACATTTTGTTATTACTCTTGCACTACTGTCAAATAAGAAATTCAAGATAGTGGCGAGAACATACCTGCAAAGCTAAATCAATGTACGATCGACAAAATTGAATCATGACCCATTTTGACAACAAATCGTTTGAAGCTGTCAAAATAATAAGGCTAGACGTGTGACATTTTTAATGCATGTTTACGCTATTGTCGACCTAATTGTATTTGAATGTCTGTAGGAAAATAAGCTTATGGTGGGTCATGATTCCATTTTGTCGATTGTACGTAAGTGCTAAGAAACATATCTTATTTTTTTTTTTTTTTTTTTTTTAAATGTTTATTCAGTAAAAAGTACAGTGTTTTACAAAATAAATTCTGCCAAACTGCAGCACAGTTTGTCGGCAGTATTCTCGTGGACAGTTCTCTTGAGTACTTAATATAACTAAATAAATAATAAGTAAACTTTTTTTTTTTTTTTTTACTAGTCACTTAACTTGACAACTACGTACTTACTCAATCAATATGAAGGAACGTCTTATTATATTTTCTTAATACATTTTTTATATTTTTAATTTTCTTAACTAGTGCCTAATACTTACATATATTATTAGGCAATGAGAACGTGAATTAGTTTTGGTGTTTGCCGGTCATGCCACCATGAGCGAAGCGGGCGTTCGAGCACATTGTTGATTGTATTGTGTGCCCGAACAACCGCCGCCGCCGGGGCATCTCGCCGTCGGAGGGAGACAAGCAATCCTGCGCGAGCGAGATCATAATTATCATAATCCACTCCGTCAAAAAACAAAAAGGCGAACTGACAGCTTATAAGAGATAGACACAAATGCCCAACTACGACAATAAGCACCCCAAAAAGACAGTCTTCAAAGACGATTTGGTAATCTTGTCATATTGGTAACGGCAATCTATTGGCTATGAATTGTGGTAACAGTGGTCGCACGTGTCTAGATTGCCAACGTGTAGATAAACAAGCAAGCGACACTGTCCGTAGTAGAAGTATGTGATGCGATTATAGGGTGTTCAGTTTTATAGTAACAGGTATTTTGTTAAAATGATTTTCTTTTGTGATATGGACTGGTGCTGTTTTACTGCTGAACAAACTGTTATGCTTTTTGAGGGTTAGTATGTATGTCTTATTCTATCGCACGCTCTACAGCCTAACCATATATTGTAACCGCTTAAGGAGCTGTCCATAGCAAACACACGAGGTGTGTTAAAAGTCAAGATTTTCGTCGCAAGTTAGCCGTATCTATACATACAACAAGCCAGAAAAAAATACAAGTCTAACATATAAAGAAAAGACTTACACAAAAACAATTTACAAATGTGGTCTTGTAATACGAAAAAAACATTTTCAAAAAGACCACGAAAAAAAGTTTTCGTCTCGAAATTCTCAATTTTTTCAGCGACAACCATCATATTTTTTATATCTATAGCAAAGAAAATTTTATAAACTAAAGACATATCTAAAAATTTTAAAACTCAGAACTGTATTTTTTTAAATATTCAATTAAAACTGCAAAATTACTTACATTTTTGCGGATTTGCCAAAATATTTTCGACCTTATTTCTATTATTTTGATGCACCGCCGCGAATAGCTACTTACATTGACGGGCCTGTTGGTCTAGTGGTTAGTAACCCTGACTGCTAAGCCGGAGGTCGTGGGTTCGATTCCCACCCAGAACAAACTTTGTGTGATGAACATGAATGTTTGTTCTGTGTCTGGGTGTAATTTATCTATAATATGTATGTATTTATAAATTATATAAGTATGTTTATCAGTTGTCTGGTTACCATAGTACAAGCTCTGCTTAGTTTGGGATCAGATGACCGTGTGTGAGTTGTCCCAGGATATTTATTAAAAAAAAAAAAAAAAAAAAAAAACATATGAGGTGTCAATGAATACGCCTCAGTTGTAGAAGTGACATAGGATATAGTAATTTGAAAAAAAAGGGGAAATAAAAAGAATAATCAAATAATCAAAAAACCCAACTGCAATTTCGGAATGAAACAGAAACAAAGCCTTTCTTCAAAATTGCAGTTGACGATTATTTCATTGTTTATTTCTTCCAAAGTAACAGCTGAGTTTTTGATTATTTAATTATTGATGTGAAACATCTATAGCCGCACGTAAAACAAATTTCTGGCGTGGCGACGCATGCCGTGGCGACGCGTCGCCACGCTATATGATGGTGTATATATCTACAGTCACAGTCTTGTGTACTGTGTGGCGATGATGTAATGTCGATGTTTCACATCTGCCAGGCGTCCCGTGACGGCTTACTTTTTTATTTTTTTACGATTCCCTTTGTAAGTTTGCATTGTGTTCTGTCCTGCTTCTGAACAATAATCTCATTCTTGGGCCTTTTCTCTTTCCTTCACTGTTCTGGTATCCACTGCCTCGTGACTCTGGTCCATATATTTATACTTCTTCCTTTATAAAACTTCACATCATTCACACATTACAAATACGGGTCTTGCACATTGTGTTATTATTTTCAACCGACTTCAAAAAAAAGGAGGAGGTTCTCAATTCGACTGTATTTTTTTTTTTTTTTTTATGTTTGTTACTCGATTTCTCGAAGACGCCTGGACCGATTTCAAAAATTCTTTTTTTATTTGAAAGGGTATGCTCGTCATTTGGTCCCATTGTCATCAGGTCAGGATCTGGTGGTGGAAACCCTGAGAAATTGAGGGCATCTCTAGAAAATTGTAGGCGAGCATCGGGTAAAAACTTAATATTTATATGTATATCTGATGAGACTACAACACCATGGAAGTTTAGGCCTGATCTGATGATGGAGACGACAGAGAATCAAGGGAACTCCTCAACGGCACATCTTAGCTACATCGTCTTTGGGCTTATTTTATTTGTGATGACAAGATCTTTACAGAGAGATGAGTTATGACTGCCACTGCAAGCACCGTGATGCAGGTGCAGTACAGTTTAGGGAACTCCTTAATGGTTGATAGCAGCTACATAGTGTTTGGGCTTATTTTATTTGTATTGATGAGCACTTTACACCGAGATTGATTATACTGCAGATTCGATAGTGAAGACAAAATACAGTTTAAGAATATCCTAAATGGTACGTAGCAGCTACCTCGTGTTTCAGCTTTATTGAAGTATACTTTACACTGAAATTGGTTATGATTTGTCGTTTTGAATCGATAATTTATTATAGGTACTATGAGTATTATAAAAATGGAGCACATTCATATTAAAAAAGAAATATTATTGTATATTGTCTGCGTTATTAAACGTTTGATGTTTTTTTTACGCTTGGATGAAACTATTGGTTTTTTAACTATTGGGACATTGGCAGCCTGGATACTTTAGTCAGACATTGAGACTCGACACTAAAATGTAAAAAATAAAAAACTTTTTACAAAAAAATTATAACCGCCTTCAAAAACTAAAAACATAAAAATAACTAAAATTTAGAAGTCGGTGGCAACACAAATTGACTGACAGAAGAGATAAGCCACCGACTTCCGAAATTTTAGTTATTTTTATGTTTTTAGTTTTTGAAGGCGGTTATAATTTTTTTGTAAAAAGTTTTTTATGTTATTATTTTGTTCATAGTTTACGGTCTCATAGACACCAATTTCACAGATCTTAAATTCATTTGAAAACAAAATATTTTGCAATTGAATTCAGCTATAAATAAAAGGCACGGAGTAAAGTCCGGGTTTCTTGCTGGGCAGCTCCGGAATTGTAATTAAGTACTTTAAAATGGTGCAATAAAACCAGTGATGTCGATCCTTTTGCAATTTATTTTTTGGTTTTTATTTTACGAGTACATTTAACCCTACGGTGTTCGTAATTGATAAGACTGTAACAGCAATATTATTGTGTTAAGTCCTTGTCATTCTTTCTAATTAATTTATATATATTAATAATAAAAAGATGTTTCATATCCTACAAGTTTCATATCTCTAGGACCAGCAGTGGTTTGGGCTATGCATTGATTTATCACACAATCAGCCAGTTTATCAAAAAGTCAGTTTACCATTTAACTTTTTGACGACCAAGCAACAGCCGGCTGTCGGGCTGCTATTGTCTTTCTACAGTGTCTCGAATCACGTATGTTCGAAAGTTTAAAAATAGTCTGACTAAACCTCCTACTAACAAAATCCACCCAAAAAAAACCCCGCTTATCTGAGAACGTGTGAAAACTATCCTATCCAAATCTCATACAGTCGTTACACCGTACTCTTTAGAGAATTGGCTACGTGCTGCCTCCTCAATGAAGACATATGGAGGACTCAGTGTTTGCATAACAAATACCATGGGCTACAAGGTCTAATTAAGAGTAATTGCGACCTCCTTCGAGATTGTAAGAATAAGGGACGCAGGGTGAATGGTAATGTTGTATTGTATACGCATAAGGTAGGAACGAAAGTCCATGAGGAAGAGATTTCAGTTGAGATTGCAGGGGTTTTTGTGAAGATGGTTAGGCGTTCACTGTGGAGCGATTCTGACTATTAGCGACTGTAAAAGATCAAGGATTGTTTGGGAGGAACGGCTTTGCGAGACATGGTTTTGGAAGATGCAACTACGTGCTCCCATGCACGGTCGTGATGAGCCAGTGGGTAAGGCGTCCCACCTTTACCCGGGTTATGGGACATTTGGCCCACAACAAAAACTGATTTGCAGGCCAGATGTCAACTTTTTAAAATGTGCAAGGGTAGATAGATTGTTTGGAAATAATGTACTAATTAAATAATTGTCATTTGATTTTAGGATTTGCAGTATTGATATTTACTCAAAAAATGTACGATTTTCTCTTTACTTTTTAATATAAAATATCAGTTTATTTGTACAATTAATTATTTCCCAAGAGAATCTCACCCACAGGCCAGTTTTTTGTGGGCGAAATGTCCCATACACCCTTTAACGACTGGGCCATCAAGATTGTTCATCCATACTAATATTATAAATGGGAAAGTGTGTCTGTCTGTTTGTCTTTCTTTCACGGCAAAACGGAGCGATGAATTAACGTGATTTTTTGAGTGGAGATAGTTGAAGGGATGGAGAGTAACATAGGCTACTTTTTGTCTCTTTCTAACGCGAGCGAAGCCGCGGGCAAAAGCTAGTAATTTATAAATGGGTTCATTGAAATTGAACTTAAATATTCACACTAATTTACAGTGTAGAGAATTGCGTCTACAAAAGTCATGCGAAGTCATTGCAAAATGTAGTACATTTTTAACTCTATTTTTGTTGACATTTAGTTGGTTTGAGTGCAAACACTTTAAGTTTTTTATTATTTATCTCTTGGCATTCCATAATGAAGATTGTTTTTTTTCAATAGATTTGCAGATTGTATTTGAATAAAGATTTCATGTTAGGTATAGCTAACAATCAGAGTAAAAAAATTGACATCTTAAAAACAGTAGTATATTTTGTAAGAATATCAATTTAATTTTATGAGTATCGATCACAAATTACGGCCAATTTAATGTTACCGAATAGCAGCAAAATTTACGAGTGTAAACCGTAAAAGAAATAAAGAAAGAAAGAAGGAGTACGAACATTTCTTGGGCTAGTGTCTGACCGACCAAACTGAATACTGTCTTAATGAGAGTCAGCAAAACGTTGATCGTCAACGTTGACGTTACTTATCCACTTAACTTTTTGTTATTTTAGATTTTTTGATAATTCTTATCATGATGTATAAATTTTAAGCATAAGTGATTTTTGAGAGGAGAAATAAACGATTTATTTATTTTTATTGTTTTTATTTATAATGCAATACAGGGAAAACTTTTGTTTCTTTGTTTTTTAACCAGGCCGCACACCGGTGCAAAATTTATATATAAGCAACTTTATCATTACAGACAGCAGCGCTTCACACATACCTAAATTGTTTTATGCGAATAAAAAATATTTATAATTACTTACTTCGTTAATATCAAATTCATTTTTAAAGTAATACACAAAGTAGTGCAGCAACACTATTTCCTTAAAAAAACATCGATGAAAATAGAAAATACGAAACCGTCAAACGCCAAATAAGTTCAGTTAGCAACCGCAAACAGAGGTCCCGATGTATCGAAGTTAGCTGTTTATTCCCTACGTGTTTCTGGGACAAATACGATTTTCTGGGTACGTGCTCCAACGCTTGGCGTCAGGGCTTGAATTCTACCTACTATTGCGAGAGTCCACTTTATAAAATTGTTATGTTTTTTTATTCTTTGACCGCAGTAAGTGAAATTGGAATGGACTTTGAGAGCTTCGGATCGAAAATATTGTATTTACTGCTTTCAGAAGTAGAGAAACGGAATAATTGATATTGGAGTTCGGTGCTAGGTGTTTCGTGGTCTGTGGTTACACGTTATACGCTACGCGTTGGTTAAGATTCACACGAACTTCATGGTGTTTTAACCTCTCTATCGTCCTTTTCTTGGGTGGTCACATACAAATTAGAATAAGTTCTGCGCGTTTTTTAAACTGTTTTAAATATGTTATGTCATAGTTAACTACTACAGTTCTAATTACCAGTAGCTATCAATTTAATTTAATAGACCATTTACCGAGAATAGACCACAGGTTTTACACCGCTAAGGCCGTTTATATTTAGGTAAAAGAATTGTAGCTCATTGCATATTGCGATTGGTTTAAACGTACACACACATACGCACCCTTCCACTTATACTATCATGTACACACATTGGTATATCAGACACACACTCACACACAGAGGTCAAAAGGGTTATCCTATCAAAATATTAAGACACTAAAACCCCTCGATTATTACAACATATTCTTGCATTATACATGCACAATGTTCCAAGGGTTTACCATCCCGCGTATGAGAGGCAAAATTTTTAACGGAAAAAGTTCGTTATTAATTCCGAAGCTCATTTTTATGTGGTCCCCACATGACCGTCGTTTTTATTAAATTTCTTTGAGAAATAACGTACACTAAAAATGTTGTTATAACACAATTACTTCGTAAGTAAAGGAAATTGAAAAAGTTGTATGGAAATATGTTGAAGTCAGGTTCGATGCGAACATAATGTTGTGGAGAGGTACTCGGTTTTTTTTTTGTGGTTCGTTCAGATTTTTGCAGAATGGAGACTTGGGAGATTAGTTTCACGATAACGGTGTGATTGTATTCTTCTTTTATATACTTATAAAGAGACAGAAAATGGTATTTGTTATTAGGTAGAGGCGCACTGAAGTGGATTTTGGATGCGACAAGTCCTGACAGAGGAAAAATAAGGAATGAAAGTTTGTGTAAAAACGAATGGGCGAATCCATAGCAGTAACTACTGCGAACTAAAATAATCAAACTAAGAGTTACATGTGTTAAAATTCAAAGTCAAATTATTTATTTCCGATTCTAGTAAGAAGAGTAGCTGCGTTTTTCCATCAGAAATATCTAAGTAACAGCCCGGAGATTGGAAATTACTTGTGGAGCACTCGCGTGCCTTGGAAAGCACGTAAAGCCGTTGGTACCGGCTGACGTTCGGCAATCTTTGGCATTCATTAAGAGCAATCAGAAGCCCCAAAGTCTAACGTTCAGTCTTATTTTACTAAATATTTCTTTCCGTTTTGCGTTTTCATTTTGTATCATTATTTCTATTAGTTATTGAGACATTAGCTTCTTATACATGTAATTATTATTCTTTAATATAAAACCGATAGTGTTTTTATTTAATTTACTGTGCACCTCGCTGCTTTGTGAATTCGCTTCCGCTACCCCGCGTGGGCATAGGTATTTAAAAGTTGAATTTAAGTATTAGAAACAATGACGTTATAAGTAAAAAAGTGTAGATAGGTTACCTAAAAGAAATTCTATCTTCATAAATGGCACACTGACGCACACATACATTACACGTCAAAGTAGGATGACATGATCGAAATAGTGCGAGTGAAAAAGAGAAGAACGTCAAATGTAAACGCGATACTTAGCACCATGTTGGTCAAATAGCAAACTTTTAAAGTGCCACTTTTTGACTGCATTTATAACTTATACACTTTTTTACTTTACCTATCATTGATTAGAATTGGTCGTTTTATAGGTAGGTCGGTTCACATTGATAAATTAATATAGATCAAAACCTGATTATTACACATATTGCCGATGGACCAGCAATTTTTAGGAATTTTATTCATTTATTTACGTAAATTTGTAATAAACAATTCTATCCATAATATTTCATACATTACTTAGACGTTCCAGGTCTTCTTACATTGTTTAGAAACACGCCAATTCTACAGATTACCGGTAATATATTCGCCCTGTACCCAATCTCAATCGTCACAGATTATTCAACTTTTACTAAACCAACCTCCACAGAGGTCACATACTAACTAGAGGTACATAAAATCAGGACTAGTGATGTATCACAAATCGTTTACATAAGTAGGCCTATTCGGGCTGATTTAGGGCTGGCCACGGTGACTCAGCAGCCATATCGTAAAATCACTGTACATTCGAGTCTCTTGATTATATGGCTGGTTTATACGTCGTCGGAATTGAGAGAAAATAATATTATTTGGATGCAGGGATTTTATACGGCTTGAGGAAAACAAAAAACTTAGAAAAGTAATTTGGCTTGTAGTGACATATTACTGATATACGCAATTCCCGAAGGCAACATCCATAAATTTTGGTAAAGGTTACGGGGTTAAAAGGGGTTTAATGTTAGTTTGTGACGTCACATTTTAGATTCTAAAAGTGTAACAGGCACATGAGACTTAGGCCCGTATTAATAAACGTTACTCAGATCAAAACTCTTACTTGATACCAAACTTAGGATCCTGTTCGTATTAATAAACGAGATTGATTATGAGCTCAAGTTCCGGATTAAGTGTACGTCATCAGCTGAGTGTAGACTGATTACTAAACGAAACTCGACACTTAAGTATTGTACTCATGTGACGAATTCGTTCACATGAAGTATAGCTGATCTTGGTAACTGAGATGCGATTATTAATTAGCGACGATCTTGGTCTCCTGTCAATAATCTGGTATCCAATGATATAGCACTTGAGATCGTATTTGAGTATCGTCTATTAATACGGGCCCTATTAATTTTGTAATGTCTATACGTCGTCTAGTGATGATGTCTATCAGCGGTAACCACTTAACATCAGGTGGGGTTTGTTTGGCATCTAATAACATTGAATCTGCTGCTTTTATTTATTCGGTTTTAAGTGTGTTTCCAAATATTAGAAACTTGCAATTTGATTATAAATAATTATAAACACGTTTCGACTAGGCGTTCGTTTCTACTAACGTTACCAACTTAGCGTTTTTCCTGTCAGGGTCGACTTCCAGTCTGAATGTGGAATGCGTATTGCGTTCTTTAATTATTAATCTTCACAACCCAGTTAACACAATACTCGTGGGTAAAAAGGGTAGTTAGATTTTTGGTGTACTGAGGTTGCCAGGAACATATACTTTGCATGCATTTTCCACAAGATACCACACCATAAATATCAAAACTACGAACTGCCATTGAGAAATACACAGCGGAAAATTCAATAACACCCGCCCTGTAGATCTAAATCAGAATCGCGCTTAGTTAAGGCAAACATACTGTAGTTTTAATCGCATTGTTGCGACACAACCACTAAACTGCGAAACACCCTGTCAATGGTCGGTCAATCCGCTATAGTTCAACATGGCGGACGAATATCAAACATTTAACTTAGTACACTGACGAGCCGCAATCAAACTGATGTGGACAAGTTATCTAGAATGACACTCAAATTACTGGCAGATAAGCGGTTGAGTTATAGGTAGAAGCGGGTTGGTTTTATGAGCTTTGAGTGCTAGATAATGTTGTTACGCGAAAACAGAGTTCTATAAACATTTTAGTAATATAATTAAGTATAGTTTGATAATAACTACGTGAAATGAAATAAGTAAGTAAGTACTATCTCTTGTGCAAATTTTTTAAAACTAATACGGAGATTTCAGTCTTTAGCAAAATATGCAAACTACAACTTTCAACATCGCGCTATTAGAGTTTGTTAGTTATAGGACTCTCAAATTTTGACATCATCTTAGCTTTTTCTCGGTAAAACTCATGTCTTCCTGGTTTCTGAAAACCCGTAACCAGTGTCAAAGATTTACGGATAAGAATCAAGACTAAGTTAGTTATTATCTAGAAACAGTCATATAGGTTCTTGCATAGTTACGAATTCTCACTATTTTACCCTTTCGCTACATCACCAAAATTCATCAAGATTTTCCTACTTTTTTAAAAATATGTTTGGAAAACTCACACGCGACACAATATTAGGCCGTCTGCTTTTCGCTTATAACTTGTCCAAAAAGCTCCGTTCGCGAGTTGTATCCCTATGAATATCGCTGGCCGCTAGGGGCTTGTGACTAATTCCCCACAATATAAAGCACGGCCGGAATAAACGGACCGTGGTAGCACTGTAGGCAAACGTTCTGTAAATATATGTATTCATATTGAACTAAACATTTATATGCGTATATTTTTTAGAGGAAATGTTGAGGCAGTGTTTGTGTTGTTTATTTGTGTCATTATTTTAAAGAGTTTAGAATTGTTTAATGTTGATGACGATCAATTGCGTTTGAATTCCGATTTTCAGTGTAACGTTTCGTTGACGTCAGTCCTGACATTTCTCAATACTTTATTAGACACTTTTTTTTAGTTTCTTACCTTACAAGAGTTACAAGATAAGATAAGATATTTTATTTACATTGTATGACAAGGTGTTCTTAACAAATATATTTGATTCCTTAAAAAAATATACTTTAAGCTCACCTTTAGTCAGTTTTTTATAAAAACGTTTTTTAAATAGCTTCGGAAGCAGTCTACCTGTTTACTACTACGGGCAATAACGTATGGAACTGAGTTATGCGAACACAAATATATAAAACAGCTGTTTTTTTTTCTTTATTACTCTATCGAGATGACGATAATAATAACCTTAACCTTTTAACTTGGCAACAGCGCTCTAAACTAACAGCCGCCTACAATGAAACAGATAACATAAAAAATCGAACAAAAATGTTTTCCTACAAAGACTGGGTCCCCATTTTCGGAGGAATCAGGTGAACAGAAATTAACGAAGGCGAAAACAAAAGCCTTCATCTCAGATTTAGCCTCCAATTAAAAGTTGGACCTTTGTGCGACAAACCGACCGAGGTGCTAAGTCGATCGGTCGACTCTTTCGTAATCCTTGCAACCATTCTTTTGTGTGGATTTTTAAATGTCAAAGGAAAGTGTTGAAATTTGAATCTGAGGACTTGTTAGATATTTTGGCGGTGTTGTTTAGTAAATTGTTATCTATTTTTAATCTGTGAGCACAAACTTTATAACGCTACACTACGCTGTTACTCTAAAGTTATAGTATTTATATACAAGGTTAATATTGTTGTTTTTGTGAAACCTAAATATAATTTGTTCTAAATAAGGATCTAAATCGATTTCAATCGTTTTTATACCATTGTTATATTTTGTCCCACAAAAATATATAAAAAGGTCAAAGAAAAGTTTCAAAAGGTCAAAACAATCATACGTCCAACACTAGTCTAGCTTAAATGCGTGCCCTTTAGTGGCGGCGGCGAAATTGTTTTAAAAATTGTATAGAGTATTCGCTCCATGTTGTTTATGTATTCAAACTTTATAGCAAATGGATTATTGTATAAGTATACCTTGAAAATTTAATTTGAAAATATAAAAATACTGTAAATATTATATACCTTAAAAAACATTAGGTTTAAATACATACCTTAAAAAAGCAACAACATCAAACATAAATTACAAATTAATACCTATATCAACACAAGATACTAGATTAATACCTACATAGCCTACATAACTGAATACACAGACGAACTTATCAGTCAGAATGATAACTGGATCAAAATTTGAGGAGCTAAGGTAGTAAGGAGTTTCTGCTTGGATCCGATACTATTGTAATGGAATCGAGACGTGAGCAAATTACTGAATGGATACTTGGATTGGATGAAACTGGATTGGGAGCTGTGTGGAATATACTCTGTGGAATGTAGATCGATGTTGCGTTGAACTTTATCATGGCTTTGTGGCTTGATTTTAGAGCATTCTTTTCTGTTATTTGGCGTTTTTTCCCTTAAATACCTATTCCATACTAATATTATAAATGGGAAAGTGTGTCTGTCTGTCTGTTTGTCTTTCTTTCACGGCAAAACGGAGCGATGAATTGACGTGATTTTTTGAGTGGAGATAGTTGAAGGGATGGAGAGTAACATAGGCTACTTTTTGTCTTTTTCTAACGCGAGCGAAGCCGCGGGCAAAACTAGTTTTTAATAAGTGATAGGTAAATAGTGTAATTAATGAGTTGTTGTGAAAAAATAATAGACGAAATAGTAAAAGATCACCTTCCACCGCGGCTTCTTAGGTGTATCCCAAACAAAGAGGGGTGGAATAATACAGGAAGAAGGAAAACATTATCAAAAAGAAAAAAAGTGCCACCAGAGGACGCAAACTCTGGCGAATGGACAACTATTTGAGCTTAAAATCAGACCGTATCTCGACACAATCATATTGCGTCAGGTTTTAAATTAAAATAATGCAATACCATTCCTGTATTCTATATTCTAAGTTACAGACGCTTCACAAGTTACAATAGAATAACCTAATCGATATATTATGGAGAACTGTTTAAATTTATATCTGAACTTGATTTGATTATGATTTATTTACGAATTTCCAATATGTAATATTGTACTTACATTAAATATAAGTTAGCTTGAGAAGGTTCTTTGGTTCGGGTCCTTGTGAAGGTCCGTTAATATATAATTATCCTAATTCTGACTAATGTTCAAGCAATTGGCTCCTGCTCTATTTTAACTCACACTTGGCCATCTGATACCAAACTTAGGCTGAGGATTCGTAACCATACAACTAATAAACATACTCATATAATCTAAAAACATATACATTTTATAAATAAATTCCTTCCAGCCACAGAACGAACAGTTTTGATTGTCCTGGAAGGGAATTGAATCCATTCAGAGTTACGAAAGAAGAAAAAAGTATTATGGCCTATACAGGTATTTGTTGCGCCGAGTTCGATTGTGTGTCTATGTGATTTTATTTATGTTTGTGAACGCATCCACAATCATCTCCTAGTCTTTTCCCGATTATGTTAGGGGTTAGCTTCCAGCCTAACCTTTTAGCTGGATATAATAAGTATTTAACATGCAGCGACTGCCTGTCGAACCTTCAAAACCCAGTAACTGGGCGAGTTAATACCCCTTGAGGTCAGACTCTCAGGCTTCTGACTACGAATGGCAACCGGAACAGGGCTTCACGTACTTATTTTACGAAGCATGGGACGTCAGTTTTTCTAAGTTTATCTCAAACACCAATGACATCTCCTGCCCTGAAAAGCACGTAAAGCCGTTGGTCCCGATTTTCATTCATAGACACGAGCGATTGTCAGTGGTTAAGCTAGAAACCACAAATTCTGACAATTATCCAGTCTCAACACTATTGCTGGCAAATAAGTTGTGGAGGTCTGATGGTCAGTCGTTTCAAGTTAAGCACTGGTATTAAGCCGGATCCGGTTAGACTGAAAGCTGACGCTTACATCGTTAGATAAAGGGCAACCGAAGGAACATGGGTGGGTTTTAGTCAGTAAAAGTCTTACACTCCCTTCCGCCCTGCCCAGGGCGGGACAAGACATTTGATAATTTCCTAGCCATAAAAAAAGATGATGATAAACGTAAGGTGAATTGTCAATCCTTAGCATGATAACGGTTCATTTCGAGGGCACTTATCGAAGGTTATTTTTACACAATAGACCGTCAGACATTCAAAGTAAAATAAATTCTGAATTCTCCTTTAGAATTGGCCTTTAGAGGCTTCCTGGCCGGGCCTAAAATCAATAACTGAACAATTCACGACATCTCTTTCAAAAACTCTCAAACAAAAGACTACGTAAATAACAAGCAACAACCAATTCCGAACAACAAAGAACAAAAGCACTTTTCTTGTACACACATCCATTATTCAGAAATATGAGCAATTCTCCGATGTCAGAGTACCACGGGTGACCATCCGGGCGGAATCGATTGCGTCCATCACTATCGGAGAATCGAGACGAGTGCATCAATCGATTCTCGTTTCTGGTATTACTTCGTTGCGAGTGACGCGGATGCTGAATCAAAATGGGATTTTTTGTAAGTTCTGTCGGTTTGGTGTCTGAGTTTAACAATAACATATATCTGACTCATCTAGGCAGATAAAGAATCAGAATTGCCAATTTGTGAAACAAAGGTAAATACGTTGGTAGTACATGATAGTTCGAGTGTCAGACTTTACGCCGACGGCCACTACCTACGCCGACAGACTGTACGCCGACAAGACTTTACTCCAACAGGACTTAACGCCGACAAGACTTTACTCCGACGGACTTTACGCCGACAAGACTTTACTCCGACGGACTTTACGCCGACAGGACACTTCGCCGACGGGACTATATGCCGACATGACTCTTTACCGACGGGATTCTTCCCCGACAGAACTCTTCACCGACAGGACTATTCACCGACAGGACGCTTTGCCGACAAGACTCATCGAGAAAATAAATAAATAAATAAAGATCTTTCAGAGGGTTTCAGTTTCACAACATTAACCAATGATATTATGATATTATAATTATTATTATTGTATTAGTAGGTGTAGATGTCGTGATGGCCCAACGGTCAAGGCGCCCGCCTCTTATGTAAAAGGTTGTGGGTTCGATTCCGGTCAAGTGCCAATGCGACTTTTTTAATTTACATGTGTACTTTTTAAAGTTTGTCTTTGACATCACTGACACAATGAATGACAATGTAATGCAAAAACAAAAACGAGGAATGTCAATAAATAGATTTATGTTTATGCTATTCTATGCAAAAAGTCTAAGGGCCTATTTCACCAACTCCAAGTAAAGTGTCAATTTAGCTAATCACTGGTTAAAGTCACCCGTAACTACACATGCCAATTTCACCACGTCCAAGTAGCACTACTTATAAGCTTAACTGGCCCGTAACTTACTAGCCACATCATCTGCCCTATAGAGTCTTTACTTGGCGGTTAAAAATATTTGCCACGTGTTTAGAACTGTTGTTCTTTTGTGCAATCCCTTTTTTTTAAACTTGCACGACCATCTGGTCCCAAACTAAGCAGAACTTGTATTGTGGTAACCAGATAACTAAATTTGCTTAATTTCGGACATATTTGACCACCTTCAAGTTAAGCGAAGTATGCAGTGAACCGAGTGAATTGTTGTATAAAACATTAAATAATCTTAATGTAAATTAAATGATAATTCGTAAAGACGAGAATTTTTTTTTAATTGCAGAATATGACTTTATACTTTCAGTACCGTTATACCGTATCAACCTAAATACATTTCTAGGCTATGCTGACCCGTTGTGGTATGGGGAGCAGTTTATAATAGAAGCGTATAGCTTAACCTTTCAACGACCAGCCGACAGCGGGCTGTCGCGCTGCTGTTGTCTTTCTATTGTGTCTCGAATCACGTGTGTTTGAAGGTTTAATAAGTGCCCAGGCCTACCTAAACTTATACCTACGCTCCATTGCGTCAACTATTTATTTTAGAAATCAATCAGTCTCAACTAAAACACTTTAGCGTTAAAAAATAGACTTTATTCACGTTAAAGTGCGGCTGATATTAGTAGTGTCAGTCCTCCAAAAGTATAAATAACAGAAGGCCGTATTGTAAAAAAAATATTACCCTATTGAAACTCACAAAAAAAACAAAGAAGCTAAAAAAAAGACACGAATGTCAAAGTCAACTGCAAATGACGTTTGTCGAGAGACAATTGACGTAATATTGAACGAATGAGACGTATGATTTTGATATCATTCACTTAAACCATTGAGTTACTACTTGAAGCTTTGTTTTCGATGGTGAAATTGACAGAAGATACTCATAGCTTTTACTTGTTAGTTAACGCTAATTGGGAATTAACTAATCAACACTTTACTTGAAGATGGTGAAATAGGCCCTAAGGGCCTATTTCACCATCTTCGAATCTATCACCATCGAAAACAAAGCTTCAAGTAGTAACTCATTGGTTTAACTGAATGATGTCAAGAACATACGTCTCATTCGTTCAATATTACGTCAATTGTCTCTCGACAAACGTCATTTGCAGTTGACTTTGACATTCGTGTCTTTTTTTTAGCTTCTTTGTTTTTTTTTGTGAGTTTCATAGGGTAATATTTTTTTTACAATACGGCATTCTGTTGTTTATACTTGGAGGACTGACACTACAAATATCAGCCGCACATTAACGTTGATAAAGTCTATTTTTTAACGCTAAAATGTTTTAGTTGAGACGGATTGTTTTCTAAAATAAATAGTTGACGCAACGGAGCGTAGGTATAAAGTTTAGGTAGGCCTGGGCACTTATTTAACCCGAGCACTTATTTGATTCGAGACACAATAGAAAGACAATAGCAGCGCGACAGCCCGCTGTCGGTTGGTCGTTGAAAGGTTAAGCTCCACCACTTCCATTATAAACTGCTCCCCATACCACAACGGGGCAGCATAGCCTAGAAATGTATTTAGGTTGATACGGTGCTGAAAGTATAAAGTCATTTCTGCAATTAAAAAACAATTCTCGTCTACGAATCATCATTTAATTTACTTTAAGATTAATTATGTTTTATACAACCATTCACTCGGTTCACTGCATAGGTACTTCGCTTAACTTGAAGGTAGTCAAATATGTCCGAAATCAAGCAAATTTAGTTGTCTGGTTATCACAATACAAGTTCTGCTTAGTTTGGGACCAGATGGTCGTGCAAGTTAAAAAAAAAAAGGGATTGCACAAAAGAACAACCGTTCTAAACACGTGGCAAATATTTTTAACCGCCAAGTAAAGACTTTATTGGGCAGATGAGGCGGCTAGTAAGTTACGGGCCAGTTAAGCTTATAAGTAGTGCTACTTGGAGGTGGTGAAATTGGCATGTGTAGTCACGGGTGACTTTAACCAATGATTTGCTAACTTGACACTTTACTTGGAGTTGGTGAAATAGGCCCTAAAACATGTAGGAACTATACTTATTCACAAGTTTCAGACTTTTAGCTTTAATTATTTACTTAAATGAAGCATAGTTTTAACTGAAGTATATATCGAAATTGACTTTACTTCTTAGCTTACTTTGTTTTTTTTTTTTATATACAGGACCAGTTAACGGATCATCGAGATGCACGCCACTCACAAGCATCCGTAACACGTAAGGAGACGCAGCTATTTTGCTGGCCTTTTAAAAAGATGTGACTTTCGTGATAAACATTCATCACAAAACATTACAATTAACACAAATGCTAAAAAAAAGGTAGCACTGTAATTAATAGATACAATCATATATTTATTAGATACAATCTATTGAATTTTAAACATTTATTTTTATTTAACTTCTCCCAACACATAACACGCATACTAAACATACCCCTACCATCCCAAATTAATATCACGGACAAAGTGAAAAACCCCAAATTCGCCCCCAATTATGAACGTAACATCCGATGAACAAATAACTGTTGTCCGGAAGCGACGCATGCGCATAGATGTCGCCACAAACGCGCGCCCGCTTCCGATGTACACCGCACCGTTTCCGTGGAACGCCCGACCTGTGGGTAGGGGCATAAGGCAGGAAAATACCCGAAGCTCCATTTCTTTAAGTCTTCAAAATAGTTTGGCGATTATCTCGCGTTAGGCTGAAGCGATTTTGATGCCGGAATCAGGGCTTTCAGATTAAAAAGATGTTAGTATTTTAACTGACTTCAAAAAAGAGGTTGTTAGTGAAAAAATGCAGTTGGTGGCAGTGCAAAACAACAAACAGAACGAAACACACCGTCTTCGGAAATTTAAGTTATTCCTTTTTTTATAGTGAAAGTGATTCTTAAAAAACAACTTTTTATTTTTTCTGTCCTATATACAAGCGATGATGATTGTAGTTTTTTTTTTAAAGGATTTATTTTGTTTTCAATAAAAGTAGCCTAAAACATTAACTGCCAAAAAAAGGGGTTGCCAAATTCGGTCAAGCCGTTTGCCGAACAATTGTTTTTATTTTAAGGCATACCCTTTTTAGCCAAAGTCAATTTATTTTCATCATCATTATCAGCCTATAGACGTCCACTGCTGGACAAAGGCCTCCCTCAAACATTTCCACATGCATCGGTCCTGCGCCACCCGCATCCAGCGGGACCCGGCGATCTTGATGATATCATCGGTCCATCTTGCGGGAGGCCTGCCCACGCTGCGTTTACCGGTACGCGGCCGCCACTCGAGAACCTTTCCGCCCCAACGGCCGTCAGTTCTACGTGCTATGACCGACCAATTTATTTTACCGTAACATATTACAAGACTGGTTACAAAGTTCCTTATACTTCTGACCATTCCACTGACAGACAAACATCACAGCTATCTCCTGTGACGTATTAGTGCACGGACACACTAACCAGCGGGAATTTTAATTGATTCCATCCGACATGCCGGTTTAATATTGGTCTAAATTATGGCTTTCATTAATGGTGACGTGTGAATGTTTTTAGAGCAAAATGTCAAATTAGGAACGTGTATAATAATGGTGCTTTTCTCCACAACTATTTTTGAGAATAAAGGTATTTTTATAATTATAGTAGTGGACAAAATTGACTTTTAGCTTTCATGCTCAAAATAAAAAGAAGATCAGTGGCGTATATCCCTTCATCTGGCGATTGGTATGGTTGGTCGACCAGGCCAGTTGAGTGAACCACAACCATACCACAGATAAAGAGTGTACTACGTGAGCTCGACAAATGGATGGGCGTTTAACGCTTGTGCGACAAAACTGTACAGCGACTCACCTAAGTTCGAATGCACGCTAGTGCGACACACTGAAGATCGACGTCACGCAAGTGTGACAAACGATTTCGCGACAGTAGATCGACACTACGGTAGTGCGACACTAAGTAATACAACAGTACTCTGATTCGACAGTACGTTGTTGGTGTAGTATTACAGTAGTTTGACACTGCCCAAGTGATTATGCTAAGTGAAACGATTATGCGACACTGCCGTCTGTAGATATAAGAAAACATTATCTTCATCTAAATAAATAAAAATGAATCGCCAAAATATGTAACTAGTTGTAGTAGTCGTAGTAGTTGTAGTAAAAAAAACACACTATGTGTGTGTTCGAAAAATATTAGGTATAAGTGGCTGGAGAGGCGCCCCGGCGCTTTCACTTATCGCTTGACACAGGTCCTCACCGGACACGGTCAGTTCGGAAGGTTAATGTGTCGGATTCTGGTGTAAGCAACGCCTGAGTGACACGGTGGAGGTATGCCCATTTGGACGGACCACCGCCGTGTCCTTGCAGACGCGATCGGCAGGGGTGACCTCTCGCACCCGGCGCTGGTTTAGGCCATGCTCTGGGGCGAGACTGAATGGGAAGCCGCCGCCTCCTTTTGCGAAGCAGTCATGCTGGAGAAGGAGGCGGCGCGGCGGGGCGGGTAAGGCAGCGTCCAGCCTCACGCCGCGGACAGAGACCCAGGCGTAGGCGTCGAAAGTTACAAGTCAACTACCGGCCGCCGTAGGCGTGGAACTGCGGCAGGCGAGCGATGGGTAGCTCGCCGCCCGATAAGGACCAGGCCTTTGTCGATGGCGCGTTTGCTCCACGCGCGACTCAAAGACCAGTCAGCACGTGACGGGGCGCTCTGGCACATGTTTTTTGAAGTTGCGGAATGATTCTAATCGTTACAATAATAAAGGGCAACCGAAGGAACATCAGTGGATTTTAGTCAGTAAAAGTCTGACACTCCCTCATGAGAAGTCATTTGAAGTCAATTAAAAACTCACTGACTGATATGACCGTTTGTAGTTATTTAACTAACTAGAGACATGAAACTTGGAGGGTTTATTCTTTGTGAAGAGTAAATAGCCACTAAGAAAGTATTTTTGTTTTAACTACGGTGACTGGTGAGTCGCTGTACAGTTTTGTCGCACAAGCGTTCAACGCCCATCATTTGTCGAGCTCGCGTAGTACACTCACAGATAAAACAACAAAATGACAGTGATCATTGCTTGGATACATTGACGCGATGACTGTATTACATTACTTATATAGTATACATATTTACGATGTTTTGAATGAGCCCATCTCTATGATGATATCAATAGCAATAGCTTTTGATAGCAATGTGGAACCTTTGATAGTACCGTTATTATTGAATATTTTGGCTGTATCTATTTGAATACGCTGAGTATCACTAACTGTTTGACGCTGTACCTAGGTATGTCATGTGTTTTCGCCTAACATGTGTGCGTTCACGAGCAACACACACACATGCGTACGACACGGGCAAACGGACGACAACAGCCGCGAGTGACATTTGACAACGTGTCATGTCACTCGCCCACAGACCGTGTAACCATCATGTTATGTTTGCGATTTTTTTATATCAATCAACCAATTTACCGGTTGGCATTCGTAGATCTTTGACAAACATTACGGGTAGTCCAAAGCCGGAAAATCTGACGGCGTATTATCCTATTACTGGGTTGTGGATGTCAGATAGGCAAGCGCTCCATGTAAAATTTTACAGTTTTTCCGAACCGTTTCAACTATTTATTGTAATAAGAAGGTGTAGGCTATTTTCTTGAAGGTCCTTATTCAAAAAAATAGCCTACAGTCAAAGTTGCGTTTTTGATCCTCAAACATTTCGACGACCAAACGACAGCTGGCTGTCGGGCTGCTATTGCATTTCTATTGTGTCTCAAATCACGTGTGTTCGTAGGATTAAGAAGGTTAAAGAATCGGCAACGCAACCACAAGTCTCCTGGTATTTTTTTTTATGGGGACAATCCCACCACACTATTCCCAACCACTGCAACTCCTGAAAGCCAGAATCAACAGTGAAGTCCGTCAGAAAAGCGCCGAGCAATGAAGCTCGACGAGCCCCGGAGAAACGATTCAACTGTCTTGGATCCCGCATCGAAATTAATCAGAAAAGAACAGCGGAGGAGTAAAAAGAATGAGTAAGAGAAGTCTCCTGGTATCCCAGCTGTTTGGAGAAGATAGTGGTCACCTCGATAACCGGTTCGTTTGTCCTTTTCTTTTAAAGAAAAAGGATAGAAAACCCAAGAAAGATACACAAATCTTCCGTTCCTAAACCTCGATAAATCAAGGCAAAATTCTCCAGTCACCTTCAAGTTCAGAACGGAAATTTAAACTTAAACCATATTTCGATAGTTGTCGCCGGCGTAAATTCGTTTAACCTTAGAAGTTAGTGTAGCACAAACCAGAATACATTGGAATTATGCACCAAGTCTCCCGCTAGGAGAATATAAATAACTTGCTTTAAACGCTGTTTTATAGCAGAATTATTACTGAGAAGATTGCAGGATTTGTTTGTTTAGCGTTTATAAGATATTGTTGGTTGAGCTTTAGTTTGTTGCTTTGAAAAAGATATAAGATAGGTGTTATGTTTCAGTAAAGATAATTTTAAGTGCTCTAGTGAAAATGGTTTAATTAAACAAATGTGGACAAAAAGAAATTAAAATAACGTAAAAGAGATAGTGAATTTTTTGTTGATTTTTCTATAGCCTAAATAATATTTAGCGTTAAACTAATGAATAATAAATATATTTCAAAGAATATGTGCTTCTATTTAGTAAAAAATATATAATATTTGTTTTAAAATGAGTGCATATTTTATTTTATTTTTTTGCTCTTTTGTATTAAACTAGCTTTTGTCCGCGACTTCGTCCGCGTGGAATAATAGTTCCCGTTTCCGGGGGATTTCCGGGATGAAAACTATCCTATGTCCTTTCTCGGGTCTCAGACTATATCTGTACGAAATTTCATTCAAATCGGTTCAGTGGTTTAGGCGTGAAGAAGAGTCAGACAGACAGACAGACAGAGTTACTTTCGCATTTATAATATTAGTACGAAAAAGTACGGATTTCATTGCACATTTATTGAAAACATGTAGTCAGTTACAACCCTAACTTCAAAAATGACTTAAACTTCACCCTGTTGTTCAAAAACATACCCACTCACCACATTTTAAAGTCCATTTTACCAACGAAACAAAAACATATAAAACTCTTATCGTTACAAAGAGTTATTCAATCTGAAAACAAACACAAAATAAGTCAATAAAACTTCATATAAAATTGTAAACAAAGCTGCTTTCAGCGCTTTACAGCCGAGTACTTCTAACGTCGCTTTTCTGCTGAATATCACAATACTTTTTATTTGAAGGGGATAATGTTGGTGAGACTACCATCTTTTGTGCTGGAACGTTTTAGCTAACTATAGAAGAAAATGGCAATAAGATGGCCGCTCTCACTCAAGTGTTGCTTGAATCCTTTTTTTAAGGCCTTTTACGGCCGGTCTAGAAAAGGTTGGAGAAAATATTTATCGTCAATGATGCTATGGTTTTTTCTTTGTTCAAATCCGATTTGTGTAATTGACTCGGAGTATAGCTCTACTATACTAACTCTTAAAGACCCGTTACGCTATTAGAGGTCCGTAATCGGAGGAAGATTGGGTCGAGAGGTCAAGGTGTTAGTGGTTCAGTCAGTCCTAATCACTGTCATCGGTAAGAAAATTATTTTAAGGAAACCTGGACGTAATAAATATATATCTGAAATCACTTACTCGTGTCTTCTCGGTATGAGAAAAGGCCTTTGCTCTGCAGTTACACATTAATAGGTTGGTATTATTTTTCCCCTTTATGATATTACTGTGTGTAGATTTACTACTAATTGAAAATCAATATGGACTCTCACTAACAGTGAGAAAATTGAAGAGAAAACTTTGAAATGTAACAGATGTAGAAACGGTCTAGTATATCATTCGGATTGCAGCGATCACTCCGAATTCATTGTGATGTGTCTATGCACACTACACACTGCTACTGCGAACCACCAGCACGCAGACACAGTCACATATGTATGTATCATCACAATCATTCATCGACAAAAATTTCTAAAATACTACTGAATTTAAAGAGATCTTTTGGGAACATTTATTGGAGCAATGAAGAGTCATTCATGGTAAGTAATAAAGTGATAAGAGATTTTAATTAAATAAACATTAAAATTAGGTATTCTCTTGACAAAATTATTTATGATCGATACTACGTACATTTAGTTGTTTGTTAGTTTTTGAGTAGTTCTATTATCTGTCTCCTTAGGGTTTATGTCAGATCTTAACAAAATTGGTATGAGACCATTTCGTTTTAAGTTATTAAAATCGATGCAAAATTTGTAAAAATATCGAGTAACACACATACAACTATCATTGAAAATACAACTATCCTCGAATTATTAACTCACTTTTTGAAGTGAGTTGATAATTCGAGGATAGTTGTAATTGTTATTTTCAATTCGGACCCGTTCTCCTATGACTGATTTTCCCGTTTACCACAGGACCACAGGATGATTTTTTTTTCCGTTTCACCGACAGAATCTTTCACCTCCTAAAGGTCACTTTCGACTACAGCCCTTTTCAGCCTGGATAAGGCTAAGATTATGTGTAGAGTCGTATTCAATTCTAAAACCAATTTGGTGCCCTTGCAACATCGGTTCACCGAACATGCTGACCATCCTACTCACCCGTAAACCCTCCTCAATATAACTTCACCGCCAACCACCAACTGTTATTTTCACAGTGCCTGACTTTTGGACAATAAAGCAATTTAGTGGGAGTTCCACTGTTCGTTTGTATGACTGCCCATTGGTAGGGAATAGTTTTTCAAACGGCTCTCGATTGCCGGCTTTTGATCGTTACAAAACTATTAGTATCTTTAAATCCGACGGGCGAGCTTTGAGAATATTTGTGGGTAGCGTACTGTTTGGTTTTTGGATCAGTGGAGGTATATTTTTGGGGATCAGTCTGCAGTCTGTCTTTACTGTGATTGGTGTGAAATTTTGAAAGTGGAAGTTTATAAAATCATTTTCACTTCTAGGTAAGTGATAGATAGTAGAATGGAGTTCGATCCGAGATTTCAAATTACTTAGCGGAAGTTTGTGTAGATTTCATACATTTAACAATCTATTCTATTCTACCATATATGATATAATTCCTGCCTATGCTAATCAGCTTGTGGTGGGTTTCTATAGGTGTCTATTAAAATAAAGATATGTAGGGTAACAGGTAATTAGCGACCGTTACATAAACACATGGCTGTACTCATAATAATGAAAAAAAATCCCATTAAAATAATTGTTTAGAAAATACTCTACTTTCCTCCAAACCTATTAAAAACGGATAATAAACAAAAACCTTTAACAATTTTTCATAACTTCACCAGTCAAAAAATAACACAACAGCATTTCAGCTATCCAGAATATAGGACACCAAAACCACTAAGTTTCTTTGTCAAAAATACACACAAACCTCGCTTATCCACTTAGCGGGGAGACACTAGTATGGCAGTGTATATTGCTAGCCACTACTATCCTCACCCTATCCTCTTGATGGCCACTCCGGCTTGTTGACCCTGGCCAAAGAATAAGTATTAAATTTGTGTAGAAGCGATACTTCGTACCGTACTACTTTTTACTTTTGTTGTTCGGAGGTAAAGCTTAGGTCGAGATAAGTTACTTAGCATATGCTTTGACTGCTGTACTGTCTACCTCCGATGGTAAATTGGGAGATAAGGACAGTCCTATTCCAAATTTGAATTGCTAGGGCTAGGGGTTGTAGAAAACATATACCTAACATTGTTTCTACCGCTCACACCTATGACAGTCTCTTTCTATCATTTTTCTAAAGAAACTAGATTTTTGTTTTCTCTGTCTAAGGCCGTTTGTCCTCCGCAGCCGTCACCGTCACGTCAACGAGAACGAGATGACGGCGCCGAAGTAGCGACACCACCATTTACTATAGCCGCGTGTCCACCGCTTATCACGTCACTCAAACTCGTACTGCAATAATATCGTTCTCGTTGACGAGACGGTGACGGCAGTGGTAGACAATCGGCCTTACGGTGCGTACTTACATTATAAAACAAAACATGTTCTAACATTGTTATCTAACATGTTTCAGTAATGTGAACGCACAATGCTACAAAATGTGGACGGTTTATAAAACACAAGTTAAACAACTGCTACTTAATCTGTACGCAACTTTTCCCTGTCCTACTGCGGGGCTTAGGTTAACATGTTCTTCCAAACATTTTTTTCCCTGCTAACTCACACCAGCTTTCTACGTGTATAGGTCACCGCGCCACCCCTTATGGGGTTGTAAAAATATTGGCATTTTAATAGCTTCGGAAATAGAAGTTACGCTTCCATAATTTCTTACTCTTTGCCCTGTACAGCTAACACGCGCTCTGATGTAAAAGTATTCGATTCAACTCGATGTTCGAATTACCAATTCAACTATTCTATAGCATCTTGGTTATAGCTGGTTATCCGATAATTCTATACTAATCTATAGCAATATATAAAATAGTAAACTGATAAACAATAGTAAATGATTTCTGGCTGGCTTGACGATATATCAACGCACAGCCCCGCTGATCCTGGAGACATGAAATTTAGATGGATTTTTGAATATTTGAGCCCAAAAGACCTAAAATAGTGGATGGAAGTTTCACGCAGGCAGGCGGTGCTACGGGCGAAAGCTAGTAACTATATTAATAGGTAGGCTATAAATGAAACAGCTGGTAGCCAGAGATATGTTAAGGGATCACGAATGAGAACCAGTCTACGGATTTTAAAAGATTAAGAAAAAACCAGCAGTTCTGCTAGACACTCACTGCAGATCAAAAGGTTTTACCTAAATTATAATTTTATGCTGCTTATAAATGTTTACGTATTTCTATGCCAGGCGTCTCGGATTTCGGCTTAGACGTAATTTAGTTAATAGCATACTTTACTAACTTTTACTCCACACTGGAATCGATTTAGCGTTTTGTTTGAGTAAATTGATGGTTTTAGGTTTTTAATCAATATTTAGTGTAAAATAAATCATTTATTTAATTGTATATTGCTGCTAGCTCTGGCTGTATTTTTTTTTATTTTACTAGTACACATCTTGAACTGCTTAAATAATTTAACTTTAGGAAAGAAAGAAGCCTAGCATTGTTTTCAAAGGTGACCTTCCACATTGAATTTTACCTCATACGCGCCTCCTGCTTTGATTTACTGTACTTTTTTTGCAAAAGTACAAAAGGCCGTATTATAATAATTAAATAAGCTGTCCGTTCTCATATTTTATACTTTTTATATATGCAGTTTTATTTGCGTTTATTTCCGTCTTTGGTTACACTTTAAGGGGTCGAGCTTCCAAATATCAGCCACAACTCATCGAAAGAAATTCCTGTGCAAAGGAGAACAGGCGAAAATGTATGGAAGCAGGGCCCCCTAGACAAGTGGCAAGAATAGATAGCGAAACAAAAACGATTGTCAAATGTATGGAGATGTCAAATTGTTTAGCGAAAGCTTATGTCAATTCCATACATTTGACAATCTATACGTACGAATAACGACGTGATATTTGTCATTAGGAAAGTTTTTTTATGTTTTTTATATACTTCTATGGCGGCAAGTTCCAAATCACGGGAAATCCTTTCTTCAGTATTCTCATACCAAACTACAAATACAATTAAAAAAAACGACTTCTCGTAACTTGTAAGAAGATCTTATAAAGAAAGCCTAACTCACAAGCTCTCATTTATTTACATTCACAAAGGAGCTTGGGACAGTTCTCAAACAGGAAAACTGTCTTGCTCCTTAAAACTTAACAATATACGTTTTCCATACAACCTGTATATATTTAAGGTCCTATCTACAATTCTAATGTTTGACCGTACTTATCCTGTCTAGACTGTAAAAGCTGGTTCACAATTGACGGGCCTGTTGGTCTAGTGGTTAGTGACCCTGACTGCTGAGCGTGGTCGTGGGTTCGATTTTCACCCTGGACAAACTTTGTGTAATGAGCATGATTGTTTGTTTTGTGTCTGGTTGTAATTTGTCTATAATATGTATTATTTATAAATTACCACAACCATAGTACAAGCTCTGCTTAGTTTGGGATCAAATGTGAGTTGTTCGAGGATATTTTTTTTTTATATTCATTTAGGCCTGACAGATTTGTCGTTGACCGGCTGTCGAGAATCCGACTTTAATTGCCTGTAAGCTAATATGTCTGATCCGACATAAACTGTGGCTGTACGTCCCGTAAATTTGTCGTCTCTGTTTTTATCGCGTCTCGTCGCCCTAATCCGAACGGTACTATTGAAATACATAGGTATGCATCCAGCACGTTTGTCGGTCCGTAAAACTGTCAGCCCAACCTAAAGTAAACCAGCTCTAAGCCTGGCTAATGTAAACCGATCTATTCGAATGTACCCGTGCGTTTCAGCCACATTACACGACTCGACGCCTGGCCTATCATTATTCATCTGACGTCAGGCATCCGATGACAGACGCGAATTTGATAGTATTGCTTGTACCACGGCGAACGGCTGTGATATTTAATTGTGACTGTAAATATTCTCTTTGGGGGTAGCAAAAACTTGTCAATTGCACTGGACTTGCACACAAAGGGCTCGGTACTACACTACTACTCTCCATATATCATCATGTCACTAGCCTTTTCCCAACTATGTTGGGGTTGGTTTCCAGCCTAACCGTTTTCAGCTCGATAGCAGTGTTTTACGTAAAACGACTGCCTATCAGACCTTCACAACCCAGTTGCTATCACTCATAAAATGTTTTAACCTAAGCTAACCACTTAATGAATTGAACACAACTATTTCATACACTTTAAGTAGTAGTACCTAATACTTTCTATAAGTTTGTTTTGGACATCATTGACATAAAAAATAGCCGCGTGGATGTTGTAGGTCTGGGATCGCCAACCTGTCATTTTATTACTCGTATTCACCATAATTATACAGGGTGTCCCACGGCTATGCCACATGGAAGGAAAGTCCCTTAAATATTGCAGATAGAATATTTTGCTGAAAGAAGACATTATTTGAATTTTAATAACATTTTAAACTGTACTCATAGATACTTAAATAATTACATAGTTGAACCGGGAATCGAACCTGTTTCTCGAGAAAATTAATCAACCTGTAGTTTTATCATACCGATCGAAAGGCTTCATCAAAAGGATTATTTTTTGCTAAATAACATAGTGTCAAAAATTAAAGAAAGTCTATGAATTTTAACATTTTAATACAAAATTAGTCAATTATTGAAATGCTCAAAATGAGTCCATTCTTCTTAAATACAAAGTGATAACTTTTGATTATTTCGTTCCCTAAGGCTAGCCGCACACACACAATAATATTGTCAATACAAGATTGTCAATAATCTAGATTCTATATAACCAATACCGCAATACAGGCCGCACACACACAATATTATTGTCAATACGTACTTTATTGTCAATATTATTGTGTGTGTGCGGCTAGCCTTACGATTTTTTGGTCTTGATGTGATGGATATTTATTTATTTTAATGATGCGTACTACTCAAGTGGGTAGATTAATTAGTTATTAAGTAGTTATGATGGTCAATTGTATGTCCTTACGGCAATGTAAGCTTTAACTTTTCTGGACAAAATTTTACATCTAATGTAAAAATTCACGGTCTTCCTTTTATTTGTGACACTATGTTATTTAGCAAAAAATAATCCTTATGAAGGATGAAACCTTTCGATCGGTATGAAAAAACTACAGATGATTATTTTTTCTCTTGGAACAAGTTCGATTCCCGGCCAAACCATTTAATTATTTAAATATCTATTAATGCAGTTTAATTTGTTTTTAAAATTCAAATAATGTCTTCTTTCAGTAAAATGTTCTATCTACAAAATTTAAGGTACTTTCCCTCCATGTGGCATAGCCGTGGGACACCCTGTATACTAGGTGTATTTTTGGTTAATAGTAATAAAAGTTGTGTTTTTATGAGTAGAATCATCTCCTAGCAGGTTATTCAAGACCAAATATATACCTAGTATTTTGTCGCAAATCAGCGTTCATATGATCCCATTTAAAGAGTATGGGTGACACAACCCATTTGCGAAGTCTCTAGTATTGCATATTTTTATAAGCATCAGAGGCCAAATACATCAAGTAAACCAATGAGACAGCCTGTGTGACATTCTATAACACAAATATAAACAAAAAAAACAAAGCAAACTAAAAATCCTCGATGCTTTCTTAACCTAAAAAGCACCTGCTTTCACACGCGTAATTTAGCAAAAAAATATTTCAGAAAAACAAAACCAGACGTTTTTTTGTAAAATGTTCCAGACATATTTTCATATACAGAGCACTTCCGTGCTAAAATATATGGTTAAGTATTATGCAAAACGCATATAACGCAAGAGTGCCAAGTAGTGTTCCACTGAAAGTACACTTACAGCAAAAACTCTACAATATTTCGTTTAAAATTGTGATTTAAAAATTTCATATCGCTGACAGCGGTTTAAACATTCGTGGCATGAAAATGTGCAATTTTCGGAGACTTCTAGGTAAGTGAAATGACAAGTACACTGTATTTTAAATTGTGTTTTGTGTAAGGAAAACTTGAGTGACGGTCTGCTCTGATAAAGGAGCTTTAAGGAAGGGATATGGCAATTTGGAGGCTAATTACTTATTGTTGTCAAGCGACGTCGTTCTTAACTTGCAACAACAGGATAAAATCCTAGCGTGGATTGACGTTTCAAATAATAAATAAAAACTATTATTACCTTTGCACTCATTAACTATTGACTTATTTAACAAAAAAGAAAATTGCCATTTGACATAAATCATCTTAACGCCACAAAAAACACATTGGCATTTTTGGTAAACAATGTTGTTCACCACTTTTGCCTGTCAGTGTACGTTGACGCTGCATACGAACTAAAGTTCCGAGTAAGTACAGCATTGTCGCAAGTTTCCGACGAGCTTCTCTAACAGCTGAAAAATGTAATCTTGTTGTTAGCACACACTGTTACGATAAAATAAGTGACACTCTTCAGTTTTTCAGCGTAAATCGGTATTCTTTGTAAATCATTTGTGTATATGTTTGTCCTTGTGTTTGTCCATTAGTCTAATAATTTGAAAAAAAACCGGTCAAGTCCGAGTTGGACTCGCGCAACGAGGGTTCCGTTAATGGAAAGTATCCTATAGGTTTTGAATCCCTCGCAAATTTCTAAATGCAATATAAACCGCCGTATATTTTTATCGCGTTGATTTAGAAACTTGATATTTTCATTGCTTTGAGAGATAGCAGACTTGAGTATGTAATATTAATTTCAACTTGATATCTCGACGCGTTTCTGAGAAAAAGGTTCTTAACAGACAGACGGACAGACGGACGCCTGATGTGAACTAACTACAAATTTACGGTTTTCGGAGTTTTTACTTTACTTGTGCTACATGACCTTGCTTCTTGCCTTTCATGATTCTTGGTCAATGGGAAGTACCCTATAGGTTTTGATTATCTTGCAAATTTCTAAATATGCAATATAAACCACCGTATCTTTTTTTTGCGTTGAATTAGAAACTTGATTTTTTCACGGCTTTGAGTGATAGCAGACTTGAGTATGTGATATTAATTTCAGCTTGATATCTCGACGCGCTTCTGAGAAAAAGGGTCTTGACAGACGGACAGACGGACGGACAACAAAGTGATCCTATAAGGGTTCCGTTTTTATCTTTTGAGGTACGGAACCCTAAAAACCCCTAATAGTTCTTTGCGTATATATTATATAGATCACAAGAAAATCGACAAGAACGGAATCCTAGATGTGTAGGTAAAAGTTCGACTTTCATTTTTTATTTTAATGTCTTTTCAAAGGCCTCCTTTCTGTTGAAATTCTTTACTTTTTTTTTTCAGTAATGAAGAAATCTTGTCCCCTGTTTCTTCACCGTCTGTCGTGACCCCATCTACTTGTCCCAGGGTTTTAGTTCTGCATGCGGCAGAGATTTCTGACCCTGCCCCATTTAAGTAGCATTTTAGGCTGCATGAGCTGGCCATAAAGTTAAGGACTCCAAATTTTGTGTCAATTTAAAAAGAGAATAATGTTGCATTGCAGTCTCCATGCTTTTATGTACACTTAAAAATATGTTTCCGTCAAAAATCTTCTTCCTTTTCAGGTCATCTTTCATTTAAAATGTTTTACGCTATAATATTGTTAAAATTCCTACCTACAAATCAGTTTTACTTCTAACTAGTAATAAAAGGGTCTAAAAATACCATTATTACCGCTGCCTTATATCTGCCAGGTGGTTTCTACCACTGAATAATAGAACATCGGTCGAAGACAGTCGATCGATGTTCTGAATAAGGCGCAGTACCTACAAGGGTGGTTTCGTGACGACTACGAGAAGTATTCGACATTAAAATGATTTGTCCGTTCTCCGTGAACTCACCCGCGCATATAACATTATATTTTTTATAATTTTATATACGAAAAATATATTTTTTTATCCAAATACTTTCAGTCGGGATGACCCAGTGCTTAAGGCGGCGCTTCACGTAAAACAATGGTGTCCAGCTCAATCCGGTTAGGCTAGAAGCCGACCCTAACGTAATTGGGAAAATGCTAGGGAGATGAATTCGAATCCTTTCATAGATTATCACGATTAAGCAAATAAAGAAGAACTTCAGCTTGTTATTACAAAACTAGCTTTTGCCCGGGGGTTCGCCCACGTGATTGTAAACATTTCCATCGCCTATTTCACACCTTTAGGATTGGAATATCCAAAAAATTATTTAAAAAAAATAAAAATAAAAAAAAAACAGTCAAACAGTTACTTAGTCCGTTTATCATGTTATTTATCTTCTATATATAAAATTCTCTGTCACAATGTTAATTGGGTAGTTTCCACCATTAACCAATAAATGTTAGACACAATTCCCATAAAACCTCTATGAATTTCAGCCTAATAAATTCGTTTCATTTTCAATTTGCTATAAAATTTGATTTTTAGTTGTTTTGAAATCAATAAATAGATAGTCAACTGAGTAGTTATTTTAGTGACGTCATAAATCGCCATTGCCATACAAAATCTATTGAAGAATGGCGTTTTGACAGCTCATAAAAAGTACGTCAATTGATAATGGTGGAAACTACCGTATTACCTTACTCCTCCGAAACGGCTTTACCGATTTTTGCTAATTTTATATGCATTTTCAGTAGGTCTGAGAATCGGCTACTATCTATTTTTCATACCCCTAAGTGCAGATAAGGGTGGTTCACCCTTAACAGTTTTAACGTGGGTGAAACCGCAGGAGGTAGCTAGTTTAGATACAGATTAACAGTTGAGATAAGGGCGTTTTAATAGACTAGTATATGGGGCTATACGAGGCTGTCAAGACGACTCCTTATATTGAAAGCGATGTCGATACAGACTAGCTAAGTGGACCAGTGGACTAAATGACCTGAGTTCACATGAGTGTGGGAACCGGACACTAAACAGTGCTGTTTTGTAACAGTTCTCATGTTTTGTATTTATTATGACTATACTTCAGCAAAAATACAAAGTATTTTTTATAACAAATGTGAATCACAGCCCATTGATCAAGGTCTGCCTCTCATGTAAGAGGTTGTGGCTTAGAATTCGGCCAAGAATCAATGTGACTTTTATTTTTAAAGTTTATCTTAGAAAATCAATGAAGAAAATCGTGAGAAGACTTTGACATTTATCAATACTGGTCCGAAATTGTCAGCTTTTTTTTTGGTTAGTTGGAAATCATCAAATGACTACTCCCGTCCTGGGTGCGGCGGGAGGGCGTGTCAGACTTTTACTGACTAAAACTCACTCATGTTCCTTCGATTGCCCTTCATGTTCCAGGGTCACGGTAACTATTATAAACATTCCGCAACCCCGGCAGGCGTGGCCCTGTTGGGCCCCTTCCAGTGCTGACTTCTTCTCGTTGAGGCGCGCGTGGAACAAAACGCGCCGTCGACGCGGTCCTGGTTCCAGCCGGGCGGCGAGCTACCCATCGCTCGCCATCCGCAGAACCGCGCCTAAAATTGCCAGCCTAAAACTCATCTTCAATCAATCATCCTTGAATCAATAAAATCGAATTCTCATACAGAACAAGCACAAGTACTAATCACCACGCGGTCCAGGTTGCTTTACAGTGTTCCTTCACCCATACCTGTGATGATCAAAATATATTGTACAGCTTTTTTTAACAAAGAACACTATCTGACCAATTGGTGAAATAAAAAAAAGACGGGTTGCACTCCGGGAGTGCCGGCAGAAGTGAAAACTTGATTATAGCTGTCTACTATCCATCCGTCCTACGCTTTTTCGATCAGGTCACGTGTCCTGACGCGAGTTTAAGATTTTATACCCATTACAGAAAAAGTGCTCAACGCCGCTAAAGAAGTTTTCACTTCAAAAACACATTCGCTCATTTATTTACGAGTGTGCCTTTGGCTCGCCTGCCCCAAGCCATTAGCAGGACCACTATATCTCTCTCTCTCTATCTACAGCAAGCTTATATTAAGCTGTTTCGCCAAGATTTTCCAACACTATTACTCCACGGGTTAAAATATAAACAAAGGACATTGCCATGCGTCCATACATTGTTTGCCTAAGAACCGATAGGGATGTGTTTTTTCATTTTTGGTTCTAAATAATATATGTTTTCGATTGAAACTAAATTAAAACTACGGACACTTGAGACTTCTAAAAGCCATCAAAATACTTAAATAACAACATCATGTCACATCAAAAGTATCATCTATATTTTCGACCAATATATTTGCAGCGGCAGAAGTCTTTCCAAGACACTTATTGATGTTCCCTTTCTCTTTTACATGGAGCCAGAAGCTGATCCGCAATTTACACAAAATATAGGATAATTTTGGGAATCCATGTTAAATCTGCAATGTCCGTTTAATCTCTTGACACCCACCGCCATGCCAGGTCGTCGTTCTTAGTAGGTCCGTACATCAGTCAATCACAGCCGGAGGTCGCTATTTCAAGAGGAAATCACAGTCCGTAGTTTAAGCGAAGTGGGTAGATAAAATCGGAAAGGAATAATAATAAAATGCAAACAACCAGATTACACAGAACCTGGTCAAATGTTGGCATCTGTCAATTCAATTGACGAAAAACAATAGACTAATATGTTGATCTTTTTTTCTAAACAAATGGCTTGTTCATTTGACACAGCGCTTTCAATCGCTTTAATGCCCATTTCACACGAGGGCAGAACAGTACTGCTACTGTGTGAACGCACAAAACAGTACTGTTCTGTGCCAGCTTCTTAAAACGATGACTCGTAAATATTATATGTTTCCCACAACCAAACTATATGACGAATGTAAAGTTTTAACCGTGAGGCAACTCTTTATCCTCCTACCTTTCTACAGAAAACCTTCTCATATATGGCTATTAAGCGGTACACATGCAATGGATTACTGTTACTTACCAATTTTTACATATATAACACCTAATATACACACACTGACAATCACAAACATGCACACAACACACATACACACACATGCACGCACTCATGACTCGAGAGTTTATATGAATATAATAATTCAAATCGACACTGTTCTCACTTGTTAAATCTTATTATATAATCAATTTAGTTTAAACCAATGGCTGAACCCTGTCTCTTAAGATACAGGCTAGACCTAGTTTAAGGGATAGAGTCCAATAATGTAGTTCTACATAATTGTACAATATAATTCTAAACTGTTTAGTGTAAGCCTTTATGTATAGGTGCACTGTTCCATGTTTTTATGAAATAAATACTTATTATTATTATAACTGTTCTGCCTCACTGTTCTGCCCTCGTGTGAAATGGGCATTATATATTCGTATTAAAACCTTATTCATAGATCAAGCGCTGAGAATATTGAGTTTTTCAATTTCGGTATACATACTTATTTTAATACTTGGCTGCATGAGCTACGATACCTTAGTCTACTACTAACTTCAAATTAAATAAAAATATCTGACACCGGAGATTGAAACGAAATTGAGTTACTTTTTATAATGTTTCTGAAATTAACACCTGTCCATTGTATTGTAATAGTCGTAAAGTACTTTATAAAAAAAAAACTACTATGACTATGACTACGACTACGACTACGACTACGACTACGACTACGACTACGACTACGACTACGACCACGACTACGACTACGACCACGACCACGACCACGACTACGACTACGACTACGACTACGACTACGACTACGATTACGACTACGACTACGACTACGACTACGTAGACACGATAAAAATCTCACACACACTGATACAAGGTACAATTTTCCCGAAAATTGTACCTTGTATCAGTGTGTGTGAGATTTTTATCGCGCGTTCAATTGTTATCCGTCCTACGCTTTTTCGATCAGGGTCACGTGTCCTGACGCGAGTTTAAGATTTTATACCCATTACAGAAAAAGTGCTCAACGCCGCTAAAGAAGTTTTCACTTCAAAAATACTAGTTGTATTTAGAATTATACTCATCATCATAATAATAATATACCTACATTTTTCGATAATCAGGCATACACACGATCCGGTGATCATTTTTTTTTAAATCGCTAATAAAATATTTAGCCCGCTGTCACTAAGACCCCACCCTGAACTAATTTAGCAAAGAAACTACAGGAAAATGTCACCGCCAAATGACAGTGTTTTTATACTTATTGCAGGAGTATTGTGTGTCGATAGGATATAGTCGATTATACTAGGTAAATTTTTGGTCTTGCTCAACCCTCTAGGAGATGATTCTACCCATGAAAATAAACAACTTTTATTATGGAACAAATGCTGAAATTGCGAAAAAAATATCAGCTGTTTCTAAGAAAAGTTCAATGCCCTCCCGACCATATTGTATGAAACAGGTGATATTTTTTTCGAGATTTCAGAGTTGGTTCATAATAAAAGTTTTGTTTGTTTTTATGAGTAGAATCATCTCCCAGCGGGTTGAGCAAGACCAAAAATACACCTAGTATATTTAACCTTTCAACGACCAACCGACAGCCGGCTGTCGGATTACAATTGTCTTTCTATTGTGTTCGAAGGAAACTAGCTTTCGCCCGCGACTTCGCTCCCGTGGATGTCGAACTTTCAACCACTATTTTTTTCCCTTCGGGAGTCAAATTACCTAAAATTCTTTGTTAGTGAATACTTACTCTTCACAAAGAATATACTCTCCAAGTTTGATGTCTCTATGACTGATATCAACAGTCAGTCTATCAGTCCGTTTATCATTTCATACTTAATATATAGATATGTTGCGGAATGTTTATAATAGTTACCGTGACCCCGGAACATAAAGGGCAACCGAAGGACCACGAGTGGGTTTTAGTCAGTAAAAGTCTGACACGCCCTCCCGCCGCACCCAGGACGGGAGCAGTCATTTGATGATTTCCCACTTATTATGTTTTTAGTCAATGGTTGGTTACGCAGATAGTAAGTACGCGTATTTTTCATAATGCCTGTTTTAATGCCACACAATGCCCCCGCATTATGTTAGATTTGTACAAGTATCATTATAATTTGGTGTAGGAGCCTATTGTGACTTAATAACAGAAAAGAACAAATACGAGTCGAGCCTGAATAGGTTCTAGCTCATGGGAGTTCTTTTACCAAGTCTGAATTTGTTACTATAAATGTAAGTTAAGTGTACTGTTGAAATATCTCATTAGGACACCAGGTTGTGCAACTCTGTTTACGCCACTAACAAAATGTTTTGTTATGGCAACTGGTACGTGGCGCCAAAAAGTGAGACACCCGTCACTCGCCAACGTAGTTGGACGGTTGTGTGATAATGATATATTTTTTTAAAATATTTTTTTTGGCTAAGTATACCTATACTTAGCCAAAAAAAATATTTCTATCTCAAGCTAAGTGTTTTCAGTAAAATCTTAGATTTATCAAGTTCAAACGTTTGCTATCAATAGTGAATTTAAGATTTATGTTTGGTTTTAAAAATATTTTCAAAAAGGTCGTCTAGACATGATTTTTTTAACGTTTCGCTATCGTCGCTAGATACTATTTGTCAAAATAGGTAGACACAAACCGTTCTTTATTAATGATGATAAAGTAAATCTTAGATAATATATAATTGATAATATTAAAACTGTATATAAAAAATATAAAGCGCTCTTCCTCCCATCTACCTAATTACTGTGTTGCTGTGCCCGACAGGGTCCATGATTGATTCTATTTTCAACTCACCACCTGTATGTAACATTATGGAATGCAATAAATACTTATGACTTATGACTTAGAATGCTAGAAATGCAATAGCTCATCACTAACAGGCAGTACCTAGGTGTCTAAATATTATAATATAAGACCAGATTTTTTAGTTAAAAAAAAAACTTAACAAGTCGTTGCGAAAAGTCTCCAATAACTATTTACTTTTTAGTATTTTATCTTTGTTTACTGAGAGAGTCATGATCTTAGTGCAGTGCGGGTTTTTTAGCTTGTATGTAAGGCATGCTACTTCTAATAGGAATTCATCTACAGTCACCACTACCACCTGTTTCTGCTGCAAAACATCGTGATCGTATTCCAATTTAAAGGTATGGGTGCCATTTTATCTCTAAAATGTCAAAGAATCTACGAGCATTAAGAACGTGAACTGCAACATTCGATTCCAACAATAGACATGACAAAAGCGTTTGAACGTACGGAAATTAGTACTACCAGCACCTCTAGACAAGTGGCATTGCTGAATAGAATTCGATACGATATATTAAATCATTAGTATAAGCTTATGTCAATCCCATACATTTAACAATCAATTCCATACTACCATTTATTCTACACTAGCTTTTACCTGCGACTTCGTCCGCGTGGAATAACTCCCGTTCCCGCGGGATTTCCGGGTTGAAAACTATCCTATGTCCTTTCCCGGGTCCCAGATTATATCTGTACCAAATTTCTTTCAAATCGGTTTAGTAGTTTAGGCGTGAAGAAGAGACAGACAGACAGGCAGACAGAGTTACTTTCGCATTTATAATATTAGTACGGATTTTCCCTTGTCGAAAAGTGCATTCATAACTTAAAAAACTACAGCTATCCCTCCACTAGAAGGGTCCGCCAATAGTAACCTTTCAACGACCAAGCGACAGCCGGCTGTCGGGCTGCTATTGTGTTTCTATTGTGTCTCGAATTGCGTGTGTTTTGAAGGTTTAATGAGCGCACTTCAATTATACACAGGAACGGAATGTCGGGCTATTGACATATTCACTCCTAGTGTCAGTCGGACGCAGGGCACCACTTCCGGGGGATGTGGCTTGTCATTTCCGGTTGCGAAGGCTTGCACGCTGCACGCGACATTGTATACAGGGTGTAGTGGCTTAGATACAGAGTTTAACGTTTGTTGTTGCGTTAATGGTGAGGTTTTGCGTTATATTTTTTCTTCGGCCCTTAAATTGGAAAGTACGTAAGCCGTTGCTCTCGGCTGTCATTTGTTTATCTTTGACAGCTGTCACGAGTAGTCAGAAGCCGGAATGCCTGGCGTAAACCAGAGGTATTGTGGTACAAAGTAACTTGATTGTCGATGTCTGAAAGGCAGTCTGTCCAAATAAACTGCATCTAATTAGTCCGTAAGCTAAAAGTACAAAATACCTCGCCCCGAAAGTTAATATGATTACGACTGCAGCTAACAAAAGAGCTTAGGTGATTACTTCGAAACGGCGAACCGATTTTGACGAGACATGTCTCTAAGAACCATTGCTAGATAAACTTTCAAATCGCTTCACCCATTTGAGAGCTACAGTGCCATAGACAGACAAAAACACTTAGCAGTCAAAAGTATAACATCCCTCTATTTATGTCGAGGATTAAAAATTAAATGAATGATATTAAAAGCCATGATTGTAAAAACATGACTAGTCTTAATTTATAAGGCTCGTTTATTCCCATAACGCATGGGAAAAAGGGGATTCTACAATCAATTTACATGGATAAATGTCATGAAGCCAAATACTTCAAGAGGAAAATTCTGTTTCATGCTCAGGTTTTTATGTTGAGTTTAAAGCACGAAAGATGGCGATTATATTTTAGCAATTGGATGAAGCCTCGTTTTGTGGGAGTGCGGTACATTAGTTAATTAGTACAAGTTTATATCGGTTCATTTTGGCTTTAATACCTTTTAGGAACAAAACCAGCCAATTTAACAAAACCTATTGTGAGTCTTTAAAGTAAAACTGAAGTCAAATTAACTAGAGAACACTCTGGGCCATTACTTTTCTCAAAAACTAGTAAAAAAGAAACTAGTGTTTTTTATTTCAATAAAATTAACTTCAGGAAAGGTTTTAGTATATAATGAAGATTTTCAGAGGTAGACATTTGATTTTTTTAATATCTAAGCGGAAATGACCTGCGATTTATTATATGTCGCATGTCATATTATTACCAAAACATCACATCTGTTATAAATAATTTTATTGCCAAAAGTGCTCGTCTAATTTGCAAGAGGTGGTCTATTTTATAAGAAAACTTACAGCTAGGATACAGATAGTTGACAGTTAGTGATATAAGGCCAATTAAAAGTTTTCACTGACAATATAAGTACAGTACAAAAATCAGTAGACAGGCAAGCTAAAGCAAGAATGAGTAAGCACTCGAGACAATTGTTTTAGTGGTCTTCAAAGAAGTTTTTACACTGTATTTTTTTTAGTTTAAGAACTGCAGTTTGCCTTTCCTTCATACAATTTGCACGATTTATCTGTGCACCTTGCTGAGATGCGACCTCTCTCCTGCTTCTCTCTTCGTCTCTTCTCTCGTAGCGGCCCATGCCTACCTCATTCGTTTAAGGTTCGTTTCATTTTAGCAGCGACATTTCGTGAGCGTTATGTCACAAAGTGAGGTGTACAGTTAGGCAACGTTAGTAAGCACTTTCTAAGTCACTTCTTCTGCTTATTTATGTATGATATTTTATGTATTTCAATTCTGTGTACGGTTATATAGTTTTGTATAAACACTATAATGAATTCAGATAACATCCACTATCACCAAAAAAAACGAACCACGCCCTCCGCTTGGGTTTGGACCACACAGCGTCCACGTAATCAATGTCCCAAGAGCGTTGGTGCGCTGCAGTCTTCTTAAAAATCAGAAATTCTCAGATTTTTTCGTGATTATAAAATTTTGAATATAAGAGATATATCTTATTTTTTATTATTTAATTGATTTTTGAAGTGAAAACTTCTTTAGCGGCGTTGAGCACTTTTTCTGTAATGGGTATAAAATCTTAAACTCGCGTCAGGACACGTGACCCTGATCGAAAAAGCGTAGGACGGATAACAATTGAACGCGCGATAAAAATCTCACACACACTGATACAAGGTACAATTTTCGGGAAAATTGTACCTTGTATCAGTGTGTGTGAGATTTTTATCGTGTCTACGTAGTCGTAGTCGTAGTCGTAGTCGTAGTCGTAGTCGTAGTCGTAGTCGTAGTCGTAGTCGTGGTCGTGATCGTAGTCGTAGTCGTAGTCGTAGTCGTAGTCGTAGTCGTAGTCGTAGTCGTAGTCGTAGTCGTAGTCATAGTCATAGTAGTTTTTTGAAGTGAAAACTTCTTTAGCGGCGTTGAGCACTTTTTCTGTAATGGGTATAAAATCTTAAACTCGCGTCAGGACACGTGACCCTGATCGAAAAAGCGTAGGACGGATAACAATTGAACGCGCGATAAAAATCTCACACACACTGATACAAGGTACAATTTTCGGGAAAATTGTACCTTGTATCAGTTTACGACTATTACAATACAATGGACAGGTGTTAATTTCAGAAACATTATAAAAAGTAACTCAATTTCGTTTCAATCTCCGGTGTCAGATATTTTGATTTAATTTGAAGTTAGTAGTAGACTAAGGTATCGTAGCTCATGCAGCCAAGTATTAAAATAAGTATGTATACCGAAATTGAAAAACTCAATATTCTCAGCGCTTGATCTATGAATAAGGTTTTAATACGAATATATAATGCCCATTTCACACGAGGGCAGAACAGTGAGGCAGAACAGTTATAATAATAATAAGTATTTATTTCATAAAAACATGGAACAGTGCACCTATACATAAAGGCTTACACTAAACAGTTTAGAATTATATTGTATAATTATGTAGAACTACATTATTGGACTCTATCCCTTAAACTAGGTCTAGCCTGTATCTTAAGAGACAGGGTTCAGCCATTGGTTTAAACTAAATTGATTATATAATAAGATTTAACAAGTGAGAACAGTGTCGATTTGAATTATTATATTCATATAAACTCTCGAGTCATGAGTGCGTGCATGTGTGTGTATGTGTGTTGTGTGCATGTTTGTGATTGTCAGTGTGTGTATATTAGGTGTTATATACACACATCAAAAGTGTCTAGGGATATTTTAATTAAACCTAAATAACTAAAATTCTATTAACTTTTTGTTAAGACACCTACACTTTAAAATAAACCTTGTTTAATTGCCTATCTAATCTGATAATAAACTTTTAGATAAAGTTAAATTTAAAAAAAACTTAGAAGAAGAGGAAAAACTCAACAAAATTTCAATTTAACTTTATTTTTGAAATTTCAAAACCTAAACAACAAAACAATTTTTTTTTATAAAAATTGTTGAAAACTTAAAATTAATAATTCGTGGGTCCACCTAAGACTCTCCTGACACATCTGGAGCGGTTCTGCATACTCAAAAAAAGGGTGTCAATATCCTGTTGTGGAGTACTGTCCCAAATCCTGCTAAGATGCAAGAAAAGCTGGTTTTGATGCACAATATCAACAGGGAAATTCCTACGAGCTCTTCTCTGAAGCATATTCCAGGCATGCTCAATAGGATTTAAGTCAGGGGATTGTGCAGGTCGGTCTAAAGCTTGGATAACATGCTGTTGTAACCAACTTGTAACGATACGCGCCGTATGTGGACGGGCATTGTCGTGCATTAGCTGGAAATGTTGTCCCATTTGCTGTTTGTGGGGCAAGATTACAGGCTCTAGCACCTCATCTCGGTATTTTCGAGCAGTCATATTGCCTTGTATCCAAACGAGGTCCGTTCTACCGCCGAGACGAATTCCTGCCCAAACCATAATCGTGCCACCTTAATATGCATGAACTTGTTGTGGGTGCTGCAGTCGATTCCAACGTCCAGGTTTTCTCCAAACGCGTACTCTTCGCGAATCAGGATGAAATCCAAACCTAGATTCATCAGTGAAAAGCACAAGTGACCATTGAGAATGGTTCCAGTTTTCGTGTGCAATAGCCCATTGTAATCTTCTTCCTCGATTACCTCTCCTTAGTGCTGATACCCAAAATGGCCTACAAGCACGTAGATTGACTTCATGCAGTCGCCTTCTCAAAGTTTGACCGCTTACCAGCAAACCATACTCTCTCTGTAGCCTTTGAACCAATTGCATCGCCGCTGCATTTAGTTGACTTTGTGCAGCATTTACTATGAATCGGTCCTGTACATGTGTTGTAATGCGTTGAGGTCCTCGGTGCCGTTCCACCACTTCCTCCGTGACACGATAACATGACCAAAGCCTGGATATAACGCTCTGACTGGTCTTCATGGCTTCAGAAACGGCAATTATGGGACAGTATTCCACAACAGGATATTGACATCCTTGTTTTGAGTATGCAGAACCGCTGCAGATGTGTCAGGAGAGTCTTAGATGGATCCACGGAATATTAATTTTAAGTTTTCAAGAATTTTTATAAAAAAAATTGTTGTTTTGTTTAAGTTTTGATGTTTCAAAAATAAAGTTAAGATTGAAATTTTGTTTGAGTTTTTCCTCTTCTTCTAAGTTTTTTTTAAATTTAACTTTATCTAAAAGTTTATTATCAGATTAAATAGTCTATTAAACAAGGTTTATTTTAATGTGTACATGTTTTAACAAAAATTTAATAGAATTTTAGTAATTTAGGTTTAATTGAAATATCCCTAGACACTTTTGATGTGTGTATGTAAAAATTGGTAAGTAACAGTAATCCATTGCATGTGTACAGCTTAATAGCCATATATGAGAAGGTTTTCTGTAGAAAGGTAGGAGGATAAAGAGTTGCCTCACGGTTAAAACTTTACATTCGTCATATAGTTTGGTTGTGGGAAACATATAATATTTACGAGTCATCGTTTTAAGAAGCTGGCACAGAACAGTACTGTTTTGTGCGTTCACACAGTAGCAGTACTGTTCTGCCCACTGTTCTGCCCTCGTGTGAAATGGGCATTAAAGCGATTGAAAGCGCTGTGTCAAATGAACAAGCCATTTGTTTAGAAAAAAAGATCAACATATTAGTCTATTGTTTTTCGTCAATTGAATTGACAGATGCCAACATTTGACCAGGTTCTGTGTAATCTGATTGTTTGCATTTTATTATTATTACTTTCCGATTTTATCTACCCACTTCGCTTAAACTACGGACTGTGATTTCCTCTTGAAATAGCGACCTCCGGCTGTGATTGACTGATGTACGGACCTACTAAGAACGACGACCTGGCATGGCGGTGGGTGTCAAGAGATTAAACGGACATTGCAGATTTAACATGGATTCCCAAAATTATCCTATATTTTGTGTAAATTGCGGATCAGCTTCTGGCTCCATGTAAAAGAGAAAGGGAACATCAATAAGTGTCTTGGAAAGACTTCTGCCGCTGCAAATATATTGGTCGAAAATATAGATGATACTTTTGATGTGACATGATGTTGTTATTTAAGTATTTTGATGGCTTTTAGAAGTCTCAAGTGTCCGTAGTTTTAATTTAGTTTCAATCGAAAACATATATTATTTAGAACCAAAAATGAAAAAACACACCCCTATCGGTTCTTAGGCAAACAATGTATGGACGCATGGCAATGTCCTTTGTTTATATTTTAACCCGTGGAGTAATAGTGTTGGAAAATCTTGGCGAAACAGCTTAATATAAGCTTGCTGTAGATAGAGAGAGAGATATAGTGGTCCTGCTAATGGCTTGGGGCAGGCGAGCCAAAGGCACACTCGTAAATAAATGAGCGAATGTGTTTTTGAAGTGAAAACTTCTTTAGCGGCGTTGAGCACTTTTTCTGTAATGGGTATAAAATCTTAAACTCGCGTCAGGACACGTGACCTGATCGAAAAAGCGTAGGACGGATGGATAGTAGACAGCTATAATCAAGTTTTCACTTCTGCCGGCACTCCCGGAGTGCAACCCGTCTTTTTTTTTTTATATAGTACTTTACGACTATTACAATACAATGGACAGGTGTTAATTTCAGAAACATTATAAAAAGTAACTCAATTTCGTTTCAATCTCCGGTGTCAGATATTTTGATTTAATTTGAAGTTAGTAGTAGACTAAGGTATCGTAGCTCATGCAGCCAAGTATTAAAATAAGTATGTATACCGAAATTGAAAAACTCAATATTCTCAGCGCTTGATCTATGAATAAGGTTTTAATACGAATATATAATGCCCATTTCACACGAGGGCAGAACAGTGAGGCAGAACAGTTATAATAATAATAAGTATTTATTTCATAAAAACATGGAACAGTGCACCTATACATAAAGGCTTACACTAAACAGTTTAGAATTATATTGTATAATTATGTAGAACTACATTATTGGACTCTATCCCTTAAACTAGGTCTAGCCTGTATCTTAAGAGACAGGGTTCAGCCATTGGTTTAAACTAAATTGATTATATAATAAGATTTAACAAGTGAGAACAGTGTCGATTTGAATTATTATATTCATATAAACTCTCGAGTCATGAGTGCGTGCATGTGTGTGTATGTGTGTTGTGTGCATGTTTGTGATTGTCAGTGTGTGTATATTAGGTGTTATATATGTAAAAATTGGTAAGTAACAGTAATCCATTGCATGTGTACAGCTTAATAGCCATATATGAGAAGGTTTTCTGTAGAAAGGTAGGAGGATAAAGAGTTGCCTCACGGTTAAAACTTTACATTCGTCATATAGTTTGGTTGTGGGAAACATATAATATTTACGAGTCATCGTTTTAAGAAGCTGGCACAGAACAGTACTGTTTTGTGCGTTCACACAGTAGCAGTACTGTTCTGCCCTCGTGTGAAATGGGCATTAAAGCGATTGAAAGCGCTGTGTCAAATGAACAAGCCATTTGTTTAGAAAAAAAGATCAACATATTAGTCTATTGTTTTTCGTCAATTGAATTGACAGATGCCAACATTTGACCAGGTTCTGTGTAATCTGGTTGTTTGCATTTTATTATTATTCCTTTCCGATTTTATCTACCCACTTCGCTTAAACTACGGACTGTGATTTCCTCTTGAAATAGCGACCTCCGGCTGTGATTGACTGATGTACGGACCTACTAAGAACGACGACCTGGCATGGCGGTGGGTGTCAAGAGATTAAACGGACATTGCAGATTTAACATGGATTCCCAAAATTATCCTATATTTTGTGTAAATTGCGGATCAGCTTCTGGCTCCATGTAAAAGAGAAAGGGAACATCAATAAGTGTCTTGGAAAGACTTCTGCCGCTGCAAATATATTGGTCGAAAATATAGATGATACTTTTGATGTGACATGATGTTGTTATTTAAGTATTTTGATGGCTTTTAGAAGTCTCAAGTGTCCGTAGTTTTAATTTAGTTTCAATCGAAAACATATATTATTTAGAACCAAAAATGAAAAAACACACCCCTATCGGTTCTTAGGCAAACAATGTATGGACGCATGGCAATGTCCTTTGTTTATATTTTAACCCGTGGAGTAATAGTGTTGGAAAATCTTGGCGAAACAGCTTAATATAAGCTTGCTGTAGATAGAGAGAGAGATATAGTGGTCCTGCTAATGGCTTGGGGCAGGCGAGCCAAAGGCACACTCGTAAATAAATGAGCGAATGTGTTTTTGAAGTGAAAACTTCTTTAGCGGCGTTGAGCACTTTTTCTGTAATGGGTATAAAATCTTAAACTCGCGTCAGGACACGTGACCTGATCGAAAAAGCGTAGGACGGATGGATAGTAGACAGCTATAATCAAGTTTTCACTTCTGCCGGCACTCCCGGAGTGCAACCCGTCTTTTTTTTTTAAATCTTGCACATTAACGATAATAAATATTTAAAGCAATGAACGATAATGACTCCTAGCTCTTAACTAGCTACCCATTCTGGCTTCGCACTTCGTTACAAATCTTTGAAATTCATGGCTTTTCTCTCCTAAAATATGCATGTATTATACACAAAAAAATTATGAAAATGCTAGTGATAACTGTTACAAAAATGTGCGATGAAAAAGTAAGCGAAGAAACTTTGCCTAACTAATCTCATCGTAAAGTTATTTATCTATAGGTAAATTTTAAGATAGCTAAACATTGATATTTCACATTAGCTCCTTCCATGATGTGTCAAAATTCTATCTCTCTCTAATTTAAATTTAACCATAAAAGAACGAAGCAATCTAAAACCGTTTTCCCAAGCATTATTAAAAAATAAGATAGGATTTTACCGCAGTTATTCAATTCACTCAAGTCCCTCACTTCTGCACTAAAGAAATCGTCTATACAAAGCCAGAATCTCAAGCACTCATGATTATGTTTTTGTCATAGTCACACACACATACACACACATTTAACCCCGCCCTCGCCGGTCTTGGGACACAATAAAAACTGTCATATCCAGGCGTTTGTTGTAGCTAGCCGAGAGATATGGCTGTGGTGTAGGGGATGAGAAGTAGCGGAGCGATTTCATAAAAAATACCGTCTAAATGGGACTTCAAATGGAATAGTTCATTCATTACAAGAATTTGGTCTTTTCTTGGGTTTCGTTTTTTTTATCGTTTATTGATAAACACATTTTATAAACATATTTATGGGTCAGAGCCCATTCGTCCCCTAAAATTTGTCCCCCAGCATAAAAGTTGTGGATTCGGCCCCTATATAGGTGCCCATTGGTCTCCTGGTACCAATTAATATTTTAATAATAAATATTCTTCAGGAGACGAATAGGCCCCTCAAAAGTTCCAGGGGACGAATGGGCACAGGGTGCGAATCTTAGGAGACGAATAGGCTCTGACTCATATTTATACGTAAACATACCAACACAAACCATTGCCAACAGTTTTTATATCTAGTTATTATTTCTTTCGTTTCTTTTTGTATTTATTCTGTCCGAAGACTGTACTACTACACTAAAAAAAATACAGTTAGCTAGATTGAGAGACCAACTAACTTACTAGCTTTAACGCTGTAAACCTAAAATACCTACATAAGTTGCAGACGATTTATCAACTTTAAATAACTTTTTATGTGTTTTTGTTGTTCTATTATGATGCCCTTACTAATAATCACTGTGTAAAGTTATGCCATGAATAAAGCCTGTGTAACCATACATTTTTTGACGTATAAACCTGTCATAACTTTATGCAGCGATTATTAGTAAGAGAAAAAACCAAATGTAAAAACCAAGCCCACTTATCACACTGCCATTCTCAATCAGAAAAGGCACAAGCATTAATCACAAGGCGGTAAGGCTATTATATTTAAGTTAATAATTACAGTACAGTTTTCCTCACGATCGCGATGTTTAACTTCACCGATATTCACTAAATATGTATCGAAATTACTTAGTATTCTAAATAAAACACTCTAGTAGAAATAAAAGTAAAAAAAAGAACAAGTAAATTCAGTATCCTAGTAATAATAATATCAGACTGTGTTGTCCCAAAATTATCCTAAAAAACCACGAAAAAAATACTTATTCTACAACTATTATTTTTCAAGTAATTAACACAAAACTTCGTAATTACAGTGTCAACATTCTGTTTTACTTTTACTGAATATTATTTAGGAAAAATGGCGTGTAAATAATAAATTAGAAAACAATCAGTCAATTATAAGTGACCTTCATCCATTTAAAAGTTTATACACAAAGAAAAAACTCTTGTACCGTATCTTAATTATTTTAAACGAATGGAGAAGAATAAGGTTGACAATCAACTTTTGACGAATCCATTATTACCATCCATCATCATTATCTCCTTAGTTATTCTCAACTAAGTTACGGCTGAATTTCAGTATAATTGAATCCAGATGAATACCAGTGTTTTTTTTTTATTGGGACGATCCCACCACGCTTTTCCCAACCACTGCAACTCCGGAAAGCCAGAATCAACAGTGAAGTCCGCCAGAAAAACGCCGAGCACTGTTTATTATCAAACTAAATAAACCCGCTATCGTTTATGAGTTGGACCTCACAGGTACCTAAGGAGTGACCCGCAGAAGCATTTGTACAAAAGAAAGCTTTTCGTCGCCGATCGCATGCAAAATACACGTAAATATTAAATTTAAATAATTTTAGAAACGTGTGTATGATGCGAGTTTAACTTTACCCGAGTAAATGTTTAGAGATAGGGGGAATAATTATGTACAGGTACTTTAGAATTATCAAAGTGATGGCCACAGAGTTCAAGATAGTTCACCGCTTTAAAGCGAAGATTCCTTTGCAGAGGAACGTGCAGAAAATCCTTTAAATTGATATTAAACCTTGTAAATAATACAACTATAAATAAAATGTCATATCTTAAGGTTGCGCTTTCTGAAATGGTCAAGAACCAATGTTACTTTAATATTTCAAAATAGTCAGAAACCAGAAGTCTAGCAATCAGATTTGTCTAACTTGTTAATTGGTCCGTCTTCCTGACGGACTAATAAGATAATCAAAAATGTTGGACACGTTTTATTTCTTTTCTCTCGTAAACGAAAAATGAAGACACAGTGCATTAAACTTCTACGCAGGGTACATTTTTTACTGAAAAACCGTCACTAGCCCTCTGGAACTTTGATGCTCTTTATCTTTGTATATTTTTTATTATTTAGGACCAGCAAAAATTTGTGTCTATTATTATTTTTGGACGTTGTAGCATGTGTCCTATTGAGTGTTTGAGTACTATTACCAGTAACCCTATACAAATTAACACTCCACAACCTCACATACTATTTATTACACTACTAGATACCCTATATCAGACGTCCAATCCAGATACATATCTATTTCCGTAATCCGTCTAACGGAAACTATTGATATCTCATGCCATAACAGTGCCATGGAAATCCATCCTGCATATTGATCAATCCTCGGGGGAGTAAATGGGAGCGTATACGTCTGCCTAACAGCCTAGTTGGCTGCCTTTGCGGGGTGAATCGAATTGTAGCGAGAGTATTACTTTGATTATAATTGTCAAATTAAAATTTAGGTAAAAACAATATCAGGTGCTGTATTTCATCGAATTATATTTTTTAAATAGATTATTTGTTGTTGTAAAAATGTTGGAAATCATAGAACAAAATTCCATGTTTATTATGTCACTAATATAGTTTTACCAGCTTATTGTTTTACGATTAACTGAGAATATCGTGCCATAACAGTGCTATGGAAATCCATCCTGCATATTGATCAATCCTCGAGGGAGTAAATGGGAGCGTACGCGTCTTCCTAGCAGCTTTGTAGCTGCCTATGCGAGGTGAATCGTATTGTAGCGAGAGAAGGGGTCTATGTTTGTCATTGTCTAATTTAAATTTAGAGAGCTTGAAAATAACATTAAATGATACGTTTTGTCGAATTATGCGAATTTATCTAGTTTTTTTTTTGTGGTTAATAAAATATTAAAAGTTGTAGTACAAAAGACGTTGTTTATTATATCAGCAATATATCAGACTAGTGGCTGCCTCTGCGGATAGAATCGTATTGTAGAGAGAGAAGTGTCTCACTTTGTGATAGTCAAATTCCGATGTTGGAAAATGCGGGAGCTGCTGTTTTTTTTTTGGAAGAATAGTAAAAGTCGTAGAGCAATAATTGGTGGTCATTGTGTTAGTAATATAATAATATAGTATTACTATAGTCAACACATCTGCGAGGCTCCCAGTGCAAACACCTATAGAAAGTATCACAACAAAATAATAGTTGTATCTCTAAAAAAAATATTAGAAGACTAGCTTCTGCCCGCGGCTTCGCTCGCGTTAGAAAGAGACAAAAAGTAGCCTATGTTACTCTCCATCCCTTCAACTATCTCCACTTAAAAAATCACGTCAATCCGTCGCTCCGTTTTGCCGTGAAAGAAAGACAAACAGACAGACAGACAAACTTTCCCATTTATAGTATTAGTATGGATTATGATGAAAATATCACACCAAATGTTACAAGAACTTCGATTACTTCTAGGAACTAAAAAACTTACATTTTTCTCTACATTTCAACTAGCATCAAGAAAAGATTTCCCTCAAAAACCAAAAATATAAAATAACTTAAGTACTTAAAATATCTCGTATTACATAATCCTGTAATAATAATTATTCGTAAAATGGCTAAAACTCATTTAAATGAGAAATAGAATTGTTTATAAAACGCGATAAGGCTAAGCTCAGCTTTGCTGAATTTAAATTTGGACAATCTTCTAAGAAGATTAAAGAATGCGAAAGGCCCTTTCTTAATTAAAAAGTCAAATTTTAACAATAAATAAATACAAACATTGGCAAGTTCTGAGCCATTTTTGAGGAGTTATTATCAGACTGTCGTGATAACCCAGTGATAAAGGAGTTCACCTCGCATGCGTAAGGTTATAGGTTCGAAATTGCACAAATACCTAGTATGTACTTACTAAATTTTACCTTAGACTCACGGATCACTGACATCCCGTGTCTCGGAAAGCACGTAAAGCCGTTGGTCCTGGTTGTAAGCCAGAGAGTCATATCAGTCTAACCAAGGTGTCCATCCTGTCGCGGTTGTGAAGGTCTGATAGGCAGTCGTTTCACGTAAAACACTAGATCCAGCTGAATCCGGTTAGTTTGGAAGCCGACCGTACATAGTTGGGAAAAGACTAGGGAGATGATGGGGATCTACGAGTACTACTTGGTGTTTACCTTTACTCAAACAGCTAAACACCAAAAATCTTTATTAATATTGATACAGATTTATAACGTTTAGATATAAATCTGTGTTAATATTAATAAAGATCTTTGTAAGTATTAGAAAAGTCGTTTGAAATATAACTATATAACTTAGTTTTGATGATAATTTTACTTCAATTACGAGATTGTCTAGTCTTCATGAATCATGGATATTGGTTACAGACGCTTTTGCCAATTTAGTATTAGTATTTTTGTCGTGCAGAATATAGGTTCTCTTTGTCTGTAAGGTTCAGTACATAAAGGGTGCCAACTGAACACCATTATAAAGCCTCCTTGTCCGTCTGTGTGTCAGCGGGTTAAGTCTTAAGAACCTTAAAAGGTAGAAAGTTGTAATTTCCACAGAATGTATACTTTCATTTATGTTTGTGTTGTAATCATTTAAAGGAGTACTCTGCATAGGAAAAGTAATAAATCGGCGTTCTTTGCTCGATTTTTGATTTTTATGTAGTGGACGATTAAAAAGTCTGTATTAAAGTCCAAAATAATATGCGATGCGTTGCTCACTTGAGCTCCAGAATGCTTGCTACAATCACTGGGTTACCACTACCCTCTTGGTGATCACAAAGAGCCCACCTTTTATTCAAACAAACTAAACTAGTTAATATAATTTACACAATACAACCCCTACAGTCCTTAAGCAAGTTCAGACCTTAAATTCTAATTCCTGCTAAAACAGAAGCACTGAGTATTGATATTTAGCATTGCACAAACAACGAGCGGTAGTGCACTCCCGTCTACTCTCCAAGGAACAGAATCCAGAAACTTAGCACTTAAATATAATTTACTGTGACATAGTTTAGTTAGTGTGTTGCGGGTTTTAGGTGGGTTTTTGCAGGGAATGTTTTGCTTGTTAAATAATTTAATTTCTTGAGACACACGCTGCTGACGGCCATGATTATAAATTAGACACAACCAAACACAGACCAAACAACAGTTCTATTGAATCTTTGTGTGAATGATTCGTTCAGTCGGGATCGAGCCCACGACCTACTAAGCCGTAGACCGACTAGAGCAACAGTGGGTCAGCCATTGACAAAGGCAATGAATTCTTTGTGATGTTGCATATCGCATATCTGGGGAAGTACTGCTGCGGCCCGTATGCTGTGTTTGATTAAAGAATATGGGTGCCGATCTTGATATTTGGCACCCATATTCTTCAAATCTCTTTTTTTTCTTATTTCGGTTGGCTTCGCTTACTGATTAAATCCACCTACGTTCCTTAGGTTCCCCTTAATGTTCGGGGCTGCAGTAACTAATAAAACTATTCCGCAATCTCTCTTCAATCACAATAGCCTCTGAGGTTTTTACACGATGCCTATGATAACAGTATGATAGCAGGGCAAATGCCTATAAGCACTAGGTCACTTTAAATCATGTTGACCATCTGCGTGTTTCTTCGTAAATTACATAAAAAAGACGATCACCATCGTCTTTGAACAATATCAAAGAAAAATGCCATTATCCAGAAATGTTTGCAAGCTGCCAAGATTATTTTAAAGCACTTGATTTAATTGTGTAGATAAAGTATTCATAATTAAGCACTAAGTTAAGCACATAATTTATTGTTCGGAGATATGGACTGGCGTTAAGCATTCCGTGCCAATTTTCTTTAAAAGAATGAGCACGTGTAACGGTTTTTAATAAACAAGCACTCTCAATATAATTTTTTTTTTACAATTTTTTTCCTTGTGTTTGGTTTTAAACTTCCGTTTCACGCGGAGACCTCAAATGATATTGTTCTAAGATATTACTTAATGTAAATAATCCACTTAAACATTCGAGAGCTATACGTACTCTTCCTATTCCTCTGAACATTATACAGTTTTGGACCATCCTGGAAACTTTCTGGGTTAAAACATTTTAATTAATTTAATTATTTTTTAATAATCCAAGTTTATAAATAACCTCACGACCACTGGATTCGTTCTTGTAAGCATTCTATTTTGCGTGCATTGCAAATAATGTAGGTAGCAATAGCCCATTAAAGCCTAACAAAGGAAAACCCTTAAGCTTTTATTATTACATATTTCACGTCACTTTTATTTTATAGTTGTTCATAAAAGCCTGTTTTTTATACTTTTTACCTTATTTTATTTGCAACACAATAAAACATTTGTATGTTAATTATACTAAGTATGTAATAAAGCTAAACATACCCGTTTAATAAAAATCATTTGACATTTTCCCGCTTTTAAAAATACAATGTTATTATAAGATTACTTTTTTCCTATAACCTTTAATAAAGACTTATAAAATGTCCCTTGTCAATTAGATAGCCTCCTCCTTTAGTGTATAACCGGTTTATTTATCAATTTTATTTACCCTCCATCGACCAATATTAGAAGAGCCATCCCTGCTAAACACTTCACTGAATTCCTTTAGAAATAACATTTCTTGTTGCACTGGTTATCAGGAATCGGTTCATAAGTCTTTGGCAATGGTAAGGGGTTGTCAACTTTCGGGAAATATTGCAAACGATATACAGGCACGTGTATTTTAGTGTTTTCTAGTACTATATGACGTTGTTTTTCAAACAATTATTGCATAGTGTAGTCTGTATCGTAAGCTATCGATCAAAAAAATTCAATTTCTGTAAAAGCTTTTCCGTGCACACGAATGTTCTAATTAATAAACGTTTGGAGTGACTGCAAATAGCGAACTTTTTAGTTTTCCAATAACCGTTCGCCGATAACTGGTAAATTAATTCTTGCAGACTTTTCATGTCATATTTTTATGTAATTTTGCGTTTTTATTGTGCAATCTGGTAAGTGATTTTAATGTTCTACATGCTTGCATTATTAACAATTCTATTTCATTTCGTTTGAAATTGAATTTCATGGTATCATTACTTATTTAAAGTTCATGCACACACAAGTCAAATGTGGTTCTAATCTTAATTATTTAGGCGTTCTCTACCCAGAGTGGTAAAGAGATAGCATGTGCATTGATACAAAAAAAAACAACATAATAAAGGAACGACTTTAAAATTCTCGTGTCACAATGTTAGTAACCTTACTCCTCCGAAACGGCTTTACCGATTTTTACTAAATTTTGTATGCATATTCAGTAGGTCTAAGAATCGGCTACTATCTATTTTTCATACCCCTAAGTGAACATTATTAACGCGGGTAAAACCACCGGAGGCAGCTAGTTATGAAATAAAATATGGCTACATTATTGGTTAGACTGATCAGACTTTCTGGCTTACCCATAACGACTGACAAAGTTCTACGAATGATAACCGGTACCAACGGCTTTACTTGTTTTCCGAGGCACGGGATGTCAGTGATGTCCAAGATTATCTTTAGAAAGTGCCTCCGAAATCATTTTTCAAACGTAGATATAATATAGGTATTAATATTTAATCTTTTTATGACCGCTTTGCTTTCTTTCACCCTTTATCTTTAGTGGGAAATTTCCTTCCCCCGCAACCTTACTTACTCTTGCACCCATAAACAAAGTAAGTGTTGCCGCACACTCAGTAACTAGTAGTGGCTACTTAAAGTGGATGGGAGCAATCATAATTATAATCTATATTTATAGATTCTAAATCAATATTTATGAATCTATATTTATAGATTTTATGATTTTATAAGATAGGAAGACAGCCCTTTTGAAGGTAATCGACGCACAATCGAAACTTCTGAAAATGACAGTTTTATTACGTAAAGGCGCACTAAAGCGACTTTTGTTATTTCAACCCCGGGTAAACGTTAACGGGGTAATGTAGAATGAAAGTTTGTATTAAAATGAGCGGGCGGAACTGCATAAAACCATTAGTGTGAAACACAGAAATTCTATCGATATTAAATGTGATAAAACTACTATAAAACTTAATTCTGTATACAACCATCAATGCCACCTCTATTAAAAAAAAACTAATGTAGTATCGGTTATATGCGGTTATCCTCTCAATTCGCATGGGAAACTAAATAACTAATATAACATCACACAGAAGATTTTTATCTTGGGGACGTCAAATCCATAATTTGACGTCCCCAAGCAGCCGGGTTCACTAACCAGTAGACCAGGGGCCTCTGGGGCCAATGCGGGGGTTGCGGAATTGTTCGAAGGAGTTACTGTGGCCCCGGAACATAAAGGCAACCGAAGGAGCATGGCTGGGCTTTAGACAATAAAAGTCTCACTCCAGATCAAATCACTTCTCCCGTCCCGTCCAGGACGCGAGAAGTGATTTGACAATTTCCCGTCCACAAAAAAAAACTCATCACAATGGTTTGTCTTAGATGGGATTCGACCACGATCAAAAGATCATTCAATTACTTGAAGCTCAGTCGACGACATCAGAAGCTCCGTGTGCGCCGCCACTAATTCTATATACACCCATCAATGCCACCACTATGAAACAAAACTAATGTAGTATCGCTGTATGCGGTTTGAGTCGGGTGGCACATCACTCCTACTTATTTATTACAGTGTTTCAAATACATATCATCCTCGTTACGCAATGATTTGTCCTTAGCGAGAATCAAAAAATGGCCCCCGTCTTAGCAGTGAGCGTCACCAACCAAGCAAGAAGTAAAAAGAAAACCTTTAGGTCAGTGTGGCATTTAGAGGTAGTATACAGCAACAGTAGTAGCTCAGTGTACGCCGTCACTCATCCTGTATACACCCATCAATGCCACCACTATGAAACAAAACTAATATAGTATCGCTGTATGCGGTTTGAGTCGGGTGGCACATCACTCCTACCTATTTATTACAGTGTTTCAAATACATATCATCCTCGTTACACAATGATTTATCCTTAGCGAGAATCAAAAAATGGCCCCCGTCTTAGCAGTGAGCGCCACCAACCACGCGAGAAGGAAAAAGAAAACCATTAGGTCAGTGTGGCATTTAGAGGTAGTATACAGCAACAGTAGTAGCTCAGTGTACGCCTGCACTAGTTCTCTATACACCCATCAATGCCACCACTATGAAACCCAACTAATGTAGTATCGCTGTATGCGGTTTGAGCCGTAGCACATCACTCACAATTCGCGGGGGAAAATGTGACTGACATTACTACTTACGGCGCGAGTTCCGGGGTAAACCTGTAAACCTATTTATTACGGTGTTATCGAGTATTTGGTAAAGTGAATACGACTGGGAAAACCTGGAAGAGTTATTCGGTCGACTGTACACGTAATCTCGTTGACTTTTTGAACTATGGAATTTTGTTGTTGGTAGGAAATGCAGGGATGAATTTGATCTTGATTGACTGCAACTAGTATGAAGTCGCGGTTATTGCTGATACATTTTGATACTAAAAAAGTGAAGGCAAATCTGTAAATAACTAAATACTAATTCTAAAAGGGTCAAAAAGGGTATGGATCTAACGACAGTCGCAGACGAAGTCGCGGGCGAAAGTTCATTTGTATATAAGGGGATGAAAAATGTTACCTACGATTTATTTTGTAATTGCGCTAATAACAATAAAATGGTTAAACAATATACACCAAAAGAAACGGCCCAAGTGAGGTGAGTAAGGTCCGTACAAACTTTTAGAGAAATATTTATAAAATTTGTTTCTGATCCAGCTGCAAGTTTCAGATTTCTTTCTTTATTATGTGCTATAGGTATAATGTTGTTCTTTTTTAGATCAAGTTTAACTTGTAACCTCCACTAATTCTTGAAAAGGGCATTGTCAATCAGATAGACGGACATCGAAGTGATCCTATAAGGCCGCTTTCACATTAGGACGTTAGCAGCGCGGCAGAAGCACATTCCTTCACATTATAGGAACAGTCGCGCCACAGTTTAGTTCAGTGTGGCGCTCTTCATTTCAAAAATGGATTCCGACGGGTAAAACATTGTTGCTTCTGCAAACGCGGCGGCCGCGGCGGCAGCGCGCGACCTCCGCGCCGCGCTTCTGTTTTAACTATGAAAATCTGACAGCGCGACAGTCGCGTGTCAGCCGTGCGACTGCGCTGCTAAAATCGCCTAAGTGTGAAAGCGCTCTAAGGCCACGTCCGCACAGGCAGGCGGCTTGCTTAGCGCCGCCTGCCTGTGCGGACGTGGCCTAACTCGGATTTTTGTAATACTATAGGAGGTTAGAAGAAAACAATGGATGAAATATTGATTGCTTCAGTTTTCAAAAGAAAACCTTTGTGGAACCTTTTTCTAAGATGAGTATCCAAATGAGTTAGTTTTCCTTTAACTTTACTGAGAAGTAGATCAAATTTTTCCCTGGTCATACGCAAATATTAATAAAATTTATCGTCAAAATTACGCAATTGTTTATATAGAACATTAAACTCCCCATAACTTGACCGTGATTTATTTATATCATGAACCCAACATGACGTATAAGGCCGTGAACTATTATTTTAAAGATGTATTTTCTGTGAGTAGTAGTTTTAGAGCTATTTTTGAAAGCGACATCTCGTCAACGTGGCGACAAGCAAATGCCCAAGGCACTTAGCGACCTACCACGCAAACCACCTCATGTGCGGCCACCCGTGTATCCAAGCAAGTAGCCAGGATGCAAGCCGCTAGGCTCTAGGCGCTAAGCAAGCCACCTGCCTGTGCGGACGTGGCCTAAGGGTTTCTTAGAAGGAACGAAACTCCAAAGAAGCAAAAAAGAACACTATCCCATCACCTTTTATGTAAATGGAAAAATACCTCATATTGTACCTACCCTTTTTGGGGAACCACACCTTTGTAATCTCCAAGATATTTTCCGTGTACCTAAGTAATACAATGGTTTTACGTGAAATCCCTTTGTAAGAGCCCCTTAGAGGTATGTTTTGGGTCTAATGTGATTGACCCTCTACAGTATTTTTGCGGTCAATTTGATTATTTTATTTCGAAAATGCCCTTTCGCTACATTACCCCCGTAAGTACTTATTTAGTGTACTTGATACGTCTTGTTAACTTATGGGGTGTTGGGTTACCAGTACGGAGGTAAAGACGCAACAGATAAATGGAAAAATATCGTTTCCAACATTTATATTTGAATATCGTAATGGCTTTATGGTTAACCTTTTGACCGAAATAGTCATGTATAGATGACAAATCAAAATGTGCCCACGGTTTCAATCCCGTGATAATTGTCTATACGTATTAATTTTATCGCGCCGAAGGCACGATTTCGTTGTTTTGACATGGCTGTCAAAAGGTTAAGGCGCCCGCCTCTCATGCTGTTTTGACGCAGCGGGCAAAAGAATAAGGCTCTCATGCATACGGTTGGAAGGATTAAAAGGCCTTGCCTTTGCCCCACAGTGGGAAAATATTGAACCTGTGACGTCATCTATCGCCTTTCATGTGAACTATAACTAACATACTACATTGCGATATATGACTTAGACGCGGCAAAGCATAGCAAGTATACAAAATCCCGACTAGAATTGTTACTAACCCACTACACAATACCCGTCTGCAAGGATTTAGTATTTGCAATGGAAGGTGAGGATTTTTACACTCTGTTGCTTATTCATTCAAAAGCCGTCGTTATTACAATAATTATATATAATACTGACTAGCTGTCCCCCGTGGTTTTACCTGTGTAGTTCCAGTTTACATGGGATTTTTTGGATAAAAACTAACCTATGTCCTTTCTCAGGCTATGGACTATCTTTGTACTAATATTCATTCAAATATGTTCAGTAGTTTTGGCGTGAAAGAGTAACAAACATTAACACACGACAATAATACACACGTACAGAAGCATGATACAACAACAACAACATGATGTATATATTTTTTTTTATTTGTAGCGCACTTTGCATGATTAAATTGTTTTTCTTTCTTTCTTTCATACTTTCACATTTTTAATATTTAGTAGGGTATATAGGTAATATTAGTAGGATTAAGGCGTCAATAAGTAAACATAAATCAACTTAATTAAGAAAAAACCATTTAGTAAAATTAGTATCAAAACAAAGACTTCATCCACCGAAAATAGCCTAGATACAAGAAATTAGATGAGATTTTATCTATATGAAGACAATAAAACATGCTTACACCAGAGATTCTGTGAAACAAACGTATGTGCCACACAAGTAGGTACCAACATTACGTAATTGGGTAAAACAAAGTATAGAAATGTCTATTTAAAGATTGTCTCACTATTCGTGGCTTTAATTATAATATTAGGGAACTTTATATATATATATTTTTTTATTATTATTATGGGCTTGCTCTTGGTCCCAGACTAGCCCGAGGGCATAGACGGAGCCTACGATGGAGCGAGCTTACCCAGTAGATGCCTATGCACTCGTTTCTTAAATCGGTTCAGTGGTTTAGCGCGTGAAGAAGAGACAGACAGACAGACAGAAAGACAGACAGACAGAGTTAAGGGCATTTATAATATTAGTACTGATAGTGACGATTCTCAATTTAATTTAAGCTCATCTTTTTAGTCCTGTCAAATTAAGACACTCCATAGATAATTTAGACGCGATTAAAAAGATGGCCACTAAAAGTACGTCGTTTTACTTCAAGCGCTGGCTAATTGACAGGACTGAACTAATATGTATCTTCTGTCCTATTCTTAATGAAATGGAAAGAGAAAGATGCCCCTAACTTAATTTTAGTTTAGTTTGTGAACAAGAGAATCAGCACCAGTGTGGGTTACTACTTTGTTTGACGGGCCTGTTGATCTAGTGGTTAGTAACCCTGACTGCTAAGCCGGAGGTCGTGGGTTTGATTTTCACCCAGGGTAAACTTGTGTGATGAGCGTGATTGTTTGTTCTGTCTGGGTTGGGTGTAGTTCATGTATAATATGTATGTTTTTATAAATCCATACTAATATTATAAATGGGTAAGTGTGTCTGTCTGTCTGTCTGTATGTATGTTTGTCTTTCTTTCACGGCAAAACGGAGCGACGAATTGACGTGATTTTTTAAGTGGAGATAGTTGAAGGGATGGAGAGTAACATGGGCTACTTTTTGTCTCTTTCTAACGCGAGCGAAGCCGCGAGCGAAAGCTAGTTATATTATAAGTACCTTTATCAGTTGTCTGGTTGCCATAATATAACCATTCAACTACTAACCGACAGCCGGTTGTCGGGCTGCTATTGTCTTTCTATTGTGTCTGGAATCCCGTGTGTTTAAAAGCTCTGCTTAATTTAAAAAAAACCGTTTCTAAAACAGCAAAAACAATTTTACCTTGCAACACGACAAAATGGCGTCATTTAGCTCGCTACCATATTTATTATTCCCGCAGTTCTGACGACAAAGTAACCTAACAGTTTATGATGCATTATTTTTAATTACTATTTGAATAATAAACTTTGTTTCAACGCGCTCGACTCGAAGTTACAGTTTACAATAGTATGCTGAAGTTTGGGACAAGGAACGAAGAAATTTTGGAGATTCTATAAGCTATTAATATTGTAATTATGAAAGTTTAAAAAACTAGGTACTGTACGGATTTTGTTGTCTTTTGGAAGTCTAAAATCGTCAATCCGCCTATAGAAAACGTGGTGATCAATGTGCCTCGTGCTTTCTCTGTACGAGAAGATCAAAATTAACATAAATTTAATTGATGTTTATTTCTGTATCTCTAATTGTTGTGTCACATAAAAATTTACTTTCTTTTATATCAGCTGCCTACTAATTTTGTACAGTCTGTTCCTGAAGCACATCAGAAAATTGCTTAGAAAATTAGAAAAACATCAGGAAAAAAATCTGACGTTTTCCTAACATTCTGCGCAATTTTCTGCGCAACTTTTACGCCATGAATTAATTCCGACCGCGTACCATGATTATTAAAGAAATGAGCAATTTGACACTAGTTCCTATCACTATCCTAATTTTTAAACCTTTACTATAATATTTCTGTATCTCTAATTGTTGTATTACATAAACATTTACTTTCTTTTATATCAACTTCCTAATAAAATTATAAAAATTAAACTTTACAATAATTTAGCTTATGCATCAGAATAACACATAGACTACGTAACATCACGGTATGACCTTCGTGAGCGGGGCAGACCAACAACACCAGGGACAGTTGACGTCTTGTCATAGTCTGTTCCCGACGCACATCCTTTTTACTTTGTCGATCCATAATTGGAGACTTCGTAACAACACTCAAATAGTTGACGCGAAGTTATGAAGAGATTTCATGCGGATTTGATACGGTTCGTAGGCTACACTTAGTTTTGTTTAATGGTTGAATAAATGACGAGGATTTCAAGGGTTGAGACTGTTCAAAGTGGGTTATATTGTCGGTTTTCGTTGTCATAACAACAAGCGTAAGTTATACTAGTTTGAATACACTTTTGCCTCGAGAACGCGAGTGCTTAGGTTTGGTTCTTGGGTTTGATGCTCAGTTTGAGGGGAAAACTGCTCTCCTTAGTGTACCGCTCTGCTCGTCCGTCGGACGGAGTTGGGAAGAGCGGTTGAAAGCGCGTTCTTGAACTGGCTTCAGTGCACGCTCAGCGTTTGTGATAGCGGCGCCCAACGTGTCATGGCAGGCACTCTGGCCGTACACTTAAGGATTTGCCACACTGTATGCGTTCTGCGGCCTGCAGTCAGGTCAAAGTAAACGCAGCCTGCATCATGTATGAACAACATTGTCGGTCTCCGCCCCGTCGCACACTGGGACCTGTTCATAGAACGTAATGCTCAAACCTCGATTTTCAAAATGAGTGTGTTTTAAAAAAATAACTACGGTAGGGTAGACTTAAGAATATATCACATCATTTGTACAAATACGGAATCAATAACTGCTATATGCTATCCAGTACATCTCAGCCCAACATGCGTTCTTTAGTTGTGCTCGCACGGTCAGATCGCATTCTATATAAAATATATTGATACCGACAATGTTGTTTATACATGATGCGGGCTGCGTTCACTTTGACCTGACCGCAGGCCGCAGAACGCATCCAGTGTGAAAAATCCTTAAAGCTTTTCCCTAATAACCGGATGCTGTTAAATACCAGTCTTTAACATGGAGTGACGGAGCACAAATATAAAAAAATAGTAAGTATTGGATATTTGCATTAGAAATTTTTCATAAGTAGTAGTCACCGCCCATCGTGCCTAAAGATCAATGACAATAGTGGTTTAATTCTCTTTGCTGAAGATAGACCGCGTAGCTGAACCGAGCCCGACTGAAGAAAAGGTGGAGACGAAAGGGACTTTTCGATAAGCACGAAAAGTTATTTCGTCTGACGCCTAATCTCTGCCGTAGCGTGATATGAACCAGGGTCATATTGCTCAGTACAATGTGTAGGGAAGAAATGAAGTAGTTTTGTGGTCTGTGACCACTCTTATGATGTTTTCTAAGAAATCATCTTAAATCATATCAGAAGTTTATACAAAGTATAAGAAAATACTTGAAAAAAGTTTAATGAAATCGCTTAAATCTTTTTAACCTACTTCATTTAGTTGCAATTTGAAACAGAAATTCACTGCTATAATTATATGCATATTATTATTTTTTTTTTTGGTGAGTGGGAAATCATCCAATGACTGCTCCCGTCCTGGGTGCGGCGGGAGGGCGTGTCAGACTCTTACTGACTAAAACCCACTCATGTTCCTTCGATTGCCTTTTATGTTCCAGGGTCACGGTGACTACTATACACATTCCGCAACCCATATGCATATTATTATGATTTAAATCCAAAACAAATAAAGAAGAACAGTAAGTTGTCTTCCACTAGTAACAAAATACAGTACAAAAAGAGTAGAAAACAAGCGAACAATATGAGTTACAATGTAAGGATTCGTAGCTCAAACAAGTAACATTGTAAGTTTACGAGACAATATTATATCATGCGGTCCATTAAGTGTTTTAATATCATGTCACTTTCGAAGCTTTATGAAGTTTGTAGACAAAGCGACGGTTCGGTTTATGGTTTAACACTAAAACTGTTTGTAATTATAAAATTACTGCACTCAAATCTGTTTGCTTCTCTCATCAAGTGTCATTAATCTAAATTTTCCTTTAATGATTTTTTCAATACAATTTTATTGTTTTGTTTCGCCTTTTCTAAGCTATGTTAGGGTCATCTTCCATGCAAATTAATCTAGCTGAATATCTCTATTAGACGCGGAACTACTGCATTTCAGACCTACACAACCCAATACTTAGGGGTATTGAGATGCCTGCCGGGGTTGCGGAATAGTTCTAATTGTTACAATGGTCCCGGAACATAAAGGGCAACCGAAGAAACAACTGTGGTTTTAGTCAGCAAAAATCTGACACGCCCCAACCAGGACGGGAGAAGTCATTTCATGACTTCTCATTATCAAAAAAATAACAAGGGCTATGCAAGTCTAGAGTTGTAATGATTGTTATTTTCTGGCTTAACTTTCAGACTGTCAAAGATCTGAAAATCAAAGATGAATGTGACTACAAGTATGACGCCAGTGAGACCACGATGAGTGATGCGAAAGCATACATAATAAGAAACGAGTGATATTCTAAACAAACTTAGAAGGTGCATATACCCTGGACAAACTGTGTGATTAGCATGATAGTTTGTTCTGTATCTGGGTGTAATTTATCTATAATATGTTTGTTTTTATAAAGTATATAAGTATGTATATCAGTTATCTGGTTACCATAACAAAAGCTCTGCTTAGCTTGGGATCAGATGACCGTGTGTGACTCGTCCCGAAGTATTTATTATATAAATTGAAAAAGCTTTTTTTTATTCTGGATTTTTTTCGGGGTTTTTATCCACATGGATACGTCAACCCCATTGTACCTTATAACTACTACATAATCTAGATAAACAAGAATCTACATATAAATATCTAGGAAGTTAATCATTGTTTAAACTTGAGTACTAGACCACACAATCTTTTAGCAGCATTCGATTTAGGGTTTGCTAAAATACTCTGAATAAGTCCGAGATCTAGAACATTTAAATTAAATTCCTTAAACAATGAATCCCTTTCAGTTTTGTTTTTAGCACATTCCATCAGCAAATGTTGCACATCTTCTACTTGGTTGCAGACATCGCAGTTTGGAGAAGCTGCCTTTCGCATAAGGAAAGCAAATTTTGCTGATGGAAAGTGTCCAGAACGAAGTCTTAGCGCTACCTTGACATAACTCCTGCTTAGCTTACTGTCATCGAACCAGGGCACGCGAGGAGGTTCACTCTGAATGGCTTTGTACCATATTCCTTTTTCCCTCGAGATCTCATCAAAGATTTAAGTTTCTGACTAACCAGCAAATTCATAACCGCCTGTCAATAGCATTAACTCATTGATTTGACTTTATCAACCCCCATGTCACCCGCAAATCGCACCGTTCATTCAAAGACTAATTAATCATAAAATTCATAGATTTTTCTCGGCAATTACAGTGCAATTAGCAGGATCGTTAGGCAAATATCAGTGGAATGTCAACCATGACGTCATATTGCTAAGCAATTAATTGCTTGGCCTATTCATCAGTAATGATTAATTAGAATGCACTGGGATTGCTGGCAAATTATAGACTGCGGGCTATGGATAATATCTAAACATTTGATTGGTGATTTTCTAATTTGCAGTGTGTTGGTGATTGGTGTGATTTAGTGTGGGAGAGGTCATTGACTTGTCCTAAATAATTCTAATGATAAAAAAGTTTATTTTTGAAGTAAGGCACAATTGCATATTTGCCTGAATTAAGTTTACATACTACGTGCTTTATTGCTTATTTTCTTTCTTCTATCTTTTTTCTATAAAATGGTTAACTGACTGTCTGATTGAGTTGCTGTTCATATATCAGCGCACAGCCCAAACCATTGACATAAAACTTGCATGGTAGGCTTCTTGTTTCCAAAGAAGAAGTTCTTTGGAAATTGTAACCCTTTTTTTTGGTGGGTGGGAAATCTTCCAATGACTGCTCCCGTCCTGGGTGCGGCGGGAGGGCGTGTCAGACTCTTACTGACTAAAACCCACTCATGTTCCTTCGATTGCCCTTTATGTTCCAGGGTCACGGTAACTATTATAAACATTCCGCAACCCCGGCAGGCGTTGGCCCTGTTGGGCCCCTTCCTGTGCTGACTCCTTCTCTTTGAGGCGCGCGTGGAACACTAACGCGCCGTCGACGCGGTCCTAGTTCCGAAATTGTAACCCTAAAATGGTAAAATAGGGAATGGAAGAATCGACATTAAAGCGTCTGAAGCCGAAAACGAAAGCTTTTACACTTTTACTAGCTTTTGCCCGCGACTTCGTCCGCGTAAAATAATAGTTCCCGTTCCCGAGGGATTTCCGGGATGAAAAATATCCTATGTTCTTTCTTGGGTCCCAGACTATATCTGTACCAAATTTCATTTATTTTGGTTCAGTGGTTTAGGCGTGAAGAAGAGACAGACAGATAGATAGACAGACAGAGTTACTTTCGCATTTATAATATTAGTACGGAAGTACGGATATTAGGACAGATAAACTTAACAATCTATCATGGCTTATATCTAAGAGTAACATGCTATCAGACCACCACAACTTAGTTTCTGGGTAACACGATACTCCTTGGTTCTAACCAAGGAGTATCGACATCGACAGATGTTTTGGTTTCTGTCTACCCGTAACGACTATCAAAGATCCACCTTTTTGACAAGAGATGGCTGTGATGTCTTAGAAATTCAGAAATAGTCAAATTAGTATTGCCCAGTTTCGAACCCTCGTGTGATAAGCAGACACCTTAACCACTGGGCCAATATGACAATAAAAATAAAGATAAAAATAAAAACACGGCACCAATGAAAACACCCGACAAAAAACAGAAGCATATCAAACAACCGTTTTTAATAACCCGCTATCAAAATTTAAACTAGTTTTGCGTTAAACAATGAATTTAAATCGTTTTTAAATAAAGAGCCGAATGAATTCAAATGTATTCACGCCAAACGCACGGCAGTATAAAACTGAAACCGCTGAAATTCTGAATATTCATCTAGATAAATATTAGATACTAAGCGAACTAAAATTGCCCGAAGCTATCTCTTAAGGCGCTCCTAAACGGGCAACATAATTGCTGCAATTTTATTGCAGCAATTATTTGAGCATGGCCCGGCAACTTCAGCAATATTGCCGGCGTTGCTCGGCAATATTTTTGTCATACAAAAAGTGTTGCCGGGCAATACCGGCAATTTTGCAGAGAGTTCGGAAACATTGCCGGGCAATGCCGGCAATGTATTGCAGCAACACAATTGCAGTAAAAAATTGCCCGTTTAGGAGCACCTTTATGTTATTACAATTTAGCTTATCTTGCGTGGAATCTTTTGAAATGCAAGAACGTTAGTTTTATGCAAGAAAACGTATGTTCTAGGTTCTCTGTTTTGAGTCTAGATATTTTTTTAACCTTCTTTTTTCATGTCTTTTGACTTTTAAATGTCTGAAGATCAACTGTATTTTTTACGTTTTAGACTAAGTACGAGTTTAATTATAATCGTTATAGGTATAGTTAGCGACTAAAGTTTATTAACAGAACGATTGTTTATTAAATACTTCGTTCAGCAGAATGATAATAATTATTGTTTGTGTTAAGATTTCAATCTCTCCCATGATTGGGGAACTACGCCAAAGTTGCGGGCTTTTGGCCTAACAACCTGGCCGGTCTAAATTAATCTATTGATAAACTTCCTAACGATTCTGCGAGTATTTAATATGACGGCTTTCTGTAATAGTTGTGACGGCGCCTATTTAGGCCACGGCAGACGGAGAACCAGCTTTTTTCCTGACCGGCACGGTGACTAGCAAGTTAAGTGACTCCATTCAACATCACGGGAGTCGATCATCAGCATCTCATCAGCATCTTTTGTAACCCACTTCTTTCCCTGAGTCTCTGTAATTTCTGTATATCCATACTAATATTATAAATGGGAAAGTGTGTCTGTCTGTCTGTCTGTCTGTTTGTCTTTCTTTCACGGCAAAACGGAGCGACGGATTGACGTGATTTTTTAAGTGGAGATAGTTGAATGGATGGAGAGTAACATAGGCTACTTTTTGTCTCTTTCTAACGCGAGCGAAGCCGCGGGCAAAAGCTAGTTTCTTATAAAAATAAACCTTTGTAAAGTTTTGCTGTCGAGTGTGAATTAGTCTCCATTACACTACCCTACACACTTCGCGACATAGTGTGAATGTGGGTGGATGAATATTCAGGTCTCAAAGGCTTTTATAAAGTGTTTCTGTGCTGGATATTATGATAGGGATTTACTATGTAGATTTATTATGTCAATGACTCCACTACCGCCCTCATTCTTAGGTAGGTAGCGTTAATTCTTGTATGCATGCTCGCTGGTGGTGTTTCCTGTTCGCAGTCATTGTGGTATTTATAAGTCTTTGGAAATTCTTTAGGTCTGTTTGTGTCCAACGTATAATTCTAAATCAGTAAGTGAGTATGGGGATAGCAAAAGTGTTAATGGCTTTGATGGTGTTTCGCGCGTTGAGGTGTGAGTGTAGTATTTTGTGTAGTCAATTTTGAAACTTTTGTTGCAATATCTTTTTTGTGTCTTTGTGATGAATCTGTTGTGGTACTGGTAATATTCGCAAAGGTCCAAATAATATTTTCCTAAAATAGTTCCTGGCGGACAGTTAAGTATTTTTTTCGTAGAATAAAATCAAACTACATATTATATAGAGTCATTCAAGAGGAAGATTTATGTGTTTAATTAAAATCCGTATAATTGTAAAGAAAATCCGAGATTTTCAAAGATTTATAACACCCATGCGAAACTGGGCCGTGTCGCTAATCCATACTAATATTATAAATGGGAAAGTGTGTCTATTTGTCTGTCTGTATGTTTGTCTTTCTTTCACGCCAAAACGGAGCGACGAATTGACGTGATTTTTTAAGTAGAGATAGTTGAAGGGATGGAGAGTAACGTAGGCTACTTTTTGTCTCTTTCTAACGCGAGCGAAGCCGCGGGCAAAAGCTAGTATACTTATAAACGATATTTTTAAACGCCATTTTGTTTCCCATCTCCAATTTTCAGGGCCAGCGATTCCAAAATGGCGCAAACACAACAGTTAGGTTAGCAGTGTGCAAGTTTTCTCTCAACTTTGGTAGTCATCCGCACTCTTGCATATTTAAATCCAGCAACTTTACAAATTTGGTTTAACAGACATTGCATCCAAGAGTTTGCGATTGAATTTTGGAATACTTGTAGCACAAGTGAATTAAGAATTAAATAGCCCTATATAAGTTATTAAGATCGCAGTTGCTAACAAAAGAGTTGATACTTTGAAACGGTTGAACTGGATTTGATGAGACATATCTCAGAATCAACACTATATAGTTCACTTTTAAGTAAAATAAACCACATTCAATCCGGTCCGGTTCACCCGTTTAATGTACGTCTTGTCACAGACAGACAGACATAAACACATAGCGGTCAAAATCATCACACTCATTAGGAAATATGGACAACCGATTGGTGCAAGCTTAAAACACGCACTGCTTTGAAACTTAACCCTGAAAACCTAGCAACGTTGGTACTTATATTTTTTGAAAAACTGCTATTTACAATTAAGGTATTTTTAACAATTTTTTTTATCGTCATATGATTACTCAAATACACTAACAACCAAACTCCGAACTCGGACCATATACATTTAGGTTAAATATTTGCTCTGTACGGGAATCAAAACTGCGACACGCAACGCAACAGCCAAACATCTAAACAATGCGCCAACTGTGCCGTTGTAAATAAAAAATCGTGCCATAAACCATGACAATAACACTTGAAGCATCAACTTCAAAGTTCCTGTCATCCCTATTAATTTCCACTCCCTAAAAGACATAATGAAAAACGTCTTCACCAAAAATAACCTCAAGAACAGAACTCACAAGAAAAAACAAAAGTTTTGGAGCAATTTGTGAGTTTCTCGTAAATATGAGTTGGGAGGTACAAAAACATGGCAAAATTAAAATTGAATGCTTTCGTTCTACGAAGTGCAGTTACTTTAAAATTGTTCTCGAGTTTTTAACTAACCAAGTGGCGTCCATCTTTGAAGAGAAAATTTTAATTTAAGACGGAAACCGGGAACGGGGCAGATGTTTTTAACCCTCGATGCAAAAAGAGGGATGTGATAAGTTTGACCGCTGTTGTGTCTGTCTGTTTGTTTGTCTGCCTATCTGTGGCACCGTAGCTTTTAAACGGGTAAACCGTACCTAGCTTTGGTTTCTAAGTATGTTTTATCAAAAAAAGTTTAGCTGTTTCGAAGATATCAACTCTTTTGTTAACTGAAATTTGATCTTAGTGCCTAGTGCGAGTTTGTTTTACGTTAACGCGATCGACACGTTTATGACGTTCAGCGCTCCGATTGGCCCGCTTCAAGCTCTTAACCAATCACAGAGCTAAACTTAGTAAACGTTTCGATCGCGTTAACGTAAAACAAACTCGCACTAGGCACTCTTAATAACCTTGTGAACTGGTTTTTATGTTTACACTTGTTAGGTACTGTACCTCTACAATTGTTATCGAAAAATTTTCTGCTAACGTTAGTCTAAAAATGTTGTGACAGTCAATAAAATTTGACTAAATAGTAAGCTGATAATTTTATTATCTACTTAATATGAAGTGAAAAAACTATTTATATCGTATTACTTAAGAATTAAAAGAAGAAAGAAGAAGTTAAGCTTATTCGTGCTAAGTTTTCTAAGTTTTACAGTAAAAGAACTTACTAAATAATATATTATATATAACCTACTTATTGCACGAAAGGGCTAGCGCTCAGCATAATGCCGAGCCCGTACACAGGCACGAGTCCACAGCGCTGGTTTTCAGCGCCGTGCAATTAGGGCTTTAAAGAGAAACATGTTTTATTCATCATTTGATAAGTAACAAAGTAAGTATATTAGTCGCACCATTAAAATAAATCAACTCTCAAGCCTTTTCCCAATTGTGTAAGATCGGCTTCCAGTCCAATCGAATTCAGGCAAATAACAGTATTTTACACGGTGCGGCCGCCTATCAGACCTCCACAACCCAAAAAACCAGACTACACGGAACCCCTTTCCTTAATAAATCTGGTTCTCAGCGTTTCTGATTTCTTACTCCTCATATTAAATCAACTAATGGCTAACGGTGGATTTTCTAGATAAAAACTGAAACAATAACTTTGCCTAATATTTTACTGTTTTACGGGATTTAACGCGCACGTACCTTTTTATTTGTTTTTTGCTTGACGTTTCGGCAGGGTTACACCTGCCATGGTCACAAGGTACGTGCGCGTTAAATCCCGTAAAACAGTAAAATATTAATATGCAACGCGAAAGTTTAAAGTATAATAAATAACTTTGCCTGACTCAAGAATAGAACCTATGACAGACATTCAGCTCTGATAACGAGACCGATGACAGGGCAGTCGAATCTTTCATAACAATAAAAAGCATGAGGAATTTTGGAGGCATACAAATTTCAACTGTATTTGGTACGGATTTTAGTACATTATTAACCTTTCGACGACCAAGCGACAGCTGGCTGTCGCGCTGCTATTGTCTTCTATTGTGTCTCAAATTACGTGTGTATAAAGGTTTAATTGAAAATAACGATCATGTTGCTCTATTGGGCTAAACCCTACACATCTTCCACGGCCCACTTCCAAAACAGCAATACCAACTTAAATTACCTTTCTCGCCAAAAATGGCCCGAAAAAGACCATCTCAATCATTCTTCGTTAGCTGAACAACTTTTTATGGGCAATTGCTTTACAACAATAAGTGGACCCGTATATTATGGGGTGAGACAACACAATTGCTAGCTTGAAGGTGCTAACGTGATCCTAACTTTGCCCTTAAAAGAGTGTGTCCACTACACCGTAACGTCACAAAACTTAGCAATGCATATAATATCAAGTTTCAGAGTTATAAGAAATGGAGTGAAAAGTTTCTTATTCTTCATTGAAAAGGGACGGTCCTCCCATGCCCGACGATTCGATGGTTGACGAGATGTTTTATGTATGCTAATGTTGCGACAAACTGATTGTGCAATAAAGAAGTCAGTTGTGGTTCACATGTGTGGCGATAAATGTCCAAGAAGAATGTGCTGAAACTCCGCTGCGATCTCAACCGCGTTAATTTAAGTCTTTGCTTACTATTCCGTTTTCGTAAGTCATATATTTAGTATAATATTCTGAAGTATAAGCTTAATCAAAATCAATTCAGGAGTTTTCGAAAAAGAGCGACTAACATCCGTCCATCCGTCCTCCAAGTTTTCACGTTATACTTTGTGTCAAAAGATAATTATATGCCCATGCCTACACTAGACCGTTCCGTTACTAAACAACACCATGCACCGTGACGTGCTACGAGTTTACACGCAATATTAACATTAGTTGATGAAAATATTTTGTCGGAGCAATTGGTTGAAAAACTCAATAGTACCTACTATTTCCTCGACCAATTCGAACTTCCCACCCCTCGCTAACGCTAACAAGGAGAACTGAGAAAACGAAAAACCGCGAATATGACATTCCGTTAAAATATTCTAGATCAAAATAAACAATTTCATGTCTAACAGATTCATTTATGTTTTGTAAACGACGGTTAAAATACCTTTTTTGGTCTAATAGAAAAAAAATATTTGACTTTGACTTTGATTTTGACATAACATCTCATCCCATCCATCTCATCTCACCTCATGTTTGTCCACATGCGTGATACGTACGCACGCGACGATACATTACGGTGTAATGGGCATCCTCCTTAAAAAATCTAGTAACAAATTAAGAAGAATGGTTGAACTTAAATTAAAATCTTAACTGACTCTCAGCGGTAAATTTATGTTTGTTGTCTACTTTAACCGGGCGAAGTTGATACCGGGTTTTCTTGTTGAGTTATTAAGGTTTTGTCTCATTTTTTTCTTATGAAAAATATTGCTGTAATAGAGAATTAATTTCGGAAGGTTATGATGGTCTTTGTTTAGTATGAGTTTAACGTTGAATTATTTTGCTTTTTATGAATGCTATTATGCTTTGGGCAAGATAAATGTACGTTGCTAGCACGTACTTTGGTGTAGTTATTACCTGTATCTATCTTGGCTTTTGTATTTTGATAGATGTGCAATGGTGACAGTAATATTATCTTTGAGTTTTTAGTCCTAGGCTCTAGTAATTATCCGTCTTGCTGATAGCCACGACACAGGCTGTGCCTAGTGTGGCTCTCATTTTAACTCTACCATGTACCTCTTGTGGAATAAATAAATATTATTATAAAAAAAAAATATTGACGGTTTGGTTGGCCCAGAGGTTTTATTAAGGTGTTAGAAACAAGGATTTGGTTTAAACTCACTCACAAAAATGCTCCTGCAAAGCATTTTTTTCTTGTTATTACTTTCGTTGCTTAGAGACAACAACACTCATGGCGAGATAAATAAACGTTTCTTAGCACTGACTTTGACTTAGTTATGTTCCGTCTCTATCGCGTACTTGACTTTTGATGGTAGTGTAACAGTGACAGGTATAGTGCTCAGCCAAAGTATGTGCTAAGTGACGTCTATTCATTTCGCCACAAGAGTTTCTCTTACATAGTAGATGCGTTTACTAACATATAAGCTCATATAAACTAAACAACTAGATTCAAAACAAATACCCGCAAGTCATACAAATATTTGTCCCAAGCAGAAATCGAACCGTAAGTATAAGATTCTACTACGGGCTTCTGCTGAAATTAATTTAATTAATTATGTTAAGGTAATATTCCAATGATTCCGTTACGGTTTGCACTCCAGCTAAACATGGATACAGCTATATCTACTATGTAAATATGCACTCCTAGTACCTGTTTTCATTGCATCACGAGATTTTTTAGAGGAGTTCTTCTTTGCATTGCATTTTTTAATAGATCGGATGGCAAAAAGCTTACAGCTGCCTTGATTAGTAGTGCTAGGGGCAATGTCATTTGCCAAAGTGTTGTTAATTTATTAACACCTTATTCACAAACGTAGAAGGGAGGCCTTGATGCCCTAAGCATTTTCTGCCGGTCAACCATTGGTGGTGCAGAGATATTTATATTATATTGCAGGTGCATTTAAGAAGAAAATATGTATTAACAGGATAGAAATTTGTTGTCATCCCAGCGACAACAATGATAAGCCTCCTCCTTGACTTACAGAGATAGATAGATAGAATAGGATTTGAGCGTCTGTCTGTCCGTCCGTCCGCGGCTAATCTCAGAGAATATAACGCGTTGCAAAGGCCTTATATTTTTAACTAGTGAATCGCTCCAGTTCCGTTTGGATGTTATAGGAACCTGGCTTCCTCTACATGATTTATGTATTATATACATACGTACGGTCAGCAAAGTAGATAGGTATGCAGGGCCGTCATCTACAATTGAGGTTTTCTTGAATACCAATGAATGTATTAAAATTAAATTTAACCTAATTGAAGAACAAGAAATTTTCTACTAAGTATAGTTAAAAAATATATTAGAAAATATCCGTGGGTTTTGAGAAAACTCGGCCCAGCATACTAATCTACTTTGCTGACTGTACCTTCCTTTTAAGTAACTGTATCAATTATAAATAAACACACAATAAACACATACCATAGACATCAATGGAAACAAACCACAACTTAGTAGTTAGTGTGCACATCGGGTGCAAGTTCTCATAATAACAATTGTTTTACTGCTCACCTCCTTTCGGACAGTCCGTTATTGTAGTATACAGCGTGAATGAATATTTATCTCGACTTGGGAGAGCAATGAGCATTCGCTCTGCTTCCCTACAAATTATTGTCTGGTAACTGAAGCCATTTTTTTTCTATTTTTGCAGCTTTTTATATAGAACTTTGCGAAAGGAAATTGAGAGAAGATATTAAGTATTATTATACACGGACGAATGTGTACATTTGTGTGCACTTGGTAGTCGCTTTTGTATGTTAATATTATCTCCACTTACCTAATATAAGTGAACTCTGAAGTTGTGATCTTAATTACTTCAGGAGCATTTTTTTTATTTTGATTTTTTTACTTTCTTGTTACACTGAAGTCACGAGCATTGATAATAATGTTTGCAAAGAGGCATCTCCGGAACTAATGAACCAATTCTAAAAACGTTTTCGCAAAATAAGCTAGATACATTATTCTGGAATTTTAAGTTAAGGCTACAAATTAGACATGGATGAATACAAAGACAAATGGGTACGTTTGTTTGTATGTTCGTCAACTCTTGTAAAGACTAAGCATTGGTATGGACCACAGAATTCAGAAGTGATTTTGTACAATTTTGCAAAAATCACATACAAAAAAAACACATCACCAATATGCAATTGAGATACAAAATCAGGTTGACTAGCAGTTGAACACAAACACAGACCTACAGAGCTCCTATTAACCATGGACTGAAGAAAAGACCAATTAGTATCTATAGTTCTCCTACTCGCATCGGTCAGTGCTGAGGGTCGTGAGCACTTCCCAGAAGCTTTTGGTAGACGACTTGACACTGTCTGTGCCTATTTGCTGCCAAGTGTAGAGCACTGTGAACTGTGGTGTTGAGGGTGGTGCGGATCTGGTGGCCTAACATAGCGTCTTAAAGCGAGAGAAGTTCCGCTGAGGGAAAGAGACAGAGCTATACAATAGTCGTCTAGCGTCATCTCGTTCCCTTAACTTAGCGTCATCTCGTTTACGCGATTCTACCACGTAATTTACTTCCTTCCACCTGGTCAGTGACTATCAACTTATCCAAGTTATTGTCATTCTTTCTGGCAATGTGACCAAAGTACTAAATCCTACGTAAACTGATGAAGAATTTGTCTCCTTGTTTTTATCTTTAGCTATTGCAAGAAGGGTAAGTTAGTACGATGTGCTGTCCAGTATCTACAGTATATGTATAGGTAGCAGTAATTTTGGAGGAGACCTATATCCAATATCCAGCAGCGGACATAGAATGATGATGGTGATTAATCAACTTCCAAATTACGTTAGCGCTTTTAAATATTAATCTCCTACTCCAGACTGAAACCCAATAACAGTAAAACAAATCAAAACTATTTCTCACATCAAATTAAAACTTACTAGTTCAATATTTAATGAAATTCCTATGTAACAGGAATGTTCGTCTAATTTACTACTGATTATCTGTCTTTCTGTGTTCGCTACATTCATTCCGTCGGTCGTTCGCGGTTGAATCGAAAACTTTTCTAGTTTTAACCGAAAGGAATTGGATTAAACTGGTAACGAGCGGAGACTGGATTATTTGACGCTACGCGATTGGTCGAATGCACTGCTCGCTTTTTGTATTAAAATAAATTTATTCTGTACATGAAATTAAAGTTTTGTTTACGATGTTTTTGTAAAGTTATTTGTTACTGTTTTGCTACCGTAAGGCGTTGTTTTGTGGGTTTGTTTGTTCGGGATTATTAGATAATGGAAATTATTCAGTTTTGTCTTGTTTACTCTTTACAAAACGGTTGAAAACAATAACAAGATCTTTTTATTGTTTTTCCGGGTATGTACCAAAGTAACTTTTGCAATTTATGTGTTATATAATATGTGTGTAAGTTTTTCTGAGACATCACCGACATCGATGAAGGTTGGTAGGGTCAGAGCCCGTACGTCCCCTAAGATTCGCACCCTGTGCCCATTCGTCCCCTGGAACTTTTGCGGGGCCTATTCGCCCCCTGAAGAATATTTATTTTAATTCATTCTTCTAATATAAGTACATGTATATAGTCCTGGTACAGTCGCGCAGAAAAGGGTAAAATAAAAATATAATAATTCCTTAAATATCATGTTTAAGTATTTCAAATAAGATTAAGTTTAATAAAATGCCTCTAGGCTCTAGGCATAAAGTCAGTCTTCAAAATAATTAATCGATTCGTCGATCGATCGTTTTCTATTCACCACTTCACGTTACTGCGCGCCTAGTACTTTGCATTGATTAAGGTGATCTTGTGAGAAAATTAAGGAATACAGTGAATTTTAAATTTTCGTACATGACTACTTCACGTTACTGCGCGCCTAGTACTTTGAATTGATTAAGGTGATCTTGTGAGAAAATTAAAAACACAGTGAATTTTAGATTTTCGTACATGACTACTTCACGTTACTGCGCGCCTAGTACTTTTGTTCTCTTAAGTTTTCAATCATTAATACCCGTTTTTTAACAAGCCATTCGTAAAGAGACAATATTACATCGTAAGCCTATCGACAGGTTACATTATTATCATGACGGATTATCATTCATCGTAGCTCTTTTTTCAATGATCTGTTATGATTTATTAAATTAATTGCGTTAATAAACTGTTCACAAGTGTACTATGTTAACCGTTTTTAGGTAAAATATAGGTGATTTTATCTCAGGGGACCAATAGGCACCTGAATAGGTGCCGAATCTTTAACTTATATTGTGTATATATTAGAGGAGACGAACGGGTACCTTAAAAATAATATTTTTATTAAAATATTAATTGGTCCCCTACCAGGAGACCAACGGGCACCTATATAGGGGCCGAATCCACAACTTTTATGCTGGGGGACAAATCTTAGGGGACGTACGGGCTCTGACCCGGTTGGTATCGGGTGAAAACCTGGACTTATAATAAATATGCGGTCGAGTTTCGAGTGGAGTATAAATACGAGTCTGGTAGTATCTTCTTTGTATGAGATTAAGCTTTCGTCCTTTGAGGACAAATGGACAAAACACCACGTATGTTGTATACCTAGCCCTTTATGATTCCAGATGATTTATCGACTGTAAAACATATAAAATCCCGGGCAAAAAAAAAAGTTTTTTTAAAAGCTTTATTTTAAAAGAGAGTTATTTTGAAAAATTGCCCGTGCTTCGTAAAACACTGAAACTCGTCGGCCCCGGTTGTCATTCGTAGAACTTTGATAGTCGTTACGGGTAGACAGAAGCCAGAAAGTCTGAGCATTCTAACCAAGGGCTATCGTATCGCCTAGTAACTGGGTTGTGGAGGTCTATAGGAAGTCGCTTCACGAATCAATGAAAATAAACAAAGTCATATTGTAAAAAAAAAACAAAAAAAAAACAGCCACATTTATGGTTCTCACAACTTTTTCAAGAAAGCCTTTTAAAGAATATTGCTCCAATCGACTTAGAAGACCCTTCGTCATTTATTAAGTTAAAATATTTATAGACAAAACTGTTTACTTGGTCTTTAATTAAATTTTGTAAGGAGTAATCGATTTTATTAAAGTAAATACTAATTGTAAATATTAATTGTAAATACTTTTGAAATAGCGAACTTTCCACCATGGTGGGACAGGAAAATGGTCAGTTTTCAGCTTCCGTAGTTTCTCTAATGAAATCACAGTCCGGAGATGAAAATCTAGATTTTGTTAAAGATATTTTAGTCTATTTCTGGCTGTAATAGGGTTTCAATTTGCATGTTAGACGTTATAATTTGGATTAAAGGAGTAGAAAGATTAGGTATTAAAATGGATTTACTTTTTTTTTTTTTTTTTTTGGTGAGTGGGAAATCATCAAATGACTTCTCCCGCCATAGGGCGGCGGGAGGGCGTGTCAGACTTTTACTGACTAAAACCCACTCATGTTCCTTCGGTTGCCCCTTATGTTCCGGGGTCACGGTAACCATTATATGCATTCCGCAACCCCGGCAGGCGTTGGCCCCGTTGGGCCCCTTCCCAGGCTGACTCTCCTTGGGGCGCGCGAACACTAACGCGCCGCCGCAATGGGGCCATTACTGGCACTCCATTGCGGCCTCGGTAGTCGCGGCGGCAGCGGCGGACGCGGCAGCAGCGGGGGCGGCGGGGGCCTCGGCAGCAGCGGGAGCGGGAGCGGCGGCAGCAGCGGGAGCGGCGGCAGAGGGCTTTCCTCCCTTTCCTCTGGTCCTGGCGGGCGGGGCGCAAGCCCTGCCCCCAGCCCGGTGATCGGCCGGCTTGCCAGCTGCCGCACATGCGGAGCAGTGCGGCGCGGCGGTGCACGAGCCGGCCTTGTGACCGGGCTGACCGCAGCGGAAGCAGTCGCCGCTGCGGTCTACCTCCGAGGTGCAACGGACACCGACATGGTGTCCTACCTGGCACCTGAAGCACCTCAAAGGCTTAGGCTCCAGCAGCTTGACCTGCGCCGAGGTCCAGTCTCCCACCAGTAGTTTGTGGCCCTTCCCCGCAATTGCCTTTGCCGCCGGTACGGGGCAACTCACGATGACCGCTCCCAACCCGGAGCGGTCGAAGCGGATGGCGCCCACCCGCACGTCGCTAGCAGGACAGCTCCCCGCCTTGGTGACGGCGGCCACCAGCTCCTCGCTCGTGACGGAGTCGTCCAGGCCCGTGACGCGCATATCAATGCGCATTGTAGGCCTGGACACTCGCACCTCCTCCGCCTGGAGCGACGCCCGCAGCTTCTCGGCCAAGGCATCGGCGACGGGGCCGCTGGCCACCCCTGGGACCTCCAGCATGCGGGCTCCAGTCGCCGTGACCCGCAGCCGCACGCCCTCCGCCGCGCCGATCTCGGCCAGGTTGACCGCCGCTTTCGCCTTGGCCAATACCGCCCCGTAGGTCACCCCCTTCTTCTCCGCGTCCGGCTGCAGGGTGATTACCACCGCTGCAGACTTAGGGGCGCGGAGCCTGGCCGCGAGGCTCTTGGCCTTGCGGCGCTCTTGCCGCCGCTGCCGCTTCTTGGCGGCCCTAGCCGCCTTGGCCGCCTTTTTTCCCTCCCCGGCGACGCGCCAACCGGGTTCGGTTGGAGTCTCGGCATCCGTAGGAGGAGGGGGAGGCGGTGAGGAGCGCTGTGCAGCTGCACACGCTGCGGGTGCCCCCACCACTCTAGGCTTCGCCGCCTTGCCCTTTGCCGGCTCCAGCGCGGTGGCACGCCTCGACGTCCCCGCCACTGGTGCCGCAGCCACAGCGGCAAACGATGCCGCTGGCTCTGCCGCCGACGCCGCCGGGACCGCTCGACTGGCCGCGAGCGGGGGCCGGAGGGCAATGCCTTCCAGCACCGTGAACCGGCGCTGGAGGTCTGCCATGCCCTGCACCAGGGTCTGGATCTGGGCCTGGAGCACCTCCATAGGCTCCTCCGTGCGGGTCCCATCGCCCCGGAGCCCGGCCAAATCCGCGCGCAGCTCGCCATTCTCTCTGCGGAGCGCCTCTATATCCGCCCGCATTGCGGCCAGCTCCTGAGACGCCGGCAAGCTGGCCTCCTCCAACACTGCCTTCATCGAGGCGGTGGCCTCGACGATGGCCTTGTCTTTCGACCCTTTCTTCTTTTTGTAGGCCACCGACGTCAGCGCCGCTCTCACCACCCTCTCCAGTTCGGTCTGGTACTCCGTGGCGCCCGTCACGGCGGCTGGCTCATCCCGCGGAGCTGGCGCAGAAGCCGCTCCGGGGTGACGCCCCTCCAGGGCGAGCCTTTCGGCTCGCTGCGCAGCCTCCTGCGCGGGGAGCTTACGCCCCCCTCCTCCAATCCGGCCCGCACCCCGCCTGCTGGTGGGGATTTTGGGAGCCGGAGCCATCGCCTCACTGTCGGAGGACGACGACGCGCCCTCCGACATTGTCCGCTTCCTACTGCGGTCTCTCCGCCCACGCCTCGGGCTCTCTGAGCTCGAGCTTTCTGAGCTCGGGCACAGCTTCGCCGACCGCACTACCTTCTTCCTCTCCTTCCTCTCTTTTTTATTTTTCTGCTTAAAAGTGTCCATACTTGATCCCACGAGTATGGGGGATTTAAAATGTACACCCAGGGCAACCCCCTGTCCCTGGGCAAGTGTACATTTGTAACCCAACCAGAGGGTCCACCGGTTCCCTGGCTGGGGGTGCGCTAGAGACTGATGCGCCGTCCACAAACAGACGACACTACTCCTCAGCCATTCGTACCTTCGCCACGCACCAGAACTTGGTATTAGAGGTAATTTTTTATAGAGGTTGTCTACCTCGCGGCCCGGGCGGTTAAGCCAAGGCCCTCGACCCCCGTCGAAAGTCAGAGACATGACCGTAACAGACTACGGGGCTACGAGATCAACGGGGGCAGCTAGGGATGACGACCCCCAGCTGCCTGCTCTGCGGCAGGGTGAGTGCACGCAGAGCCCGTTCCCCGACTCCAACACACACTGCCCTCTGCTACTCAGAGGGACAGGTGGTGGAGTCCTCCGCGACAGAATATTGGCAAGTGGGCAACGAGACCCCACAGGCACAACGTACCCAATGACGAGTCGTTGCCCACCTCCCAGGGTGCACCGTCCCTCGGACTGGTCTTCGCCCCGGAAGAATCCATAAGCGAACTCCAGCCCTCGGGCACACGAGGAGGTTTTCTGTCCAAGCACCCCAAAAAAAATGGATTTACTGGATGTTTCATTTGTAAATTGACAAATAAAATTTTACATACATGTCAGTAGAGAGTTTTGCTTTTTTAACGAAAAATGAAGACGATGTTTCTTAACAGACTAACTCGTCATGTTTTCATATTTTCATTTGATTTATCAAAAATAAATATAATATAATAATATTTTTATGTATCAATTACAAAAAAAACAACATTGGTTGTGTGGTTTTAAAGATCTAAAGCGACACAAAGGAACAGACAGTAGCAAGCGACTTTGTTTTTATACGGGAAATAATATTGGTTCCGACAAACAAATTAATCTCCAGCGATCTGTGGCCGACTATTATTCTAATTAACCAGCGTTTGAATTACCGACAAAAAATCCAAATTCCCGAATAGATTACTAAATCTCCGACAAAATTACTAAGTTACCGACAACAGAGATTTCGTCAAAATAATCATATTTTTACAACTTGCATGAACTGTTTTAATTTCTATTGTTGGTTATCAAATTTATTTTTTAACTCTCAATAATAATGAAAACTGGTGTCAATCTAAACTTTAGGGCACCCCGACTCGGACAGGTTAGGTTAGAAACCTTCGTGGTTATTTTTTTATAAGCCACCTAGAAGTAGGAGCCCCGTGAAGCGGGGCTCCGTCGACCCAGCCCACCCTCGATCATGTATAGAATAAAAGTAAAGGTTAAAATTACAAAAGCATAGTTAAAAGCATAGTTTTAGTTGAACGTAATTAATGCTGGTAGAAAAGTATTATAGCAATAAACGTTGATGTTTATTGTTCGGAGTTTTCAGTATCTCATTCGGTCGTTTCGTCATTTTAATTCGGTAAAAAGTAGTCGGAAAGTTAGTATTTTAAGCAGTAAATTTAATATTTTGAGTAAGTACAACTCTTCTTTTTTTGTCGGAGCTTTTATTACTACCTTTTTTATACTAGCTTTTACCCGCGTCTTCGATGTCGATACTTCCACCCCCTATTTTACCCCTTTAGGGTTGTAATTTCCAAAAATACTTCCTTAAGAATCACTCTGTCTATTAAAAAAACCGCATCAAAATCCGTTGCGTTCTGTTTTTAAAGATCTAAAGCGATACATAGGAGGTGACAAGCGACTTTGTTTTATACTATTTAATGATATTACCGCGAGGGACCGCCAGTCAGTAATTGATGTAAACAAAACTGACAACTTTTATTTACCTTCCCAATGTACCTATTTTCCCTTTAAATAGGAGTTTAATGTACTCCTAAACTAGATAAAGCATATTTATGAAAACAGGTGGACCATAAAGTGGGCATCACAACTTAAATTGAGAATTTACGTTTCGGCAGCGGTCATTAATTTTTGATTGCTTTCTGTATAATAAGTCTATTTGCATAATTCTTCTTTGTTTTGTATTAGTACCTTTATACTGTTGTTTGTTTATTTAACAGACAATAATATATTTCAGGTACAGTCTCTCAAACTTGCCAATGTGTGTTTTTCGATTAATATCACAGGATTATGTTACTGACTGTTACTGATAAATGCGAAAGTAACTCTGTCTGCCTATCTGTTACGCTTAACGCCTATACTACTGTACCGATTTAAACAAAATGTGAATATCAAACAGACTATAGCATGAGAAAAGATAAATTATATTTCTTTACGGATAATTATCGACATCCACCCGGGCAAAACCACGTGCTAAATGTAGCTTCTCATAAATCGCACTCACAAACTATGACATATAAAGTAGGATAAGCGGCAGAAAATTTTAACGAGCTTAGAGTCCTTGAATGTCCCTTCCAGCTTAGGTATTTAGTACCCTTAAAAGCAACATCATAGCCAAGCCACACACAGGCACCAAACTTCAATCTCTTAGGCACATATTCATCACCCTCACAATCCTTTGTAATCCAAAAATAATATCCCACCCAGCGAAGATTAAACCCAAATTACATAACAATACAACTGTACATAGCGAGTATCATACAAACTTTAAGAAAGCCGCCGTGTTTCAGTTTTACAACACCCTGAAGCCGGGCACAGAACAACAAATATATAGACAGTACCTTTTATGCAAGTAAGCCCGGCTTTCACTAATAAGAGACCTGAGCCCGCCAATCTATTAACAAATATAAAAATGCACAAAAAAATATGATATTTAAACACTTATGCCCTTACTAATAATCACTGTGTAAAGTTATGCAATGAATAAAGCCAGTGTAACCATACATTTTTTGACGTATAAACCTGTCATAACTTTATGCAGCGTTTATTAGTAAGGCGCTTATATTATAGTTGTTGTTGTTCTACGAAACTCTCCTTCTTATATTTGAAAGCCTAACATAATTGCCTTAATTTTGAGTTAAATACACGCCTACACTACAGTCACACCAATTGATCCATTAATCTCATATTGTTGTCATAACTAATATTTATTGGGTTATGAAGGTCTCAAAGGCAGTCTCTTCAAGATAAAACCTGCGTTTTTAAGTTGCGTTGATTTGACTAGAAGGCATAGGGTCTACTGAGGAAAGGCTAAGCTGAAGATCAAGTTAAGTGGCCTTGGGTTTGGCCTATGTTTTATGTACAGACACAGACAAATGGTAATGATGATGAGTCAATAGTTAGAAAAACTTGTGTCATCGTTGGATATAGGTAGTGAAGTGAAGAGAACTTAGGTCTCGGCGTGTTCCTCGCCCCGCCTCTTTGAACCGCCGACCACAGCCGAAGATTGCCGAAGGCGCCCGAACACGTGAGTGCCACATCTATACACTTATTACTCTATGACAAGAGTACGAAGTTTAGAAGCATCTCGGGAGTTCAACAATTAAACCGGCGAACTTATTCTCTTTAATACCGTGTCTGCAAATTATACAGTTTAATCTTACTGCTTAACAAAACTTTACACTATGGAGTTTGTGGCCTTCGCGAAATCATTTTGTTTGTATAATTTATTTGTGTGAATGCTCGGCTGGAAGTTACATGTTGTGGATCAAATGTTAAAAGCGCTTCTGTTTTATTTAATACTAGCTTCTGCCCGCGGCTTCGCTCGCGTTAGAAAGAAGCAAAAAGTAGCCTATGTTACTCTCCATCGCTTCAACTATCTCCACTTAAAAAATCACGTCAATTCGTAGCTCCGTTTTGCCGTGAAAGAAAGACAAACATACAGACAGACAGACACACTTTCCCATTTATAATATTAAGTATGGAAGTATGGATTCATAGTTCTAGGTAAGAATTTTTTATAGTTGTAATGGAGAGCAATGACAGCTAAACCATTTAAAAATTAGTCATTGGTGCTGATTCTCTTGTTCACAAACTTAACTAAATTTAAGTTAAATGCACCTTTGTCTTTCCAGTTCTTAAAAAAAAGGACAGAAGATACATAGACAGCGCCTAAAGAAAATTGCCGTACCTATATTTGGTCGCCATGTTTTTAATCGCGTCAAATCTATCTATGGTATGTCTAAATTTAACAGGACTTAACTAACATTTTATCTTCTGTCCTCTTCTTAATGAAATGGAAAAGAAAGATGCACTAAACTTAAATTTAGGTTAGTTTGTGAATAAGAGAACCGGCACCATTGTCATCACTTCTCTATCCTTTTCCAACTATTTGAGGGTTGGTTTCCAGTGTAACCAGATCCAGCTGAACACAATATAGTGACTGCCTAGCAGACCTCCACACCCTGCACTGGGTAACACGATACTCGAAAATTTTACCGCTCAGACAAATAATCTTGGAGCAAACGGCACAGATAATAAATAATTCCTTTAAAAAAACCGTTTTTATTTATTACTTTTTAGTGTGATTTTACTATATCTCCTCCTAAATTGATATCTTCAAAAATAAGAAAAAAAAATTAAAAATACTTTTCTACAAATCGCACCAAAATCGGTTCAGCCTAACGCGAGACAATCGCGAACAAATATTATTACATACATATAGATCAAACAGAGAACCTTCTTTTTTGAAGATTAGTTTAAAATAATTATTTTTTTACCCTGCATTGTTTGTCCACATTTTCCTTTATTCTTTTTTTCCGTGGGCAATGATCAAAGAAGTCCTAAAATGAGTTTTCAAGGGGAAAACGGTGATCGTTCCGTTTTATCTGCGCACTCTGAAAACGAATTAGTATGTTCACAATTTAATCTCTAAATGTTCCGTACAATTTGCGGATAGTTTTCTTCTAGTTTAACTTGACTATTTTCTAGATTATATCCGTCTGTGTCTGTGTTTTAAATGGTTTTAAGTAAAAATAAAATTGTATCTACACTATAATATAATATAGGCGACGAGTTTATTTGTTTCTTTGGTTGAACGCGTCAATCTTAAAAACTACTAGTCCGATTTGAACAAGTTTTTGTGCCTCATTTATCCAGGAAAGCTACAGGTCATATAACATCGCGCTACTACCTGTGGTAGCCTAGTAGTAACCAAAGATGCGGGTACAAACTAGTATTTATATATTTTACAGTAGGTACAAAAATAAGATGTAGCAACGACATTTTTAATTATTATTTTTTGATGTGAAACATCTATTAATAGCCGCACGTAAAACAAAGTTCTGGCGTGGCGACGCATGCCGTGGCGACGCGTCGCCACGCTATATGATGGTGTATATATACAGTCACAGTCTTGTGTACTGTGTGGCGATGATGTAATGTCTATGTTTCACATATGCCAGGCGTCGCGTGACCTTTCACTTTTTTTTTTGTTTAAACAATGAGCCAGAAACAATTGATCTGTAAACCTATCCGTCTGATTGAGATTTTTTTTTATGAGGGACAATATTATACACTACAAAACATCACGCAACGACCCACGATAGGGAGTAGTAACTAAACTTAGCTGAGATTATGCGGGTGAACCCTGCCTAAAACAGTTAGTTAAATAAGTGCACACGCAGATCTCGAACACGCAACCTCGTGTATGAAAGGCACTCACCTTAACCTCCAGGCCTTCACGACATTCTTAATTTTATGTCTTTTGACATTTGGCAAATTGTTTAGGTAACGTGGTTATTACTTTAACTTTTAACACAAATTCAGTTATAAGAAATAAAGTTACCTCCTATTAAAAACTGTTATCTATGAAAACACAGAACAACACTCACACACTGTAACAGCTTTTGTTGTTTTTTATTTAATTTGAAAAATACTTTCAATTATTTATTCATATTTATACCTAATTGACTAGCTTCTGCCCGCGTCTTCGTCCGTGTGGAATAATATCTCCCGTTCCCGAGGGATATCCGGGATGAAAACTATCCTATGTCCATTCTCGGGTCCCAGACTATATCTGTACCAAATTTCATTCAAATCGATTAAGTGGTTTAGGCGTGAAGAAGAGACAGACAGACAGACAGACAGACAGAAAGACAGAAAGACAGAAAGACAGAAAGACAGAAAGACAGAAAGACAGACAGACAGAGTTACTTTCGCATTTATAATATTAGTATGGATTAGTAGAAGAACATAGTACCTGCTTAGTTATTTATGATGCTACTATGTGGGGTCTGGTGACCTGTAAACCAGGTTTTATCTAAAACCTACTTCATGCACCAGCTCTAAAAATGTGATTTCTTATAGTTAGTTAAAACTATTAAGTGATACAAAACCATTATGAGACAAAATAGAAGAACTCATTGTAATTATTAACTCTTGTAGGTAGTCCAGAATCTCAAATAGGAGATTCAAAGTAATTTAACCAAGCGTAATTTCGCAAAAGGGACTGAGAAGCGGATTGAAAAACAGTGAGTGCAGCGTCTGGATGTGAACTGTTCAATTAGGCCACGATTTCTAACTCTTAGTAGAAGCCTATCTTTGACGGTGGCAATAAAAAAATAATAAATATCTTCGGACAACTCGCACACTGTTATCTGATTCCAGGCTAACTGAAAGAGAAACAGAAAAGAAAGACAATTGATATACATACTTACACAATTTATATAAACATACATATAGATAAGTATAAAGGGCACCCACAAAAAATACACAAAAATTATCATTTTGAGTTTTTTGTAAAAAATGGTTCACATAACTGGTATCTTCTAATTACGCTGACACTAATTATTATATTGTTGATAGATAAGGACATTGGATTTTTTAATTGTTTACAACCTTGTGACCTTGAAAGTGGATGTTTAAAGTACCATAATATAATTCTTTAATTAATTCTTTTTTAAAGTAAAACCCAAAGACAAAATAAGCAATTAATCACGCTCATCACATCTACGACCTTCGGTTTAACAGTCAGGGTCACAAACCACTAGGCCAACAGGTCCGTCACATAGAAAAGATATTCAGAAAGCACGTAAACTCGTTGACATTCAGATTTTTGACAGTCGATCCAGGACGACAGAAGCCAAAAAGTCTAATAATCAGACTAACCTAGGGTATAATCCAGTCACTGGGTTGTAGAGGACTGATAGGCAGTCCAGTCCACATATAAAAAACAGGTATTCATCCACCTTCGGTTAGACTGAAAGCCGACCCTTACATAGTTAGGAAAAGGTTAGGGAAATTATGTTGAGGCGAGTATACTTATGTATCTTGATAGTAAACCATAAGCATATTAAATGACATTCCTTTGGATAAAACTGCGGTAAAATTTGAAAACTACAAGGTTTTTCGTTGTAAAAACGGAATACTCGTACAACCAGAGTACCATTTTAATTTTTATGCTACACTGCGCTGCGTGTTTTTTATATTGATATGGGGAAAAATCTCGTATAGTTTGGTACGCTAAAAACATTAAAGTGTACGTTCCTATGCACAACTAGTAACAAGAGCTTTTATTATCAGCGTTTAAAAAAGTTTAGCAGAGGGCATCGACATATCCTAAAAAGTTTTGGTAGAATTTCCCTGTACTTTATATATTTTTTAAATTATTTTTTAACCTAGGCCCCCACCAGGAATTCTTTACTACCGTAGATGTTTTTACAAACATAGAATTTATTAGACATACATAATTATGCAAATATAAAATTTCCAAAATGACAAACTGGTTGTTTGCGAACCCAATAACAATTTGCCCAATCACGAATAAGGGCCTTCGCAGTCACACATGATGGAAAATAAATATGAAAATCTTTTTATTGCAGGCATGGCTACCTCTCTACTATCTTAATACAACAGTAACTGACTACTGTAGTGTTATTGAAAACTGGAACAAACTTTTGTAGTCTACATAGGGTAATCAAAAAGTTAACCAGCTATAGATTTTATTTAAAAATAACTTGAGAACTGGCAATCTTCGTACTCAATGCATTGCTATTGGGTGCGGTGGTTTTGCGAGAATAGAAAATTAATCAAGAAGCGGTCTCTAATCGGTGACTCTTTTAATTGAATTTTCGCGAATTAAGTATTTAAGAGAAATTTCCACATTTCACTATCATTCATAATCACGGACAGATTAAGTAGTTTAAAAAAGGCCAACCTGGAAGTAGTATATTTCTCAAATACCAAATAACTTGGCCTGACCCAGATTCAAACTCGAATGATGATTGAATTAAAAGACTAATTCTAAAGACTGCCCCATCTTTAGGATTAGCCTCATTCCCAAATAAAAGTTATGTCCGTACGGTTCATAACATTTAATTTATTTCCATTTGTAAAACGAAACGATCAAGTGTAACCCCACCTTAACTCTAACCCGTAATTGAGCCCGTTAAACCTGAGGTAGGAAAACGACGATCCTTGAAGTATTTCCATAAAATATTTACGGCAAAAAGATAGCCCGTAGCCGCGTAAACCGAAATAACCGAAACATTTTAGTGGTTTACATACCGGTACGCAAATAACTCGTATTTTACGATTCGTAGTGCACGCATCTCGAATTCTAAATATGGCGGCTCTTCGACAAAATGGCGTGCGTATGACAGTATTGATGTGTCAAGATTTGCGCGCGAGTGGGCTCAAGTGGGTTGAGACGAATTTTTTTTAGCCTGTGGACACGCGTGAGTGAGAATTAATCTGATCGGGGTTTTTGGCGATATTTTCGAGCGTGTGAGTCTGTGTTGTGATCTGAATAACTTGGGTTTTTCTACTGTTATGTTGAGTTAACGGGAATGGAAATAGGATGATGTGTGAAATAAATTTATACTGATAACTAAATTCTCTCTTTATATTACATATAACATAGTTTTGATTGTTAGGGTAATTCGCCAGAACTAATGATTTCTGAGTGCTTAGAAGTTGCGGACATAACTCGTTACGGGTAGACAAAAGTCAGAAAGCCAGTCAAGCAGGACTGATAAGCAGTCGTTTCAAGAAAAACTTTATGCATTGTTGAATCTAGTGTGGCCAAAGGCCGACCCCAATATGTTAAGGAACTTGTATGTCTGCTTCTTTATGGATTCCCATTCATAAAAAAAACCTAGCTTTTGCCAGCGGCCTCGCTCGCGTTAGAAAGAGACAAAAAGTAGCCTATGTTACTCTCCACCCCTTCAACTATCTCCACTTAAAAAATCACGTCAATTCGTCGCTCCGTTTTGCTGTGAAAGAAAGACAAACAGACAGACAGACAGACAGACACACTTTCCCATTTATAATATTAGTATGGATTACTTCATTTGAGGTGTCAGACAGACTTTTACTGAGTTTTCCCTTGTTCCTTTGGTTGCCCTTTATGTTCCAGGGCCGCGGTAACTATTAGAACTATTCCGCAACCAACTTGTATGTCTATGAGAACCAACTTTTACCGTAACAAGTCACAAGCAAAAGCTATCGAGAATAAAGCACGCATCGTCCATTTACATTGTAAAAAAAAACATTTCATTATTCCTTCAATCCTCGTAAAATGCATTGAAGCAAATATTCCCAATATGATCGGCCACAGGACAGTCACAATTAGTCTCGAGCACGTTGTCGACTTTATCAGATGTATTTCTCTTCTGAAAATACCGGGAATAAATTAAAAGTCGCAACCGATACTGATATTAAATGACGTGACTTTTAAAATTGTGAATATTGATACGTAGTTTTTATTGTGGTTGTGAGTGATCTTTTTGACATATTCCCGATGCAAAAAGTGGGATGTTACCGCTAGGTGCGTGTGTGTGTGTATGCATGTATGTGTGTAGGTGTTCGTCTGTACCTCCTAGCAGATTTGAATGCGTTTTTTCATTTGAAAGAAGATTATCCAGCGATGTTAGGAGTGGCGAGCGTGATGGCCAGAGTAAACCCAGTAACTGGGTTGTTGAGGTCTGATAGGTTGTCACTTCATGTAAAACAATAATATTCAGCTTGATCCGGTTAGACTGGGAGCCGACCCTAACAGAGTTGGCAAAGGGTGAGTAAGCATAAAATTACATTAAAATTTTCATCATAATATCTTAGAAAATATTTAATCTAAAATGTATACTTAAAACAGTTTTAAGATTGTCGTAACTATACTTACACTGTCGTCAGGTTTCTGCCGGCAACTTTATTATTGCTAACACTAATGCATTTACGGTCTAATTTCTCTGGAGTAGTATAAGGCTACTATTACGTGTTGCAATAGAAATTCTTGACCATTAGTCGTGGCTTGATATCAAGTAATTCTACTGCTGTGGGTTTTTAGAAAACAAGGAGTATTAAAATTTTGTAAAAATGATTATTAAAAAAGAGTAATAGGTCGACTGAGATAGTCTTTCGCTAGTTCTTACAATAAACAAATAACGAAAGAAAGAGAGGCCTTTGTCCTGCAGTAAGATAGCACATTCACATAATAATATAATACATTTTCAGAGTGAATCACGGTGAGTATGTGTGGGGAGTTGGAGTGTGTATAATACGGCTTTATACATTCCTTCCTCTATAACATACCTTCTTATTATATAAGAGAAAAGCTGAAACTGTAAAGATTTGTAACACGTGCAAAGCTAGGATAAGTGTTAAGTGAATAATAAGTACCATTCATAGTTCTATTCATAAGAATCATGTCTTATTGAAATATTAATACAATACTTACTAATGAAACAACTCCAACAGGTTAACGAGCTGTTTTCCTCTTTCTGCGCTGTATATGTCATTTATTTATTAATTCTTACGTTAATATTCAGCTGAAACATTTTATATTGTGACGTAATTTCATACAGATGATAAAAGTAATACCTCTTTACGAAACCACGTCAATTAATTTCGGACTATTTAATACGTTATCCTGTGGTTTGGACATTCATTAATATTGTATGGGTTAAACGTCATAAAAGTTTATATTTAAATATTGTATTTTCCGAGTTTATTGTTTTTGATTACTTTGAACGTATTCATTCATATCATTTGCAGCGAGAATTAACGGGAATTTACCTGTTTGCCAAAGGACTTAATTCTAGATAAATAAACGTCGCTAATTGTGTGAAATATTACAACATAGAACCAGAAAATACTAAATAAGCCGAAGTACGTGTTAGATAAAGTATAAACTTATTTATACATATAACGCGTCACGTTTTGTCCGTTATGGACTCTTAAACTACTAAGGTAACCGACTTTAATCGTTTCAATCAGTCAGTATGATAAACTTGAAATATAGGCCATATTTTATTTTGGCAACAGCCACGGCAAGGCGTGGCCGAGTCAGCTAGTTTAGTAATAAAATAACCTAACGTCAAAATATTTAACAATCCGAATCTCCATCTCAATAGCAATAGCAACCGTCAGTTACGTAACTCGGTTGCAGGCGCAATTATCCGCCACTAAGGGAGACCCTAATTCCTTAGAGATGCGCCATACAGTCACATCACGTAATTAGTTACGACTAAATCACATAACAGAGACACCCTGAAAGATTACAGCACAGGACACTTGGACTCTCTTTGTGATTATTAGACATTAAATAGGAAAGTAGGTTAACAGTGTTTTTAAAGAACTAACACTCTTGCGTTTTGTTTCTTTGGCTGAAATTTATTAAATTGTAGAGAGAATTTCATAGAAATAAATAACGCGATGCAATCTCTTAAACTACTGTGGCGCAATTGGCGAGGAACTTGGGTTAGTCTTTGAACATTGTGTGCAGTTTGATCCAACTTGAAAGATTTCAGTCTATAACAACCATAGCAATGCATGGCAGAGTCAGCTAGTTTAGTAATAAAATAAACTAACGTCAACATATTTGACATTCCGAATCTCCATCTCGATAGCAATAGCAACCGTCAGTTACGTAACTCGGTTGCAGGCGCAATTATCCGCCACTGAGGGAGACCCTAATTCCTTAGAGATGCGCCATACAGTCACATCACGTAATTAGTTACGACTAAATCACATTACAGAGACACCCTGAAAGATTACAGCACAGGACTCTTAGACTCTCTTTGTGATTAGACTTTAAATAGGGAACTAAGTTAACATTCTTCTTTGACCTTTCGACGACCAAGCGACAGCCGGTTGTCGCGCTGCTATTGTGTCTCGAATCACGTGTGTTCGAACGTTTAAGAACTTACGCTTGCGTTTAGTTTCTTTGGCTGTTTATGGCAAAAATTAAACGCGTGTGACTTTGAAAATAAAATTGAGAATATGAAAGGTGGGTACGGAGGAATGATTCTCGTTTTTTTTCAATAAAAATCTAATGCTATACAACGAGCAAATATCCACTGATTTCTGATAGACTTACTTCTGACAATCAAAGTACCTGTAATTGGTTTATTTGTATAAACAATTTTAAGTTTTTTTCTGTTTTTCCAAGTATGTTGGGTTCGGCTAACAAGATTCAGCAATGTCTGTACAAGACCCTTGGTTAGACTGCTCAAAGTATCTTGATTCTGACGACACAAGTCAACAACTGACCAAGTTTTACGAATGACTTTAAAAGCCCAGTCACGGGATTTCAGTAACCTCCAATATAAACTTTAGAAGTGCATATATGAATTGAGAAAGACATATTATTAGCACTTGCCCGGTTTCGAACCCACATTAGAAGCGGTCACCTAAACCACTGAGCCATCGCGATATATCATTATACCATTTTTTTTTTCATCAGATTACCGAAACGAGGGTTATGTTTTTCGAACGATATATTGGTATACATATATTATTATGTATGTATATGTCTCTGGGTGATATACACAAATGAAAAAAAAAATATAATTAAGGCAATTATAAGAAACAGAAATAATGGCACCGACTTTCGATATTCCTTGGGTTTTTTAAATATATAAAATTTCAAAAAGATCAACCAAGTAGATCCGGGATAACCAATTGTTAAGCCTCTATGCCCTACGTGACATTACTTTGTGACGTGACACCAACCAAGTTTGTCAAGGTACTTACTAGAATTATGCATAACATGTAAAATACATTGCTTTTAATTAAATTGCAGCTATTATAATAATTAGGCAATGATTATTCTGTTTTGCGAACAAGTTGATACAAGTTATAATTATTTAAATTACATAATTTTAGACAATTATGTTGTTTATAAGAAAAGTAGGTGAGTTGGTCATAAAACGTTTTTTTAATACGTGTTGTTTAGTTTTTAGTTAAAAGTTTAAGATACTAAAGAAATTAAGACGCTAAGATACGTTTAAATCAGTTTCTTAACGCCTCCAACAACGACGAATGTTAACTTTACACAATGATGTCCATAAGGTCAAAAAGCCGTTTTCGAGTTTTAGGTAATGAGACTAACTCTTAAAGAACTAACCTAATAAGGAAATTGTAAGCGCAATAAGCGCAATTTTGTATATAAATTGTATTAAATCTTCGAACACACGTGATTCGAGACACAATAGAAAATCAATAGCATCCTGACAGCCGGCTGTCGCTTGGTCGACGAAAGGTTAACTAATTGGTTTTATAAAGTGAGATAACTGCCATACATTTTGTTGTCGGCGCGACAAAGTTTGCAACCCAAAATATTGTCCTAAATAATGACAAACTATTTCAAATCACATCAACCTAACAAATTACGACAAATGAGTCCAAAATTCAACCAATCATTATTCAAAACTAAAGCCAAATAGTTTGAATAATGCGTCGCGAGCGCGTGATTAAACCAGTGATACTGAATCGACTTCATTTTTAGTTCATCACGAGTGATTGGAATAGGTAGAGCTGCTTTGGTTCAATGATCGTAAATGTGGATGCTAACATGGAAGTTCCCCGGGATTCAAGGAAATCAAAATATTGTGTACCAACCTTTATGTGATTATAAAAACTTTTTCCAATAAAAGATAACCGACTTCAAAAACTAAAAGCCCAAAAATAACTATTTTGGAAGTCGGTGGCAACACATCAATCAAATAGACCGGCAGAAGAGAAGCCACCGACTTCCGAAATAGTTATTTTTGGGCTTTTAGTTTTTGAAGTCGGTTATCTTTTTTTGGAAAAAGTTTTTATTTTTTACTTTTTAGTTAGAGTCTCAATGTCTGACTACGTTTTAGAGTTACTTTCAAAATAAAAATGTACGTTTTTCTGTAAAAATTGAGGAGTTCTCTCGATTTCGGCATGATACCATCATCAGATCCTGGACCTGATGACAATGGGACCATTTGGGAAGTCTACCCTTCCAAACAAAAAAAAGAATTGTTCAAATCGGTTGGTAAACGACGGAGATATGCGCGAACAAACATAAAAAAAAAAACATACAAACATTCGAATTGAGAACCTCCTCCTTTTTTTAGAAGTCGGTTAAAACGAATTACCACTGCACGTTAAATTATGGAAATATTCTCTCTAGGAAGCTGTTAAAAGCAATATTTTCCCCGTTTTTGTCACATTTTTCATTAGTCTCGTTCTGGTTGTTTCAGCAATGATCGTAGCGTGATGTTATATAGCCTATGGCCTTTCTCGATAAATAGGCTATCCATTACAATTTTTTTTTATTCGGACCAGTATGTCCCGAGATTAGCGCGTACAACCAAACAAGCAAACAAACAAACTTCTCAGCTTAAGTCAGCTTTATAAGATTAAGCATAGAATCAGATTATTTCAAATCTCAGATTTTCGGGGATGTCCATATTAAGAACGTGTATCAAAAGTACAAAATAGCCTTACCTACTCCGACGTATGTTGATCACTGATGGCTGGGCTATTCACAATATAAATTACAGCTCCAACCAATTGGGGTCGGGTCACAGTGATCGCGGAACCGCATGAATTAGCATTTAGTTAATTTAAATTCCCAGTTCAAGTTGTTGTCTCAATGTTCAATTGATTGGAAACAATGGAAATGTAAGTGTGGAATCGCCGAGGCGTTAAACATTCACTTCTTGTTGATGTTTCTTGTTGATGTTTCTCCAGGAAGTTGCAAATTATGAAGAAACAATCTTACTATCAATCTTACTTCTTACAAATGTGAAAGTTTCGAAAATGGATAATTGGTAGATGATAATCTTTAACATAAAACACGTCAGCTAAAATACATCAGAATAATACAGCTGCACACGCAGGGTTGCGGAATAGTTGTAATAGTTACCGCGGCCCCGGAACATAAAGGGAAACGGTAGAAGGGGTTCACATCGGTGCCGAGTCGACGATGAAGTACCTGGGACTTGTCCTTGACAACCGATGAAACTTCACGGAGCACTTCCGACGTTTGGGCCCCAAACTGGCGAAAGCTGGAGCTGCCCTCAAGCGGCTCCTACCCAATCTGGGTGGTCCAAACACCCCGGGACATTAGTGGTTTTTAGTCAGTAAAGGTCTGACTCATTTTATGACTTCCCAACCTTTAAAAAAGCACACCTACATTATCACGCTATGGCATATAGTCATTCACTAAAGTCAGTCAAATTATTCATTTTAACACGGGATACCAATGTATTACTTGAAGCGACTGCCCATCAGACAAAACTCAAATTCTAGCTTCCTCTGTTTTATATACTATACTAGCTTTAGCCCACGGCTTTGCCCGCGTGGATGTCGGAACTTTTATTCTCTATTTTACCTCTTTAGGGTGAAAATTTCCAAAAATCCTTTATTAGTGGATACTTACTCTTCACAAAGTACACACCCTCCAAGTTTCATGCCTCTAGGACTAGCGGGTTGAACTTTACATTGAAATTTTTTTTTTTTTGGTGAGTGGGAAATCATCCCATGACTGCTCCCGTCCTGGGTGCGGCGGGAGGGCGTGGGCTCTTACTGACTAAAACCCACTCATGTTCCTTCGATTGCCCTTTATGTTCCAGGGTCACGGCAACTATTAAACATTCCGCAACCCCGGCAGGCGTTGGCCCTGTTGAGCCCCTTCCTGTGCTGACTCCTTCTCTTTGAGCTAACTAACTAACGCGCCGTCGACGCGGTCCTGGTCCTAGCCGGGCGGCGAGCTACCCATCGCTCGCCATCCGCAGGACCGCGCCTACGGTGGCCGGTAGTCGTCTTGCGACTCTCGACGTCTTCGCCTGGGTCTTAGTCCGGGACGAGAGGCTCATCGTTGCCTCTCGCGCGCCGCCGCTTCCTTCACTAGCATAACTTTTAAATTGATACTAGCTGCCTCCTGCGGTTTCACCCACGTTAAAAATGTTAAGTTTACCGTGAACAACCCTTATCACTAAGTGGTATGAAAAATAGATAGTAGCCGATTCTCAGACCTACTGAAAATACATATAAAATTTGGTAAAAATTGGTAAAGCCGTTTCGGAGGAGTAAGGTAACTAACATTGTGACACGAGAATTTTATATATAAAGATATCAACAATCATTCAGTCAGTTTACTATTTTATTATAATACCTATAGAAGTTTCAGATCTTCCACTAGAGCCCTACCCCTAGCTAATCATAAATTACATATCATTAATTGATCGTGTATTATAATTATGATCGTAACCTGGACAATATCTTATTAAATATGGTCCCAATGCGCTGACCGAATTTTGTGGAGTATGTGTGTAGGCCTAATTTGGGCTTGATAGTATTTTATTACTTAGACTGCTTTACTAAAATAATAAAATAAGTACTATAATAACGTTGAACTAAGTAATTTATTGAGGTGAACATTATTGATTTCGTCAATTTGAGTTTAAATCGATACTTTCGGGTGTAGAAGTCGCAAAGGACATAATGTCCTTTACGTCCTTTTAGTCGAAATGGATAATACTAGGCGTATTTTTGGTCTTGCACAACCCGCTAGGAGATGATTCTACTCATAAAAACAAACAACTTTTATTATGGAACCAACTGTTACTGTGAAATCTCGATAAAAATATCAGCTGTTTCATACATTATGGTCGGGAGGGCATTGAACTTTTGTTAGAAACAGATGATATTTTTATCGCGATTTCAGAGTTGGTTCCAGAATAAAAGTTGTTTGTTTTCATGGGTATAATCATCTCCTAGCGGGTTGTGCAAGACCAAAAATACACCTTGTATTTGCAAATATATTTAAATCAACATTTTAATATTGGTCTAGTGGTTAGCGAACTTGGCTGCTGAGCCGGAGGCCGTGAGTTCAATTCCCACCCGAACTTTGTCTAATGATCATGATGGTTTGTTATCTTCGGTCTGGGTGTAATTTATCTATAACAGGTATTCATAAATTATATCAGTAGATATACCAGTTGTCTGATCCCAAGATATATATTATACTACATTTTTTTTCCTACAAGTGTTCGAGTTAATAATGACAACTACACACTAAACAAAAGATATTCAAAATACAAACTTGCCAACAAAGCAACTACAATAAAAAAAATATATTAATTATTTTTTTTTATAAGAAAATATTTTAAGTTTTAGTATTGTATTATGATTTAATACCAAGCTATTCGAACACCATTTCATCTTAAGTAGATTTGAGCTATTCGAACGCCATTTCTTCTTCAGTGGATATTTGCCTATGTAAGCAAAAGCCTGAATAGAAACAGTAGGATAATTAAAATTTTATTGGCAGTAATTCCGGCTATTTATAGCAACTGGATGCGTGTATCCAACGTATCACATAAAGAAGCACCAAAATGAATGAAACCAAGTTTTTTTGTAAAACATGATTTTTTTAAAAAGATTGTCCGTGGAGTTTCTTGCTTGTTCTTCTCCATAGAGATCTACGTTTTGGAACAGGCAATTAGCGTCACTTTTCTGACTGACCGACCGACTCTTTGACAATTCATAAGTGCCTATAAATGTTCTAAGTGAAATAAATGCCTTGAATTTTGAATTTTTGAATTTTGAACGATGAGCCCCAGTGTCGCGTCTTGAGAGAGACCTAGATTTGTTGACTTACGAAGATTCCCGAAAAATTCCTGGCCCTTTAAAAACCCAGAGCGAAATTGAAAGAAAACCAGGATTGACGTGTTGAAAATATTAACCGTTCTTGAACAAAGTTGAAGAATTCGTTTAGGTTAACTGTAAATAATAGATTGATCCTCCTTGAAGTCTCCTGTGAGGCGGCATGCCTCCTTGCCGGCGTCCCGCCGTGGGATCTGGAGGCAACAGTCCTTGCACACACGTACCAGTGGCGCGTAGAAGTGCAACGCCGGGGTGAAGTCCCGCTGGAGGAGCAGTGAGGGAGGCGTCGGTGTTTGGTGGTTGTTAGTTGATGCCGATATGTAATGTTTTAAATCTACTCACTTATTGCATATGATTATATGATTTTTATTTAAAGAATGCTTGTTTTCTTACTTCTTTTAATATTTGAATCTTAAATGTGTTTTATTCTATTATTAAAAGAAGTAAGAAAACAAGCATTCTTTGTCAATCATTGTCGCATTGTCTAAGTCAATCTTATTCTAGCTTTATTTTACTGATATAAATAGTTTGTAGTGAATTCTCATTTATAAAACTTGGTGAGATTACTGCTTCCCAAACGTGAATAGCGACAAGCGCCATGGTAGCCGTTTTTGTGCATCAAAACGTCTTTTCAATGATATATTAATGATGACTATTGGAGCGGGTACCACGTCCCATACATTTTTGCCCATTCTCCTTTGATCATGTACCATTTTTCGGTTATTGTGGTTATTCTTTTTTATTTTTGTTCGTTTGAACTTTGGAAACGTAATCCTAAATAACATTTCTAGTTTTCCCATAAATAATAACGACACAATTTTTTTTTGGTGAGTGGGAAATCATCAAATGAAAGCTCCCGTCCTTCGTGTCAGACTTTTACTGACTAAAACCCACTCATGTTCCTTCGATTGCCCTTTATGTTCCAGGGTCACGGTAACTATTATAAACATTTCGCAACCCCGGCAGGCGTGGCCCTGTTGGGCCCCTTCCAGTGCTGACTTCTTTGAGGGGCGTGGAACACTAACGCGCCGTCGACGCGGTCATGGTCCTAGCCGGGCGACGAGCTACCCATCGCTCGCACAACAACCGCGCCTACGGTAGCCGGTAGTCGGCTTGCGACTCATGACGTCTTCGCCTGGGTCTTAGTCCGGGGCGAGAGGCTCGTCGATGCCTCTTGCGCGCCGCCACTTCCTTCACTAGCATAATTGCTGACTGGAGGCGTGCCGTCGCCAGTCGTCGTCGTCAATGACCAGTCGTTGTCAAATATCCGGCCAATGACTGGTCATTGAGACACGATTGTAATAGCAGACTAGGGCCCCAGTTAGCACGTTTCGCTCATTCGTCTACTGCGCACATTCGTATTCGCTTGTGTTGATTTAGTACTGACAAACCACTTTGGCTTCTCTTTCTGGACTTGGATCTTTGTGAATTGTTGATAACATACCGGCAACTTTTGCTTCTCTCTGGTTTTAACTTTGGGTTGGTATCCTTTTTATCTACCATGCCTACGCGGTACACTTTACAAGAATATGCGTACATGCACTTCATTTATGGGGAATGCAGATGCAACGCAAGTGCCGCCGCTAAACTTAATCGTGAAAGATATCCAAATTTGCGCTACCCGCAGCATCAAAAACATTTTAACTCAGATGTAAAAGTCGGGTTACTAGAGGTTTTAATTTTTTTACTCTTTTTTATTGTATGGAACTAACAAGTATTGTACCATTTTAGAATTCTGATTAAATGTGCCAACTTTTAATGCGACTTGCCAAGGCACCCTAGTACTTTTTTTTAAAGGAAGGCCTGGCAAAGTCGACGAATCTTGAAAATCTTAAATTTGTAGTTTAACAAATAGTCTCAATTCTCGGAAAATTAAGGCAATTGTGTCATAATTTTTATTGGGATTCAAGAAATATTATTTAGGAATACGTTTTCAAAATCCAAATGAACAAAAATAAAAAAGAATAACCTCAATAACCGAAAAATGGTACAGATTGATCAAATTTCAAAATGTCCATAATTTTTAAACTGCATGGGATAGATTTTTTTTCAGATTTTTCTCGTGACGGTTATGATTCATCCTGTTACCCCGTTTCGGCTTGACGTTGAGTTCTGGGACACCCTGTATACAATTTATATGATAACAAAAGCTTGTCGCGAGGTTTAATTACCTATCAGTATTTAATAAAATTGAAATTATGTGCTTTACGTCCTTTTAGTCGAAATGGATAATACTAGGCGTATTTTTGGTCTTGCACAACCCGCTAGGAGATGATTCTACTCATAAAAACAAACAACTTTTATTATGGAACCAACTGTTACTGTGAAATCTCGATAAAAATATCAGCTGTTTCATACATTATGGTCGGGAGGGCATTGAACTTTTGTTAGAAACAGATGATATTTTTATCGCGATTTCAGAGTTGGTTCCAGAATAAAAGTTGTTTGTTTTCATGGGTATAATCATCTCCTAGCGGGTTGTGCAAGACCAAAAATACACCTTGTATTTGCAAATATATTTAAATCAACATTTTAATATTGGTCTAGTGGTTAGCGAACTTGGCTGCTGAGCCGGAGGCCGTGAGTTCAATTCCCACCCGAACTTTGTCTAATGATCATGATGGTTTGTTATCTTCGGTCTGGGTGTAATTTATCTATAACAGGTATTCATAAATTATATCAGTAGATATACCAGTTGTCTGATCCCAAGATATATATTATACTACATTTTTTTTCCTACAAGTGTTCGAGTTAATAATGACAACTACACACTAAACAAAAGATATTCAAAATACAAACTTGCCAACAAAGCAACTACAATAAAAAAATATATTAATTATTTTTTTTTATAAGAAAATATTTTAAGTTTTAGTATTGTATTATGATTTAATACCAAGCTATTCGAACACCATTTCATCTTAAGTAGATTTGAGCTATTCGAACGCCATTTCTTCTTCAGTGGATATTTGCCTATGTAAGCAAAAGCCTGAATAGAAACAGTAGGATAATTAAAATTTTATTGGCAGTAATTCCGGCTATTTATAGCAACTGGATGCGTGTATCCAACGTATCACATAAAGAAGCACCAAAATGAATGAAACCAAGTTTTTTTGTAAAACATGATTTTTTTAAAAAGATTGTCCGTGGAGTTTCTTGCTTGTTCTTCTCCATAGAGATCTACGTTTTGGAACAGGCAATTAGCGTCACTTTTCTGACTGACCGACCGACTCTTTGACAATTCATAAGTGCCTATAAATGTTCTAAGTGAAATAAATGCCTTGAATTTTGAATTTTTGAATTTTGAACGATGAGCCCCAGTGTCGCGTCTTGAGAGAGACCTAGATTTGTTGACTTACGAAGATTCCCGAAAAATTCCTGGCCCTTTAAAAACCCAGAGCGAAATTGAAAGAAAACCAGGATTGACGTGTTGAAAATATTAACCGTTCTTGAACAAAGTTGAAGAATTCGTTTAGGTTAACTGTAAATAATAGATTGATTCAAAGTAATCAAAAAACCATGTCACCAAATTCACGATTCAACCTTTGATAAAGAATTTTTAATAACAAAAATTAAAAAAAAATATTTGTATGTAGTTCCAGTTTTTTGGTACACTAAACAAAAATAATATACTTTACTTTGATCTATACCTAATTTAAATTTGTACAACTTTAACTTCTTTAACGGAATGACTTATAAAATAAGAAAAAAATATAAGCAGTTAAAATGCTTTTGGTTATTCCCATATGAAGTATTTTGTCATAAAATATTCTTCACTAACAATTTCCTGCGATTTTGCCCGTCTATTTTTATACAAATTTTCGTCCCGTTTTTTACACAGCCCCACAGCCACAGGGCTTGCATTTCCAAAAATCTTAGTGCACCTCTATGACTTAAAAAAAACATGGCTTCAGTTCTTTTGGCTGAGCGTTGATTATTTATCGCCAGAAAAGGGACTCTTTAAGTAAACATACGATAAGATTTGCCTCAAATATAATGAAAAAATATGTAAATATAGCCGCCAAAATATTGATGATAACAGTATAAAAGTTTAACATTAACAACTAGACTGGACCAATAACTATTAATGAAGCCCAAAATAGACATTACTATCTACTAAATTCCCCAGCCAAATTAAGTAGTGGTGGAAAGTCCAGGTTATTTCCGACCTCAGTTATTTAAAGGTATGCAGAATATAAACCAGTTTCATTGGAATATACTTTGGTGACCACGTCATATACCTACGTCAAATTATATTTAAAAGATTGGACTTTGGAATACGGCATGTATGTGTATTCTAAGAAATGAATAAGTAACCAAAACCGCCTGTTATGTTGTAAATTATTTTAAAAATCGATGGATAGTTTGTTACCTAATATAAAATTGAAATTAATTAGAAAATAAATATTTTTTATCAAATTCTTTACGGTTGTCTATTGTTTGCCCGAAGATTATATGCCATAATCATCATTTTCCCGAATTTCATTTACCCGAATTTCATTTGCCCGAATGTTTCATTTGCCATTTTGCATTTACTTTTAATTACCCGAATTTTAGATACCATAAGATCAGGGACCATTTTGGTTTCCCATTGAAACGGTTTTCGATGGGGTTTCGACAAAGTGTAGTTTTAAAACCCATTTGATATTGATTACACTTTTGAACGAAAACTCTCATCAATAGATAACCTCTTCCAAACCCTTTCGATTTGATACCTGTATATTCAAAAACCCATTCTTGGTGGGTTATACTTTTTAATAGTAAGACGTTTCAAACGGGTTACCCCTTCAACGACTGTAACAGAGTTACCCATTGTAATTTTATCTCTCATGCCTTTACTTTAAAGTACTAAACTACATGTACTCGGCAAGTAAGTATGTCCTCGTCAAGTCGCAACACGCAGTCTAGGACCTAGCGACTTAATAGACCAAACACACACATTCGATTATGGTTACGGTTGCAGTGACTTTAAAGTTATATGTATTTGTTTTTTGGAGTTGTCGGGGTTGTTTCATCTTGTCTTTTTACAGAATCATAAATGTCATTCGATCGTCTCATCGTCTCACTCTCACTCATCGTTTAGTGGCAAAGAAGCTACGTCAAAGACTAAAAAAAAAACAGATAAAATAAGAAAATAAATATATATATATATATATATTTTTATAAATTGTTTTAATATCAGCTTATAACCTCATTAATCATTATACAGGGTGTCCCAGAACTCAACGTCATGGCGAGAAGGGGTGACAGGATTGATCATAACCATCACGACCCAGGGTTGCGGAATGTTAAAGAGCAACCGAAGGAACATGAGTGGGTTTTAGTCAGTAAAAGTCTGACACGCCCTCCAGCCCCATGGCGGGAGAAGTCATTTGATGATTTCCCACTCCCCAAAAAAAAAAAGAAACCATCACGAGAAAATAAAAAAAAAAATACTATCCCATGCAGTTTAAAAATTATGGGTATTTTAAGAAAAACCTAGAAAGGAGAATGGGCAAAATGGTACCCGGCTCCAATAGATATGGTTTTAGTGTCGTTTAAAAGGTCTTACCAAGAGGAGCAATATTTACTATAGCCGCCAGTCTCAAATCTGATTGCGTTTGGAGATAAACGACAGTCTTACTAACTAATAAAAACCCAATTCCTTCGGTTGTCATTTACGTTCCCGGGCCACGGTTACCTATTTAGGCAGTCCCGTGGCCCCGCCGATAAACATACATATACGAGTATATTAGGTACCACTTACTCTACTTAAAAAAATGAGTAGGTACCAAACCAAGGTAATATTTTCTGCATTTTAAGTTTTCTATTAATAACGCTTTTAGGTTAGACTTCGAGCCCCGCTGCTCCTGAGCGTGGGGTGTGCGCAGGAGCAGTGAGGGCCGACAGGGGATGCGGTGGCACAGGGCAGGGTCGTCTTGGCGGTGTCTCTCGACATCGCCAACGCCTTCAATACCCTGCCTTGGGGGTGCATAGCGGCCGCATTACGGTATCACCGAATGCCTGCCTACCTCTGTCGTGTGGTCAAGGCCTATCTGACAGACAGGGCCGTCAACTACCCCGATCACGAGGGAGTGTGGAGTCGACGAGGGATGTCGTGCGGTGTTCCACAGGGATCGGTCTTGGGGGCGCTTCTGTGGGACATCGGGTACGACTGGGTGCTGCGCGCCAACCTTCCCGAAGGTGTCAGCGTAGTGTGTTACGCTGACGACACGCTAGTCCTAGCGCAGGGAGGGTCGTTCCAGGCGGCGGCCGACTTAATGTCGAGTGGTGTTGCGACAGTCGTGGATAGGATCCGGCAACTGGGACTTGAGGTGGCCCTGCACAAGTCCGAGGCCATGTGTTTTCATGGCCCTCGGGACAGGCCACCTCCGGGGTCTCAGATAACGGTCGGAGGGGTTTACATCGGTGTCGAGTCGACGATAAAGTACCTGGGACTTGTCCTCGACAACCGATGGAACTTCACGGAGCACTTCCGACGTTTGGGCCCTAAACTGGCGAAGGCCGGAGCTGCCATCAAGCGGCTCCTGCCCAATCTCGGTGACCCAAACGCCTCCTGCCGGAGGCTCTACACGGGGATCGTGCGGTCCATGGCCCTCTACGGGGCTCCGGTGTGGGCGCCCAATCTAGCCGCGACTCCGGCCCGGCTTCTGAGGGCGTCCCAGAGGGTCATGGCCATTCGCATGGTGCGGGGATACCACACGGTCTCCTGTGAGGCGGCATGCCTCCTTGCCGGCGTCCCGCCGTGGGATCTGGAGGCAACAGTCCTTGCACACACGTACCAGTGGCGCGTAGAAGTGCAACGCCGGGGTGAAGTCCCGCTGGAGGAGCAGTGAGGGAGGCGTCGGTGTTTGGTGGTTGTTAGTTGATGCCGATATGTAATGTTTTAAATCTACTCACTTATTGCATATGATTATATGATTTTTATTTAAAGAATGCTTGTTTTCTTACTTCTTTTAATATTTGAATCTTAAATGTGTTTTATTCTATTATTAAAAGAAGTAAGAAAACAAGCATTCTTTGTCAATCATTGTCGCATTGTCTAAGTCAATCTTATTCTAGCTTTATTTTACTGATATAAATAGTTTGTAGTGAATTCTCATTTATAAAACTTGGTGAGATTACTGCTTCCCAAACGTGAATAGCGACAAGCGCCATGGTAGCCGTTTTTGTGCATCAAAACGTCTTTTCAATGATATATTAATGATGACTATTGGAGCGGGTACCACGTCCCATACATTTTTGCCCATTCTCCTTTGATCATGTACCATTTTTCGGTTATTGTGGTTATTCTTTTTTATTTTTGTTCGTTTGAACTTTGGAAACGTAATCCTAAATAACATTTCTAGTTTTCCCATAAATAATAACGACACAATTTTTTTTTGGTGAGTGGGAAATCATCAAATGAAAGCTCCCGTCCTTCGTGTCAGACTTTTACTGACTAAAACCCACTCATGTTCCTTCGATTGCCCTTTATGTTCCAGGGTCACGGTAACTATTATAAACATTCCGCAACCCCGGCAGGCGTGGCCCTGTTGGGCCCCTTCCAGTGCTGACTTCTTTGAGGGGCGTGGAACACTAACGCGCCGTCGACGCGGTCATGGTCCTAGCCGGGCGACGAGCTACCCATCGCTCGCACAACAACCGCGCCTACGGTAGCCGGTAGTCGGCTTGCGACTCATGACGTCTTCGCCTGGGTCTTAGTCCGGGGCGAGAGGCTCGTCGATGCCTCTTGCGCGCCGCCACTTCCTTCACTAGCATAATTGCTGACTGGAGGCGTGCCGTCGCCAGTCGTCGTCGTCAATGACCAGTCGTTGTCAAATATCCGGCCAATGACTGGTCATTGAGACACGATTGTAATAGCAGACTAGGGCCCCAGTTAGCACGTTTCGCTCATTCGTCTACTGCGCACATTCGTATTCGCTTGTGTTGATTTAGTACTGACAAACCACTTTGGCTTCTCTTTCTGGACTTGGATCTTTGTGAATTGTTGATAACATACCGGCAACTTTTGCTTCTCTCTGGTTTTAACTTTGGGTTGGTATCCTTTTTATCTACCATGCCTACGCGGTACACTTTACAAGAATATGCGTACATGCACTTCATTTATGGGGAATGCAGATGCAACGCAAGTGCCGCCGCTAAACTTAATCGTGAAAGATATCCAAATTTGCGCTACCCGCAGCATCAAAAACATTTTAACTCAGATGTAAAAGTCGGGTTACTAGAGGTTTTAATTTTTTTACTCTTTTTTATTGTATGGAACTAACAAGTATTGTACCATTTTAGAATTCTGATTAAATGTGCCAACTTTTAATGCGACTTGCCAAGGCACCCTAGTACTTTTTTTTAAAGGAAGGCCTGGCAAAGTCGACGAATCTTGAAAATCTTAAATTTGTAGTTTAACAAATAGTCTCAATTCTCGGAAAATTAAGGCAATTGTGTCATAATTTTTATTGGGATTCAAGAAATATTATTTAGGAATACGTTTTCAAAATCCAAATGAACAAAAATAAAAAAGAATAACCTCAATAACCGAAAAATGGTACAGATTGATCAAATTTCAAAATGTCCATAATTTTTAAACTGCATGGGATAGATTTTTTTTCAGATTTTTCTCGTGACGGTTATGATTCATCCTGTTACCCCGTTTCGGCTTGACGTTGAGTTCTGGGACACCCTGTATACAATTTATATGATAACAAAAGCTTGTCGCGAGGTTTAATTACCTATCAGTATTTAATAAAATTGAAATTATAATATACTTATGGCCGAATACTCAAACGTCAGCGTTTAAATAAAAGTTTTTTTAAAGTCTTTTTCTTTTAATTTATTTTTTAGTTAACGCTGGCTAGGTTTCTTAGTCTATTTCCTTCTCCTAGACAGGTCGCTGACCAATGCTGTAGACGCCGATCTCGCAAAATTGCACAAGTCAAACTTATTTCAGCTTGGAGCTTTCTTTTCAGTTTACTCGTAATGAACCCTTTCATTTGAAACCACGCGATAAATGCGCGCGGCCATTTGCGCAATGGACACATGCGCCAATAGACGTTTGCGGTTGCGCCCACAGACATTTCCGCAAATGGACACTTGCGTGACTAGACATTTTCGCGCCAAGCCATTTGCGCGAAGCCCAAAAATATCGAAAATGACGCATATTGTGAGAAATGTCACCGCCGCCATCTTGGACTCTCAAATTGATATAATTTTAGACCTCAGCACCCCAAAAACCATGAAATTAACACCCATAACGTATATTGTGAAAAATGTCTTGTCTTGCTTTTGAAAACAACTTTTCCACGCTCGGTAGATATGTAGAAGCCATATAATAAGCACTAAATGTAACTTTCTGTTGCGGAAATGTCTGGCGCGCAAGTGTCCGTCTCGCTAAGGGCTTCACGGAAGTGTTTTGGCGCGGAAACATCTAGCCGCGCAAGTGTGTATTCGCGGAAATGTCTATGGGCGCAAACGTCCACTCGCGCAAACGGCCGAATGTTTTTCGCGGAAATGTCCGCAAATGTACCAGATCCATATTTTATTATTGCAGAACTGCATTAAAATAACTATTCCTGTATCTTGGATGATTCGCCATATTAGATTAAGTATGGCGCTAATTTATTTTTCGAGTTTATCATAACAAGACCTTTCATCTGATACCCATATTGTAGAAGTGCATTAAAAATAACTACTTCGCCATCTTGGATGGTCGGCCATATTGGAATGAGAATAACGCCAAATTATCTTTCGAGTTACTCTCAACAATATCTTTCACCCATATTGTAGAAATGCATTAAAAATCACTATTCCGCCATATGGGATTTAGAATGACGCCAAATTATATTTCGAGATACTCTTAGTTAACAAGACCCTTTATTTGATACCCATATTGTAGTAGTGAATTAAAAATAACAACTCCACCATCTTGAATGGTCCGCCATATTGGATTTATAATGACGCCAAATTATTTTTCGAGTAACCCTCAACAATACCTTTCATTCGATATCCATATTGTAGAAATGAATTAAAAATAACTATTCCGCCATCTTGGATGGTCCGCCATATTGCATTTAAAATGATGTCACACCACATATCGTGCATTACCAGCCAAACTAAATTAAGAAGATATTTTATCTATATTTATTATTTATTTATTTATTTACTCATGCGAAATTGTATATGATTCCAAACTTTCAAGGTCTTATCCAACGTAATTTAAAATGATTTGATTTAAAACCCTTTGATTACCCCGACAAACCCTTTCAAAGGGTTATCAACTTCGATAGGAAATTGTACAAGAGCCGGTAACATCTTGAACTAGTTAACTTATTGAAAGGGTTACCCTAACGTTGGTGTTATGAAAAGGCAACCACCAAGAGGTAACATTTTCCGTGACTGTAGGCGTACAACCTGTAACACTTTCGAAAGAATTAACTTATATTCGGGGTTGTACGGTCCCTGCATAAGATACGAATGCCATAAGTATTGTTTGCCTTATTTTTATGAGCCATAATAATTATTAGACATAATATTTAAATGGCATAACAAGTATTAGACAAATATTTAAGCCCCGTAATGGTTTTTTTTTCTGTGCATGGTTGGTGGTAGGCTAGGTCGACGGAGCCCCGCTTCGCGGGGCTCCTACTTCTGTGTGGTTTATAAAAAAATAACTTCTAACCTAACCTGTCCGAATCGGGGTGCCCTAAAGTCCCAATTGCATCCGATTTCTCTTGATATAAACAACCGTTACACACCCGATGTCGATGGCAAATTATGTTATGGCATATCATAATTATGGCATGTGATAATTAGGGCTTACAATGATTTTGACAAATGATGTTATGGTAAGTGACTTTATGGGAAACAATGATTCTGGCACGTGACTAATATGGCAAATGAGAGTAGGGCAAATGAGTATTATGTCGTATGATATTATGGCTGTTGACTATTATGGCAAATGATATTAGGGCAAATAAAATTCGGGTAAACGGCGGTATACCATTCTTTACGTATCGAACGGCCCAGCCCACCTAGACAAGTGGCATTGTAGAATAGATAGCGAAACGAAAACGATTGTCAAATGTATGGAGATGTCAAATTATTTAGCGAAAGCTTATGTCAATTCCATACATTTGACAATCAGTTCTATTCGTTTTCGTTTTCTATTCTACAATGCCACTTGGCTAGGCCCTCAGGTGACTGATCTATTTTGTTACCCAACTACCAAAAGGAGTGTTATGTTTTTCGAGCGTACGTATGTATTTCTCATTCTATGGCACGCTATACAGCCTAAACCGCTTAATGGGTTTCAACCTACGACTTGTCATTGAATTCGTTGTAGAAGTGACATAGGGTATTAATTGAAAAAGAGAGAAAAATAATATAATAATTAAATAACCAAAAAACCCAACAGCAATTTTGGAAGTTGATGTTTGGGTTTTTCGATTATTTAATTATTTAACTGTTCGGTTGTTTTAGAGTTCAGTACGTTCAAAAAATTATAAAAGCAATCATGCGTTTGTCTGTATCATGTTTTCGAAATTAGGCCAAAAAGCCGAAATGAGCCTATATTATGCGAGAAATGTCCCAAATCCTTTTTTTACGCGTTTGTAAATTCTTATGGACTATCCTGATCTGAGCCAGATTTAACAAGACTGCTTGACTGAGACCGATATTCAACAATCCTAACGTGCTAAATATTTTACGTACGTACATTACATACTATTATTTCTAAATAGACGGAAGTAAATATAAACATACAAGAACAGTTTTCCTCGTTTGTTGATAAATACTCGCTCCCATTCGATGTCGAGGTAACAATGCACACATTACCATTATCGGTACCAAAAGGTCCAGTTCTGATATAATCTGACCTCACTTCCTGGTACTTGGTAGTCACTAAGGCAATGCACTTTGAAAACAATAGCTTGCAGTTTATGAGGAAAATTGAAATGTTGAACACTTATTCTGGTACATTTTTCGTAGCCTAGCTCTATACGCGTTTCGCTGAACAATTTTGGTCACGCTTTTACAGTTCTACTTCCAATGTCGTGATGGCCCAGTGGATAAGGCGCCCGCCTCTCGTGTAAGAGGTTGTGGGTTCCAATCCAGGCAAGTACCAATATGACTTTTTCAATTCATATGTACTTTCGAAAGTTTATCTTGGACATCACTGACATCCCGTGCCTCGGAAAGCAATCCTCGAAAGCCGATCTCACAACCAGCAGTTTTGGGAATAAAATATGTTGCAAACAGAGCTCTTCGATACCGATATACTATTTTTTTATTGCTTTTAAGATAAAGGTTATATCTTGTCCCAACATTCATGTCGACAACATTCTGAGTTATATATAATTATGAAATTCAGTTTGACGTAAAACTAACCAACTATAGTTTTAGCTATCATTGGCGTAATCCAATTAGCAAAATTTTTACTTTGTTCACCACTATAATATCAACAAGGTGGAATACTATAATTTTCTCAATTCATCTGGGTGAATTGAGGAGACATACTAAGAGGAATTTGATCACCCAGAAGATTCCTTTGATGTACTATTTTTTTTAAAGAACTAAAAAAAAATTACGTATACAATTGTGCCCGTAATCCGTCACAATTTGGTGACACCTAAGCTAACAGTGGTTAGGGATTCAGAGTGAGGAACCTCCTCACATTGCATGATGAATCCGTCACAATTTTATCCTTAACTGCACATAACACATAGCAAAAAACAAAAAGTAGAAAATGCTTCTTCGGTTCCCAAATCAACACACAGATGGCATTAGTTTCTTTCGCCAAATCAATTATCTCCGCTGATAAGGTTTTCTAAGAAAATAGTAGCAAATGAATGCGGAGGAAAGTCCGTACTCATTCGTCTTTCTGTGAGACTCTCACACAATGTGCAAATACGTTGGTTTAGCGGGAATTAGTGAGCTCCTCTCCCGTCTTATTAGATAGGGTTGCCATTGAAGACTTGCAGAAAAAAAAACATAAAAAGGTTTGTCTAAATTGATAAAAAGATTCCGCTTTTCTGAAAGTATGCATAAATCTTTTAAACTATGAAACGGTGGAGAAGAACGAATAAAATAAACACACGCCTATGAGCAAATTAACAAACGTAAGATTAATTAAAGTTAGGTAAGAAGGTGGTTTAAATGTGCATAGTAATGTATTCAAAGTCATGTATATTATGATAAAGAAAAGCAGTGTTTTCAAAAGATTTGTAACAACCGTGCGAAGTTGGGGTAGCTATATATTATACTAGATTCTGCCCGCGGCTTCGCTCGCGTTAGAAAGAGACAAAAAGTAGCCTATGTTACTCTCCATCCCTTCAACTATCTCCACTTAAAAAATCACGTCAATCCGTCGCTCCGTTTTGCCGTGAAAGAAAGACAAACAGACAGACAGACAGACAGACAGACAGACACACTTTCCCATTTATAATATTAGTATGGATATCGCTAGTATTAACATTAACATATACTTACTTTTTTTTAAACCGCAAATACAAGTGGCAAAAAATAATACCACTCGTTTGATGGCAAGCGGTCAATAATAATAGAGTTATGTGTATTCCTTAATAAGATAAAAATTTAATGTTATTACTAGTGAAAATACTGTTACATGTGTGTATTACCTTTTTCGAACTTTATTTTTTTTTATATTTATTAGAATTAAAGTTCGAATGCTTAACTAACGTAATTTCGTAATTTATCAATAATATGTACGTAATTAAACATTAATTTGAGTATATTTTTCAGTTGTCTGGTTACCTTAGTACAAGCTTTGATTAGTTTAAGATCAAATAGCCGTGTGTGATTTGTCCCAGGAATATTTATTTAATTCAAAAGAACTAATAAAGCCCAACCATTAAACGCAGTGATGAATACTTATACCTTCTCTTTACGAAAAGCGACCTTTTCCTTACATTGATAAATATTATAATATTATTATTAACATCAAAGCCGTTGGCAACCCTAAGCCGATTATCGTTGCTGGCAACACCTTGCGAAACGGAAGCATTTATTTTATTCATGCAGACGCCATGCATCCGATTGGAATCTCTACCTATCAGATTGAAGTCAGCATCTTACTGAGATGTTTTCCTATGTGTCATTTGCAATCAATTAATAAATAAGTACGGTTATATGTTGTTCTGTTAGTGCGAAACGATGGCGAAATAACTTAGCTACTTTTGGCAAAGATACTCAACTCAAGCAAGTACCAATGTGACTTTTTCAATTCATATGTACTTTCTAAAGTTTATCTTAGACATCACAGACATCGGTGAAGGAAAACATCGTGAGGAATCCTGGACTTGTAGTTAATATAAGGCTGAAATCGCCAACCAGCCTTGAGCAAGCGTGGTGATCAGTGCTCGTGCCTTCTCTGTGTGAGAAGAGGCCTTTGCCCAGCAGTGGGACAGTTATAGGCTGGTATTATACTCAACTCAAGGCATTTGTTTCACTTACACGAATTACAGGCATTTATGAATTGTCAAAGAGCTGATCGGTTGGTCAGAAAAGTTTGTTTCTGGGTGGGGAATCATCATGACTTCTCCTGCTCTGGGCGGTGCGAAAAGGAGTGTCAGACTTCTACTGACTATAAGCCCTGATGTTCCATCTCAGCCCTTTGTTTCCAGGGCCACGGTAACTTTTTTGAATAACCCTGACATCTCTTAGAAGCACTCGTGGAATACAAACGCCGTTGACACGGCCTGTCGTCGTCAAAAGACGGATGGACGGTGAACTAGCCCATTACTCACCGTCCCCTGGCCCGCGGCTACTGTGGCCGGAAACCATCACTTGGCCCCCGACGCATGGAGTATTTACTTGGCTTCTGGTATTGGTATTGCAGATGTCTACAGACGGTGATGACCATTGACCATTAGGTGTGTCGTCAACTAACTTGCTACCTAATGAAAAAAGGCTCCAAGTTAAATAAATATTAGGTGCGAGACTCATTTGTAATTCCATTAAGTATCTGTTCGAATCCGATTAAGTTAGCGCCATCGTGCCAGCTAAAAAACTTGATACTAAAAGAATGTACTTCGGAGTATTTATTTCAATTAGACTCGCTAAATTGTTGGCTTAATTCTTTACATCTTTTAATTATTTTTTATTATTCTTTATCTTCATTGTTATCACATAGAGAAGCAGCTCGAATTATGTAACCAAGACTTGTAAAAAGACTGTAAAAGTTATTGAAAAGAGTGTTTGAGGAGATTTTTGCTTGGTCTTCTAAATCGAAAACCAGCTTACCTATTGTAACTAGCCTCAAAGGGATATGCCCATTTGACTAAGGGATTTTGGCCACATAGCTTCCACGAATAAAACTCATCATAGGCATTAGGTATGACACCATAGAATAAAAAACTATTAATATTTTTGTCATAGTACTCGGTGGTATTTATAAAAACATGTATGAAAATGCTCAATGTTCAAATAAAACAATCATGAGAATTCTTGGTTTTTCATTCGTTTTCATTTAAATAAATGACAAGAACATCATCTAGAAACTGGGCTGGGGGGTTAATATTTGACTGATACCTCGCCCAGCCCAAGAACCACACAATTGTCATAACATGGGAACAACAGCCTACTGTCCTCCGACCAGATATACAATTACAGCAGTATTGTCGTATTGCTTCTATACCAATCTCATTATTATTGATAATATATATATATACAAAATACATTTTTCTGCTCACATGTCGTCGAATAAAATAAACAAACAGAAAAAACAACAGAAATAATCACGATAGACGAGCGCACGCGCACAACCACAAACGAAACGTCAATGGGAAATGTCAATATTTGACGTAGGGATGAGAACCAAAAAATCGATTCATCGTAAAATCGATATTTAATGAAAAACTTTTAACGCTGAATCAATTTAATAGACAGATTTTATTAGATGATAAATCGTTATTTTCTGTTACGTTTCTCAAAATAGTATCCTTATAAAAAAAAACTACAAATATAACACAACAAAGATTTTTTAGAGATTTAGTTTCGGTTAACGATTTTTCTGTAAAGAGGTTTATTTAATAAGGGTCCATCCCTACTTCAGCAATGTCGGATCAAGCCGGATGTGATATCGGTGCATTGCTTGAATGTTTTTTTTTTTTTCTAGAAACTTAATTCCCGAGTGATACGAAGAAATAAGTTACACCAAAATTTTTGTTATTAATTTACGTTTTCGTTTGTAATTATTAAATTGCTGGAACGAATGTGGCCAGGGACGGGCATTTCCCTTTCTGGCTTACAGTAAATGGTGTAAATAAAATAAACGCTTTGAATTTTGAACATGATGCTAGTTTAGGCTTTCGGATAGGTAGTTTCATATGGAGAAAAAAGGCTAAGAAATTGTTTACCCTTGTTTGGCAGAATAACTTTTGATGTAATATTACTAATTCGAAATAACTTTTTTCTAACAAAAATTAGTCGGAGTGATTTTCGACAAAACGTTGTTCTGCCAAACAAGGGTAAATCGCAAGAAATGGTATAAACTGAATATCCAATACGTAATAGCATTATCTGCTGTCGCAAATATGAGACAATAGAATGACATATTGAGTTTACACAATTTTACATTCAATCAATTACAATATTTTTGTAAAGTCATTGTTTTGGGATTTTGCAATAGTTTGGATGCATTGAATAAATTCAACAGAACGTTATTTGAAATGAATCATTTTCATCATCTTTTGATGACATAACAATCCTTACTAATATGGTTTTATCAATGCTTGCCTTTTTTAGTTTTTTCCCGACTGCCATAAGGAGGGTTATGTGTTGCATGTAATACATTTGGACCGTATGTGGGTTTATAACTTTATATGCCCGTTTAAAGGTATCTTAAAATGCGTGATGTCGTGGTAACCGAGTGGTTAAAGCGCTCGCCCCTAATGGATGCCTTGAGCAAATGCTGTGTTCAAAGATTGTGCCTTCATTATACAAGAAGAACCTAATTGCCCTACAGTGAGACTGTAATAAGCTGGTATTATTTAACTAAGATTGACCATACGCACAATATTCACACTTTCGCTATATGTGTACTGTTCGTCATTAAGGTGTTCAAAACATCACCATATCTTTACAATATTTATGTAGGACCAGCTCGAGAATATGCCCTTTACAATTAAAACAAAAAATCGGTTCAAACTAACGAAAATATGGATGATAGATGATACATAACAAAATACAAACTTAGCACAGAACCTCCTCCTTTATCAAAGTCAGTTAAAAAGAAATAAAAGCGAAGTGTGTCGGTGCAAGAACACAGCGAGTAAGTTCTATGTCAAAAATGGTATCTCTCCTTATGTAAAAGCTATCAATTGACAGTCACCAGCAGTTCAACCCATGTAATGTTTGATCTTTGGTTACTGCTCCGCTCCCGTGGGACATAGCGTAATGTTATTTAGCGTGCTATTCTGATGTTCAACCTCTATTACTGAAAAGTTTTAATCAAATCCGTTCAGCCATTTCTGCGTGAAAGAGTGCCAAACATCAACCCATTCTGATTTCTACTTTTGTGATATCAGTAGAATAACCTACAGCCTTCATTTCCTTATGCCAGGTGTACCGCCGCACGATGAAACTATTATGAACTCGAGCCATTTGAAACCACATGCAACCTTAAATAAATGCTTGTCCGAGGTTCTAAGGCAGGTCATTTGAACTGGCATTACTTATTCAATAGGTAGCTGCCATCTGTGCCGATACATAATGCAAAAGGAACGCCACCTGGTGGCTATCGATTGATAACTATATCTACTTATTCGTTTGTGGAAACAATGGTTTTTTTTTTACTTCGTAGAAGTCTTGCTTTGCGGTTGGAGACGAGGATAAGTTTTGTTTTTCAGTTAGGTAATGGAGTGCAGTTTATGGTGTAAAAATTTCCTTATTGTCTTTAGGTAAAGTAAAGTGGATAGAATGATATTTGGCCGATGTTTCCTAACTCAGTCTTTACAGAATTTCAGAATCAGAACTAAAAAATAATAATCAAGTATACAAAACATGTATACACTTCCACCCAAGCTTCTCTGATGGCATTTTTTATTTTAACATATTCATGTTTGCAAAAACACGTTCAGTTGTGGTGTCTTGATGTATGTTTGCTTAAATTTTAAATGAAATTCGACAATAACAACAACAGATTTTGAGTAAACATAACGTATCTTTTTGAAACTTTGTGAGGGTCGACTTCCAATCTAAACGGAATTCGGCTGAATTGCTGAATTCATATTCAAGGTCTGACTCCACACAATACACTGGTGTCTTTTACTAATAGTCAGGACCACAGAATTAACCAACCAACTAACCCTGTTATTAGGCAACACCATACCTCCTGGTTAGCGTGCTTGACAATTTTTCTGGCTTCTGACAAGTCCGTAACAACTGTCATACGAAAAACAACCAGGACCAACGGCTTTACGCGTTTGCCGTCAAATACCCACAGAGCAGATATAGATAAAGATCGGGGTGTAAAGTGGCCCTACCATCACCTCCAGGGTCGAAGCCAACCACCTGCACGTGGTACACCCTGCTGATTCACTGACGAGGCTCTGACGGACTAGGTCTCTTAACAAAAAGGAGACCTTCGCGGCTTCGCAGTCCTGTTGCGTAATATATAATAGATCTTTCTTCGATTGAGATATTGTAAAATAAACATGGTCGTGGCAGAATTGTGGTGTCTTTTCCACAAAAGCTAAATAAAGAGTTGAAGTTAGATAAAGATGGCAGTTTATCATTATGGGATAAGATGATTTACGATGATCAGTATCAGTGGATAAAGCAAAAACTAGTGAAATAATTACTCTCTTTTTGCTGGTAATATTACGTACAAAATAATCGGAACACGGTTTGATAATCCAATTAGTCGAGATAATAGTGCGGAACTAAATAACCTACTTAAAAGCGTCGGTAAAAATCGTATAAAGAAAATTGCTATAGTTGTATATAAATGTTATGTTAGTTTTAGCTAGTTTCAGGTAGATACTAAAGGTAAATCGCGATCGTCAGTTGTCTCACGAAACGTTTTAAAACTAATTTTAATATGGCGGTGCCGCCTGGGTACAGCCATCTACAAACCCGTTTCCTTTACGAACCTGGGTTTTCTGTATTTCGATGAAAAAATAAAATGAAAATGGTGAACAAAGTTTCGGACCGGTAAGTCTTTTTTTGGGATGGGAAATAATCAAATGACTTTTCCGGCTGTGGGCGCAGTGGAAGGGAGTGTCAGACTTCTACTGACTAAAACCCATCCACGTTCCTTCTTAGCCCTTTGTGTCCGGGTCCGCGGTATCTCTTTAGAACTCGCAGCCCCGGGTCCACCGACTACTGGCATCTACAATACCCAGAAATATTGCAGATACGTTGCCACCGAAAGAGGATGATATTCCATCACGAGCCAGTAATTACAGCGGCACCCATACAATCATTCAAATCAATCAATCTTCATTATTCAATCATATCCATATCGGATGGATTGAAATCAATAAACGTAGCGGTGTTTTGAGAAGAAGAAGCAAATATTTCTGTCAACTGTCAAACTAGAATCATAGTAAGATAGAAACGAAGAATAGCTAAGCTAAAGTACGGGCTAAGTAACTGTAATTCATCACATTCTTAGGTCGTTTGTCCACCGCCGCCGTTACCGTCACGTGAACGAGAATGAAATGACGGCACTGAAGTGGTGTACATGCATTTACTATAACCGCATGTCCACCGCACGTCACGTCACCTCTTACTAAACTCGGCTCCCCATAATCTCGTTCTCGTTGATGTGACGGTGACGGCGGTGGTGGACAAACGACATTTGAGTTGAAAAAAGCGTGTTAATAATAAACAAAAAAATAAAAGGCATTTTGATTAAAAAAAATTAAACTTGGTAACTGCCTTACCTTAGTGGTGGCTAGATTTTCTCGGGCACTTACTCACCTTACAAAGCACTAAGAAGAATTAATTAAATGATTAGACCCATAGTAGTAGTCTAATGTTTGTGGGACCCAGCAATTTTTTTTTTTTTTGAACAGTTGTATAAAAAATGGCGGATATTCTTTCTTAACGCTGTGTTTGAAAGAAAATAATGGATGCCTACATCTCATATTGTGGATATTTGGCAGAATGTATTTAGTTGGCTTAACTCATCGTACTCATTTTTTAATATTTGACCCTGTAACTATCTTTATCAAGGATAACTTTAATGATAGCTGTATTTTAAAAAACGATTATAATTTATAATACTGTAACTGTTACAAGCATTCTCGAAGCGTTCTCAAGCGTAGCATGGTGTGTAAGTATGTATGTTTCACTGGATTGGCGTTTGTCACGATAGTCTCCACACAATGTTTAATGTTTCAATCATATTTCTACTCAAGTGTCATCAACATCAAGCACAACATCAACAACATTACCCAGTATTAATTGACCTCTCAGTATAAAAAAATAATCTAAAAACCCATTTGCAATTTTGGAAGTCAGTGGATTTGATTCTGTTTTTTATTAACATTTTTTCTTCTATTTCAGATTAATATACCATATTTTACTCTCACAACTAAGACGAATCCAATGACGCCTCTTACGTCGAAATCGGTTAAAGTGTTTAAGCTGTAGAGCGTGTCATAGAATGACACTTACATACATCTAAACGCTCGAAAAACATAACCCTTCTTTCGGTAGTCGGGTAAAAACCTACTACATAAATAAAGGTTATCTTGTTTCGGTTTCTGTATGTGTTGACTAATAACAAATAATTGCAAATCAGATTCAATTGGCTTACTCAGTCGGGCTGATCTGTAGATTCATAATTCCAAGAATAAGAATATAGTTCTGAGAAATTTTAAAATGTCAAGGGCTACTTGAGAGTTGAGAGAGACGTTCTGTAATTCTCAGTATCTTGTATCAGTACGAAATAGCCAATAGATCATCTCTGCTCAGCCATTACAAGAAATTGTATGGACTTAAGTAGCTTTGACCACTGAGTTTAATTTCTGCGTTTTTCAGGGTTTTCTAAGCAATGGGTAAAACGGAACCCTATTATTACTAAGACTCTGCTGTCTGCGCTTTTCGTCTGTCTCTCTGTTCATTGTTTGTCCGTCTTTCAACAGGCCGGTTCCCATGAACCGTGATAGTTTGGCAGTAGAAATTTCCACAGGTGACATTTTTCTGTTATTCTATAACAGCAAATACTAAACACAGTACACAAAAATATATTAAAGTTGGATAACCATGGAGCAAACGAGATGATACACGGAACCCTCCGTGCGTAAGACCGACTCACACTTGGCCGGTTTTTCCTTAATCGGTTAGAAAACACCATCTCATCTGATTCCTAAAACAAAGATTAAAATGCTATTTTTAGAGTCACCAACCGTCTAGTCACTGTGTCGGGAAAACACACTATTCGAACATGTTTTTGGTCTGTGATTAATCGGCGAATAGGTCAACAAAATCTTCTCCAACTCCAGCTAGTTTTGGCCCTTTCTTAAAGAAAGAGAAAGATACACTTAACTTAAATTAAGGTTTGTTTGTGAACAAGAGAATCGGCAGAAATATCTAGTTACTAACTACTTATTTACAGAACAAATTAACTTCAAAGAGAGCAACGGAGTATTTCTCATCACTCGTTGTAAATATTGACTAAAATACCACATTTAACACATTACATTTTAAAGAAGCACAATTTAAACTATATAAAATAAACTGTTTAGAAACTTTATATAAGTAGAAAAATATATAAATAAATATCTTAGGAAAACTCACACGCCGCAGGTATTAAGACTAGCTATACCCTCTAGTTCCGCCTGCGTTTTTTAACGTTTATAATATTTTAGCTTTGTAACATCACGCTTCAACCTACGGGAGCGGAGCAGTTACGAAAAAAGCGGGTGAAACCGTGGGAGACAACTAGTATAATATAAACAAACAGCAAACAGCCTGGCTATTAGTATTTAGTTAAAATTAAACAATATCTGATAACGTCGACTCGTCATCACCTTTCTCGGAAACACTGATTTATTACAAAAGTCCATTGACATTCGGGTTTCTACCTGATGTTTGGTATGAGAAATATGACAGACAACGGGGCCCGGGGTTGGGGTTGGGGTTTTCCATTTTTTAAACGGTTCTATAATTATGTCAATTATGAAGTGACCATCTTAGAATACACTTCGACGGATTGACCAACTTGCCGCTGCCGCCGCGACTACCGAGGCCTCGGTAGTCGCGGCGGCAATGGAGTGTCAATAATGGTCCCAATGTGACGGCGCGTTAGCGTTCCACGCGCGTCTCAACGTGCGGTCAGCATGGGAAGGGGCCCAACGGGGCCAACGCCTGCCAGGGTTGCGGAATGTTTGTAATAGTTACCTTGGTCCCAGAACTAGAGGGCAACCGAAGGAACATGAGTGGGTTTTAGTCAGTAAAAGTCTGACAAGCCCTCCCGCCGCATGGCGAGAGAAGTTATTTGATGATTTCCCATTCCTCAAAAAAAAAAAAAGAATTCACTTCGACGGAGTGACCATATTACAATCTTACCAATAATAATAGTGTAGTTCATTGCATCTTCTTTATGTTTCCATTTCGTTAAGAAGTTTCGTCGTTAAATCCTGTCAAATTAGGATACAACAAAGAAAATTTAGACGCGATTAAAAACTTAGCCACTAAAAATGCGTCTGTTTACTTCAGGCGCTGTCTAATATGACAGGACTAAACTAATATGTATCTTTTGTCCTTTTCCTAATGAAATTGAAAGAGAAAGATGCACTGAATTTTATTAAGTTTGTGAACAAGGGAATCGGTACCATTATTAAATAATTAAAAAAAATATTATATTAGAATAAGTAATACCCTAAACCATACGGCTATCAATGATGCATTCCCATATTAATCTGAAATACGTTCAATAATTATAAATCAGCTTGTAATTCCCAGAAATTTCCTCAATTACTCATTTTGAATCAAGTTTCAGGAAACACATAATATAGTTCATCAGTTGTTTTGTTGTAGTTTGAATCATTTAAACATACTTATATATTAATATCAATAAATTTAACAAAGTGATAAGGTTTGTTTTTTAGGGAATTTTGTAGAGTATAAACTATGGAACGAATGATCCAATTTACCCCCTTTTTTCTGATAACAAGGTTTAACATTCCTGGGCATATAATTTCACGAAATTACAGTAAATTTTGTTTTCAGTATTCATTTTAGTACTGTCATCGCATCGACTTTGTGCAACCGCAGCAAAAGACATGATAATTACTTCAATGATAGGGCATCGTTAGGTGAATGCAATTTGCAGTGACATGGAACGGACGAACTGGGTCATCGGACGAAACGTTCCGTTGACGAAATCCGTCGAGTAAGTACAAATATCGATAACGCGTGTCCCATCACTTTAGTTGTGATTGCGTTTTAATTTTTTTTAAATATAATTTTACAGTAAGGAACTGTTTATTATAGCTCCGCCCGCCAATTTTCATAAAAACTGCCAGTCTCTATTTGACCCCGATAAGAATAAAAAATCCAAAAATCGTATTAAAGTGTCAAGTCACGTCATAAAAATTTTATGACGTGACTTGACACTTAATAAACTTCTGTGCAAAATTCATGTTTCTTCAGTAGTTTCGGGTTTCGGCTGTGGTTTGTTAACCATTGATAAGCCTGTTTATTAAAATAAAAAATATAAGTAGATTATACAAATTAGGTACCCAAATACTTCGAATTTATAACGAAATTATGATGAGTTGACTATTAATTGACCGCGAAGCCAAAGATCTCGTGACTTTAAAAGGTCATTGAGAAAAAAACAAAGTATCTATCTGAATTTCATAAATGAATAAACTCAAAACTTTTCCGTCAAAGCAAGTCAAAATAAGCGAAAGAAAAATACCATTGCAAGGTCAATGCAATAAACAATACTTCAGTAGAACGAGTTGGTAAACCTGATTGAACCTTATCACAAAACATGAAAATACCTATTCAATTATTTAGTGGTTAGAGTGAGTCACCGATACTAATAAATCTCCTTATCACTCAAATAAGATGCATTCATCTAACTCCAATGTTGGCGTTAGAAAGAGACGGGACACCGCCAACATTTTACCAAATATTCGACCAATTAACTGCACTTTCTACAACTAATAGAACTTTTCGAATACATCGCTTTCACTGAACGTTATGTTTACAAAAAATATAAACAATATTGAATATGAGAAGCAATGGTTTTGATACAAATCGACGTGTAATTTCCTTATGTCGTGGAGAGTCTGGTTGATATACGCTCGGGGGCTTTCCAAGAAGGAACGCGCACATGCATGACCAATATTCGCTCACAAACACACGCGTAGCTTGCACCGGCGCGCGCGCAACTGCGCAGTGTTCTATCTACAGAGTACATCAGTGTTCGCTGTGCCTTCCTCTGTGAATGAACTAAAAGCGGTTATATTTTAGTTTTTATTTAGTTAAACTGATTTTATTTAGTGGTTTATTGGATTTTCTTGCTTTAAAATATTAGGTGAGTGTTACTCTGGTTGTTTCTTTTTTATTTTTTGTTACGATTTCGTTTGAGTGTAGTTTCATTCGTTGCTACAGTTTTTAATGGATAATTCCGTGGTCTCACGAGTATCGTGTCTAATGTCACTTGCAGTTTTTTGTCCTTCAGTGAATAGAAGTTACTTTTCTAGTGATGTTTTTTAATGTGATTTTTTTTCTGTCGGTTTAATTAAGATTTAATTCGTTCTGCCACCCGCCATTTTAAAAAGCCGGATGGTTCCGTTATAATCAAAACATGATTGCAAAGTTATAAAAGAATGAAATTAATACTGTTTAGTAATTAAAGATAACTGTTTTATAACGCGGTAATTAGAGGTAGTCACGCTTTAGTAATACCTTCTAATGAATCGTATTTTAAATATATTTATTTGTATGTATATTTAATAAGATACTACAGACTGAACACATTAGAATAAACATTGATGTTTATATTTCAATAGTAAACCGTTATATAAAAAAAAATTATCGCAGAAACAAATACGTATACATTCTCGTATTATGTCGGTTATATAAGTACGTACCTATGTGCATTTTTATTATTTTGTATAGGTATTTTCCAAGTTATGTTTTCAAAACCTTTAGCTAACTAGTAGCGAATGCCAAAAGTATTAATTCCGCCTTTATTGTAAATAAACTATTAATTGGTAAATAAACAATAGGTAGTTTATAAAAGTTTCGAAGAAAAACTATATTAAATCTACCAATTACCTACATCTACAGAAAGCAATGCTAGAAGCATTGCTTTCCGAAGAAATAAAATTGATTGATTCGGTTGAATTCAATTAAAAACCAACACTTCTATCCTACTATGGTTTTATTAGTTCAATACTACTAACCTGTGAAAGTTTGTAAAGATATATTATATAGTGGTTTATTACTCTCACACGCAAAAAATACTGAATGGATTTTGTTAGAATTTTATAGCAAAGAAGCTTCATCAGATTTCCACAAAGATTACTTAAGGCTGCTCAAGCCGGTCATTCTTCCATACAAACGGCGACAGCTGATTACGCCTCTATTTATGGTTGTATTTAAGAAAAACAGGATAATATCAATTAGTTTTGTCATTAACTACGCGTGTACGGAGCCAGAATTCTAAAAAAAAACTTGGTTCGAAAGTTACAAGCCACTAAACATTCGAGTTTTCAAGCAAATTTTAGCGAAACTTTAAGCGCAAATAAAGTATTAAAAAAATACGAAAAATTCAAAACTACTTCCGCAGATGCCTAGTTTAACCACTTGAAAATTCAAATAACATTACTTTGAAAGTATTTATCTAAGCATTTTAATATAAACACACTAGGCACATAGAGATATTTACGAAATTTCCCGTGAGTGTTTTTGCTACAAATCATCTTGTTGCTCACTCATTTTTAGTACTGCGTGCGGGTAGCGCGGGGAAGGGGCATGCGCTAGCGCCGCTATCGTGCGAGCGGAGGGCTCAAAATTCAGTTTGGTTTCATGTTCCGTACTTCCGTACCTAGCTCTTATACCCACTTACTATAAAGTTCAATAAGTAATCAATAATTATTATTATCTATACTTCTATGTATAATAATATAATAATAATATTATAAAGAGGTAAAATTTGTAAGTTTGTAGGTTTGTATGTAGGGGGTAATCTCTGGAACTACTGGTCCGATTTGAAAAATTCTTTCAGTGTTAGATAGCCCATTTATCGAGGAATGCTATAGGCTATATACCGTCACGCTACGACCCACGGGAGCGGAACAGTAACGAAAAATGCAGGTAAAACCGCAGAGGACAGCTAGTTATTAGTATATAGTAATTCGTCCATAGGTAAGGTCAGGGTCAGTGGGTCATCTTGCAGTTTGCTCATTGTGTTTGTTTATATTTTATAACAAACATAACTAATCAGGTACCTACCATACCTACCTGTTGTATGAGGCATAATTTATGCTCAAAATAAAGTGCCATAAGTTCTGTGAGTGTTATAGGTAGATATGCATTGTAACTTTTTGTTTAATAATGTTTAGATATTTTAGAGGTTATCGGGTTTGTTTACTTTGGTTCAATCCATCATCAATATTTGAATTAGGTCTACTATATTCCATCGGTTTAGGTACTTATTATAACTAAAAGTAAACAATTTTGGTATGTCTGTTTATGTAAAAATGTATATGGATGTATACCTACAAATCAATTACCCTATAATTTTAGAAAATCTGAACGTATTTTATGTTATAAAACGTAGACCAGGTACTTATTTTTTATTATTCAAAAAAAAAATTCGTATAAAAGACATAAGTACTAAGAATGTTTACATTTAGTTAAAAAAAATTTTAGAAACGCTTTACTGTAAAATGCTCTTTTGGCGGTTTTATCAGGCGTCCGTCACTCGCTCAAGGCCACGCGTTTTATGCCTACCGCTTCACGTACCGTCGACGGTACAACGAACACCGGGCTGTCGCGCGCCCGGCTGAGTGCTCGCGCGTCACGGGTACAGCGCTGACTATCAAAATGCCGAAACCACGTAATTACTTATTGTGCAATTCCCCTGTTTCCCAATTCTCCTGCTTCCCTTTTGATTATTTATTAAAATTATTCACGCGGTTTTGGATATTTTCGACACTAAAATATAATAATTGGGAATTCAAGGAACGAAAAATATGCATCAGTCATTTTATTAAACTAAAAATATTTGATCAACAAATAAAAAAAAAATTGTTTTTCTAAAACATTCGTTTTGTTACCATTATCGTCATACGTATAACCCTAGTACATAATTTGCTGGATGACACGCACACACGTTAGTCGCGCGGCGGGCAAACGAATCTCAACTCTCTTTGTGCGTACTTATGGTACATTTCTCCTCGCTGCAAACAGCTGGTATTATTATTATGATTTTGTAGGCTATTATAGCGTAGGTATTTTCGTTTTTGTGTTGGAGTGAAGTATCTGTTACGTAGTAACTATTAATCTGTGGTTTTATGATGATAGATCATTAGTGTAATAGGAATAGGTCGTGTCGTGCCTATTTGCCTAAACTTGCCAGAACAGAGACAAGAAACGGAGACTTCCTTAGGACTACATTTTTTCCGAGACATCTGTCCCGAAATTTCGAGACAACACTAAAATACTTACATTAAAAAAATGTTATTTGGAACAAGTAATTTGTGTATATTTACCTAACGTTGGAGACTAGATATATCATAATGAATAACATACACAGTCGTTACAACCATAAATTATTATACAAACAAAAAACAATCACCAAGACATTTACAAAATGATCTCCAAAATAAAATCCAGAAAATTTAATGGTTGTAACGAATTTGTATGTTATTTATTATGATATATCTAGTCGCCAACTTTAGGCAAATATAAACGAATTATAAATAATTATAACGACTATACTTATTTCAAACAACATTTTTTTTAACGTAGGTGATTAAATGTTGTATCGAAATTTCGGGACAGATATCTCGAAAAAGAATTTAGTCCTAAGGAAGTTTCCGTTTCTTGTCTCGGTTCTTTGAAGTTTAGGCACGACCTATTCCTATCACAGTATTGATAAATATAAATAACACAGAAAATTATTTATCATTACAAGTGACAACCCTGACCCTATAAGCTCGTGACATCGGCCGCGCGTCCTTGCCACGTAATAAATACCTAGTTTACGGCGCTAAGATAAAGCGTGAGTCCTGCGGTGGCAGTAGCGTGGTGCAGCGTCTCCAAGCGACCTCATATTGGTAGGTATCCTACGGGACGCAGCTAGTCTACTGCAATCCATACTAATATTATAAATGGGAAAGTGTGTCTGTCTGTCTGTCTGTCTGTCTGTCTGTCTGTTTGTCTTTCTTTCACGGCAAAACGGAGCGACGGATTGACGTGATTTTTTAAGTGGAGATAGTTGAAGGGATGGGGAGTAACATAGGCTACTTTTTGTCTCTTTCTAACGCGAGCGAAGCCGCGGGCAGAAGCTAGTAGTAATATAATGACGAGTACAAATATCAATTCAAAATGTAACCTACTAGCAGCGCCCCGCGGTTTCACCCGCGGATAAAAAGTAGCCTATGTCCTAACCCAGGTAACTCCGCTATCTACAACAAGTTTTATCGCAATCGGTTCAGTAGATTTTGCGTATAAGAGTAATAAACATCCGTACATCCATACAACCTTTCACATTTATAATATTGGTAGGAAGTAGGATTAGTAGGATGCGGATGTCTTGTAAATTCTTGTTACGTAATAGCTAGTACGTAATAGTAATAGTAAGTACCTACAACTGCTTACACAACACAATCTAGCATCGTTTTTGTGTGCTTGTAGGTAACGTCACATAAATTTTATCAAAAGCCCTGAATTGAAAATGATATTAGTATCAACTCAACACAACATTCTGAAAACAAATAATGCATGCTTGTGTATGTATATATAGCTACGCGCACACAGCAGCAGCGGACGCGGCGGCGGCGGCGGCGGCGGCGTGTGCGCGTAGCAAGTAGCGCGAAATATCTCTTTACTGCTCTTTACTGGCGCCATCTCGTTTTCGCACGATTCCAAATGAGACAGCATACATTTTAACCACGCCCACCAACTAGTTCGCTCTCTAGGCTTGGGGGGCCTTAACGTCACGCATCGTTTCACGGGAGCGGAGCAGTATCCATCAATCTGACACAACACATATAAAATCGCAAGGGACTTTTATTTGTAAAAAAAATGTGCGCACCTAAATCCTTATACAATTAAAACAGTTTATCCGTACTAATATTATAAATGCGAAAGTAACTCTGTCTGTCTCTTCTTCACGCCTAAACCACTAAACCAATTTGAATGAAATTTGGTACAAACATTTGGACAAAGTCGCGGTCAAAAGCAAGTAAAATATAAAAATAACTAGCTGACCCCTGCGGTCTCACCCGCATTTTTCGTTACTGCTCCGCTCCCGTGGGTCGTATTCCTCGATAAATGGGCTATCTAACACTGAAAGAATTTTTCAAATCGGACCAGTAGTTCCAGAGATTACCCCTTACATACAAACTTACAAATTTTACCTCTTTATACTATTAGTATAGATAGTATAGATAAACAATCCAGTTGAAACCGCTGTAAAAACCCTTGGTTATTTACACCCAGTAAAAAAACTATTTCTATATAAAACAATAAATACAAGGAAATGGTAATTTATTTAGACAATATGCGACGGCTTACGCAAGAGCTTGGCTAAAGTTTACTCATTATTATTAAAGATTTATTACTTACTAGCTTTTGCCCGCGGCTTCGCAGACGTTAAAAAGAGACAAAAAGTAGCTTATGTTACTCTCCATCCCTTCAACTATCTCCACTTAAAAAATCACGTCAATTCGCCGCTCCGTTTTGCCGTGAAAGAAAGACAAACATACAGACAGACAGACACACTTTCCCATTTATAATATTAGTATGGATATATTCACAATGAGGATATTTTGAACTCTTGCATAGTTGAGTATTTCTTCATTGATATAATAATAACAAAGCTGTTAGTAGTAGTAGTAGCAGCCTAATTATCCCATTACATGGCAAAGGCCTCTTCTCATACAGAGAAGGCACTAGCATTGATCACCACAGTCTTGCTTAAGGCAGATTGACAATTCCAGACTCACATTCATTGTAAATCTAAGTTTTTTTTGCATGATGCAAGCATGTAAATCATTTGTAATAGAACTAAGCAAGTAGATCATTTCAAGTAGTCAGAAGTCATAGTCTGACAATCTGTATATCCAAAGGGTATTGTGTTACGGCGCGTTAGTGTTCCACGCGCGCCTCAAAGAGAAGGAGTCAGCACAGGAAGGGGCCCAACAGTGCCAACGCCTGCCGGGGTTGCGGAATGTTTATAGTGGTTACCGTGACCCTGGAACATAAAGGGCAATCGAAGGAACATGAGTGGGTTTTAGTCAGTAAGAGTCTGACACGCCCTCCCGCCGCACCCAGGACGGGAGCAGTCATTGGATGATTTCCCACCCACCAAAAAAAAAAAAAAAGGGGTATTGTGTTATCCAGTAACTGGGTTATGGAGGTCTAAAATGCACTAGCTTATAAAACTCTGATATTCAGCTGGATCGGCTAGACTGGAAGCCCACGTACCCCAAAATAGTTGAGAAAGAGCTGGGAAAATTCCATAGTAATGTTATAAATATAATAGGAAGTGGATAACATATTTTTCTTACTCCTCCGCTGTTCTTTTCTGATTTGGTTTCGTTTCGGGATCCAAGACAGTTGAATCGTTTCTCCGAGACTCGTCGAGCTTCATTGCTCGGCGTTTTTCCGAGGGACTCCACCCCTATTGATTGCTGAGTTGCTGTGGTTGGGAAGTGTGATGGTGTAGTCCCATTAAAAAGGAAAGTCATATAATGATTCTATAGGTTGTAATAATATTTGAAGTAGTTTTTATCCCCATCATGTTATGCTCTTTGAGTTGTAAAAAAAAAATAGAAACTAAGTGTAACTACCACGTAACTACCAACAGCACATTTCTAAATCATAACTGTACTCATAAGTACTAATAAAATAATAATAATGGTTTTTGTCGTTAACGTTTTAAAGATAACTTTGCTATTTTTAGTACCATAATCAGTGGTGCATTCATGGCTCAAAGTTAACTCAGCTATAACGAATAATGAATATTTACACTCAGTATATTAATGGTTTAATAGCCAAGACTTTTCAGACTATGTGACTTAAGTTCCTGTGTTCCCTAGATGGGGCAGAGGGCGTCCACAGTGCGTCGCCATCCCGTTCGGTCTAGAGCTTCGCGTTTAATTTCGCTCCAGGTCTTCCCTATATCTTTGGCTTCAGCGATGACCGTTCGCCGCCAGGTCTGCTTAAGGCGACCACGTTTTCGCTTTCCTTGGGGATTCCAGTCTAGGGCTTGCCTTGGTATGGATATTTCAGACTGTGTGCCGAATATGATTACTTATATTATACCTATGTGCTCTTCATACAAGCCGAAAATCCCTTGGACTAAATAACATGGGCCTATCGGTAAACATACATTAAAATCGTTTACCAGATTGAGTAAAGTATTTTTTCTGCTCTGAGTTTAAAAGTGATGTTACACCCCCGTGCCTCGGGAAGCACAAATGTCCTGAAAGTAATTGAGAGTAAGGAGTTTTTCAGAAGCTGGAAAGTCGGGCCATGAGTCTAATCAATGTTTACACAGTAACTGGGCTATGAATGTCATTCGGTTAAACTGGAAGCCGACGGAAACTTGACTGAGATAAGGCAGATGATAACCAATCATTTAATCATTGTTAAAGGGACTGTACCGCTAGTCTTTTATCGTGTATACCATTGACGGGTAATTGATAACTATACGAATAACTAAACTGCAAGTCTAGGTGTTCAAAAACCGGCCAAGAGCGTGTCGGGCCACGCTCAATGTAGGGTTCCGTAGTTTCCCGTCCGTCACAATAAGTGTTCAAACTTATAAGTTAAAAAAAAGGCTATTTGTTACGTTGACATACTAAGTACGCAGAAATTATTTTGTACAACCTTTTTGTCTTTTTTGTACAAAAACTGTTCTTTCTATCAAGTTTAAAATAATTTTCCTAGAAAGTACGTATAAAGTTCTACTTTCCAGATTTTTTTCATATTTTTTAAACCTACGGGTCAAAAGTTATAGGGGGGGGGGGGACGCTATAATTTTTCCTTTTGGACCGATTATTTCAGATATTATTGACATTATCAAAAACTGATTTTAGTAAACCCCTTTTCATTTTAAATACCTATTCAACAATATATCACACGTCAGGGTTAAAATAAAAAAAAAACACTTCCCTCTTTACAAGGGGGGCTACCCTAATAAAACATTTTTCCAATTTTTATTTTACCACTTTGTCGGCGTGGTTGATATACATATTGGTACCAAATTTCAGCTTTCTAGTGCTAACGGTTACAGAGTTAAAGCGAGGACGGACGGACAGACAGACGGGTACGTATCAAAATCCCGAAAGTTCATAATACCTATGATTGAAATACCGACGTCCAAAACACCGAAATTCAAAATACCGAAAGTTTTAAATGCCGATAGTCGTTATTGTTATATCGAAACACAAAATACCGATGTTCAAATGCCCGAAAGGACGAAATCCCGAATGGACGAAATACCGATGAATGAAATCTCAAATTCTGTCCCAATCAAATAATATTGTTAGTTAAAAAAATAATATGCTGTGCAACAAAGGTTAGTGACAGAACCGAATTGCTGCAAAACCGACTCCACGTAGTCTTGTTTGTCCTACCCCTAGAGTGTTATTTAAAATCGTGCAGGCGCGTGGGGCCGCCGGAGGCCCGCAGCGCCGGAGCCGTCACAGAAACCCTGCCTGCTGCATGTTGCATGCTTGCTTGAATGAGAGACCGACAGATAATATCATCTTATATATAAAATTCTCGTGTCACAATGTAAGTTACCTTACTCCTCCCAAACGGCTATACCGATTTTTACCAAATTTTGTATGCATATTCAGTAGGTCGGCTACTATGTATTTTTTTTCACCAATTCAATTTCGGGATTTTGTACTTCGGGATTTTAAACTTCGGGATTTTAAACTTTCGGGCAAAAGAACTTTCGGGATTTAAAACTTTCGACCAAACAGCCATTCGGCGTTTTAATTATCGGGATTTCGTCCATCGGTATTTTAAAAATCGGTCTTTTAAAATTCGGGATTTTGATACGTACCCCAGACAGACAGACATGGCGAAACTATAAGGGTTCCTTGTTGACTACGGAACCCTAAAAAAGGTCCCGCGGCCCCGGACACAAAGGACTAAGAAGGAACATTGGTTTTCGTCAGTAGAAGTCTGACACTCGCTTCCGAGAGTGGGAAGAATCATTTAATGATCTCATCAACCCAAAATAAGAGTAGACTTCTTTTGTAAAGACTTACAATATTACAATCATACAAAGCAGCTCTGGCTGGAGCAGCGGCCAACAAGGCACACGCACAATTGTCGAGCTCAAGAAAATAAATGCGAAAAGTGAATTCTCACCAAGAAGAAACTTATTTCTTGTATTAAGTGGGGATCCCCTTTAATTGACTTTCTATTATTTGTTGTTATAGTCATAGTAACGTACAAAGTAAGAGTTTAAACAGCCTGGCGAGGCTGATGAAGGATCATTGTAACTAAATAGTCATGTTTGGTACTTCTAAATCAACCGTTAGAACCACAGAAAACTGCATGTGGATCGGCCAAGCCGTCCTGGAGATAAATAGGAACATTAATTGAATATGGTATGCCTACAAAGAACCTCTGACTCTAAACCTCTTCTCCGTTCCGTCGTGGGTTAAAAATTATTACACAAATCTCACCACGCCTTCAAAAAAGTGTGTTTATATTGATAACGAATTTCTAGATAAGGTAAAATCATCTGTTTATATACAATCAGATAAGCCAGCATTCTAGATAATAATATTATTATTTATAACAACTCACTACTATAGTAGGTATATGTTTTTCCTTATATTATGACGCATTTTTACGTCATATTAACGAAATCAACGCTGGCTTTACGCAAAACATTTACCTAGTACTATAGGTTAACTTGAGGAAAAGGTTCAAATAAACTACGAGTATTTCTGCCGCACACGGAGACGTGATTTAAAATTCATGAATCAATCATTTACGCTAATTGATAAAAGTATTAAGTCAACCAAAATGAAACGGTTTTAGTTTGTCATCTTTACTAGCTGTGCCTTGCGGTTTCACGTACGTTTTGTTATAATTTTGATTACTGCTCCCCTTCCGTAAGTCTAGTATTAGCACTGTATGCAATGTTTCGATTTTATTTATTTAACCACCTGTTCCCCGTTTTACTCGTAATATAAATATGGTGGTTTTATAAAGCCTATGTTACTTGCTTAAATGTAGCTCTACTATCTTGGTGAAAGAAGTTTTAGTTTATCCAATTAAAAAAAAACACAATGTGAACGTAATAAAAAAACTTTTTCCAAAAAAAAAGAACCTCCTTCAAAAACCAAAAACCCAAAAATAACAAAAATTTCGGAAGTCGGTGGCTTCTTTTCTAACAGTTAATTTGTGTAGCCATCGACTTCCGAAATTTTAGTTATTTTTGGGTTTTTAGTTTTTGAAGGCGGTTCTTTTTTTTTTAAGTTTTTTATTTTTTTACTTTTTAGTGTCGACTCCCAATGTCTGACTGTGTATAACAGTATATCAGTATAAAACGAAAATAGAAACTTGAAGAAACGCACACTTCGTCTGTGTAATATACATAGACGATGTGTGCGTTTCTCAAGTTTTTTGGTTCTTGGTGAATTTTTCGAGAAGCACTGAACCGATCACCACAAAATTCATATGGGACCACTCCTGAATCATGACCTATCAAACAAAAATAGAACCATCAAAATCCGTTTACAATTGATAGAGATATCGCGTAACAAACATACAAAAAAAAAACATACAGTCGAATTGAGAACCTCCTCCTTTTTTGAAGTCGGTTAAAAACACTTTATTTTTGCCTTAAGGTGATTGATTACAATTAATCAATCACCTGAATGCAGAAATCAAATGTTTGGATTAGAAGCGTTATGACTACCTTTCGATAAGACTAAATAGCAGATATGACTAGTTTGCTAATTTATGTGGTGTCTTCAAATGCGGCGGTAAATTTTTTGATTGGTAATTTTCAACCGATAGCCTTCGAGTTTATATCTAAATAGCAAGGAACGTAGAATGTTGCTGTCGATGTGTCATCGTCCTAACGGATTGAGGAAAAAGATGTAGAAAAAGATGTTTGTATGTTTGAACCGACTTTTACTGACATATCAATTTTATGTTCTACCAGCTTAATATTGGGACCCTTTTTCGTCTTAAAAATTGAATCTAGAGTATTGTGTTTCGCTTTATATCGAGCTGAACGGTATCTTTAGTTGGGCAGAAATAGGCCGTGCTCTAGGCGCCTATTAATATAAAGTATTTTCTATGGAGACCTTTCTTGCTTTCGTTATAATTAAGTATGAGTTTATGTAATGGTCACTGATTATCAGTCACCTGATAAATCTTTTAGGAATAATGAAGACTTTAATCAATCAAAAACTGTTTTGATGGTTCATTACCTCAGAAGGTTACAAACAAATTAAAAAAAAACTTCTATCTTTTCAACATATTATAGAAGCGTGTTTACGTACCTTAGTAACTATAATCTGAGAAAGGAACTAAAAACAATACCAGTGTGTGATAGATAATATATAAATCATAATATTATTTATTATGACAGGTGGTAATATTTATTGAATAGACTATTATGTAGCTAAGAGGATAATTTATATAACACTATTTTCTTATTTCTAGAGTCACTATGGCACAGAAAGAAAATCGATGCTGCGGGATCAACCTGCGCCCACTATGCTTTTTAATTGGATACATGCATTTGGTAAGTCATTTAAATACTTATTTAATTACTTTTAAAGTTAGTTTTGAAAACGGTCTCATTTCCCAAGCCTTATAGTGGCATACTCAAACGTCACTCAATTCTGAGACGCTCCCAAATCTATTGCTGTCCTTATTTTTTCCCTTTAGAATGACAAAGACAGCAAGAGATTTGAGAGTGTCACAGAATTGAGTGACGTTCGAGCATTCGGCCACTACAGTGAGGGTTTATGTGAGGGTTAGCTTCCAGTCTAATGGAATGCAACTGAATATCGGTGTTTTACGATGAGGACCCAGGACTTGGGTTGTGGAGGTCTTTGAAGGCAGGCGCTTCAATTGTCAAACTTTCTGGCTTCCGACGCCCCATAGAGATGTGATGTGTTAAAGATCTACTTTTGTCAACGGGTTCATGCGCTTCCCGATGCTCAGGATGTCCTATCATAATATTTCATAGAAGTTATGTAAATAATACCAGTCTGTAACTGTCCCAAGGCTGGGTAAGAAAATCGTATTTAAAGAAAATACAAGCATTGATCACCACGCTTTCTCAAGGCGGAATGGCGATTTCGAGATGGTTTGTAAGTCCAGGTTTTTAACCGACTTCTAAAAAAAGGAGGAGGTTCTCAATTCGAATGTTTGTATGTTTTTTTTTTATGTTTGTTCGCGCATATCTCCGTCGTTTACCAACCGATTTGAACAATTCTTTTTTTGTTTGAAAGGGTAGACTTCCCAAATGGTCCCTTTGTCATCAGGTCCAAGATCTGATGATGGTATCATCCCGAAATCGAAGGAACTCCTCAATTTTTTTATAGAATAACATACATTTTTTTTTAAAGTTACTCTAAAACGTAGTTGGGACTCTAACTAAAAAGTAAAAAATAAAACACTTTTTCCAAAAAAAAAGATAACCGACTTCAAAAACGAAAAGCTCAAAAATAACTATTTCAGAAGTCGGTGGCAAGGCAACACAATTCGACCGGCAGAAGAGAAGCCACCGACTTCCGAAATAGTTATTTTTGAGCTTTTCGTTTTTGAAGTCGGTTATCTTTTTTTTTGGAAAAAGTTTTTTTCTCACGATATTTTCCTTTACCGATGTCTGTGATGTCCACGATAAACTCTAAAAACTTGAGATTTTTTATGAGACCCAATCTCATTCATTAGAAGCAGACATACCTTATGTCTGCTTTTATTTGGTAGAAGGCTAAGGAGATGATGATGACGATATTTTGAAAAGAACCGTATAATTCAAAACAATGAGATTCTCATTACCAATAACAGTGTGTATAATAATCTGTGATCTATTAAGTACCGCACTTTATAGATTTCTATACACACACAGATCATACTAACTGTGATACTAATGATCTGTATATTGAGTTACAATCAGGAGTAATTACTCTGTGGCCACATAATATGGAAAACGTATTGTCTTTGTGTGATTCAATTAATGTCATTTGTTTAGATAAACAATGCGTCATACTTAACAATTATCATCGACAGTTATTTACATCATTTTGTTTGTTATTTTTTTGTAACTAGCTTCGCACAGGCGCCAAAAGTAGATGATCAAAATCAAAAATTTAATACTAATGAACGGAGTTCGCGTCAGAAGCTGTAAAAGTAAGTGATTGTAAATTATACAGTACAGCTGCCATATATTAGTGATCAGTTGTGACTTCAAAAGTTACAGTAAGTCCGTTCATTAGTATTTAATTTCTGATTTTGATCATCTACTTTTGCTCTTGACTGTACTTAGCATTACTTAAGGTAAATATCGTTACTCTCTTCTATCACATTCTCAAAAATTTTGAAAATTGGACATTTGGGAGTCGGACATCTTGAGAATTGAACATCTTGAGAATTTGACATCTTGAAAATTGGACTAAGAATCGAACGTTTTGGAAATTCAATTGAGCATCTTGTGATTCGGACATTTTGAGAATTGGTATTTTAAGAAATGGAACATTTTGAGCCATTTTGACACTATTAGACATTTTTCTAAAATTACGGAATTAACCATTCAACGACCACGCGACAGCCGGCTGTCGCGCTGCTATCTCTTTTTATTGTGCCTCGAATCACATATGTTCGAAGGTTTAAAACAAAATATTATATTTGCACTTGACCATCAGACATTTTAAGAAAAGGCCATTTGACCCGATCAGTATTAACACCACGATTAACACTCAGAAATAATCTGTCTTTAGCCAAGTTAGATCTTCAACAGCAAAAGCCCAATTGGCCTATTCGATCAAGTGTGTAATCAACCCGATTAGTCGATTCGATTGGCCTGCCAAAGGAGAATGTTCAAATCTAGCATCGCTTTAAAATAAGAGGGCTTAGCCACAAAAATATACTCATAAATCATAACATAATATTTTAACTTTCCTAAAACAACTTAATGGAAATCTTTTTAGGGGTTAATATTTTATATTTAATTAGTTATTTATACGACTTTGTTGCATTCTTCCTTTAATGACGTACTTACGTGAAAGCAGTGTTGCCAATTTCATAAACATTCCCATAATCAGTCTTAACTGATAGTATTACATATTTTATTTTTAAGAGCACACGTTGATGTCTCAAAAATAATTACGACTATAACATTCATTTGCGTTACCAACAATTTATATTTAATTAACATTTCTAAAATAATGATATTTTACTAACAAAAAGTATTTAGGTGTCTAAGTTATCACTTATGGTTGATTTTTATCAGCTGTGGGTAGCACTGCCACGGAAATCCAAATGTTAACAGTCAAAATTGACACTTTCAAGTATAACAAAGCGACAAATATTTTTATTGAAAATTGAGTTTATTTTGCGTTATTAGATAACAAATCATTGCGGTTAGTTCGTGTACAGCAGACTCTTCCGATTTCTGCGCGATCAAGCAATCTTTTCAAAACTTTCGTACGTCGACGTTTTTACGACCTGGATCGTTTCTCTCTTTATGCAGTACCGACAATTTTGTTAAAATAAAAATAACACGCTGTGTGGACTGTGCCTCCCTTGCTCTGGACATCCTCTACCCCGTCGCCAACTAGGGGAAGCAACGGATGCAATGGTTACAATTCGACGATACTGGATTAATCCGGCAACGGTTAGTATCTTATTACACGCTTACACGCTTACGTACGTATTTACACGCTTTTTTTGACGTTAGTGTAGTAAAAAATGAGCACATTATTGTTATATTATCAACAATATTATATGTTATTATGGATAATACCAAAGATGGTCCAAGTCAATAACACTATTTGTATTTTGTTGTACAGCTAACTGTAACAGCAGATAACGAAAAAAAACTATTTGAAAATCCTATTAGAATCATTTTCGGTTTCCACGCGGACGAATTTCCTATTAAACTAATGCTAAGATCAATCAATAATATGTAATAATATTTATTATATTTATTTTCAGATGTCAGAAGAACATCCTCTTCTCTCAGGAATGTTATATTATACTCGAATGAGAAGTGTAATGAGTGTTGAACGAGCTTATGGACATCAACATGTGTGCTTTGTCTGTAGATCTTCCACATTGAGAGCTAAAACATACAGAGTATTCTGAATAACCGACCAACTCTGAAAATTCAGTAGTGGTTGTTAATAATCTAAGTGAAATAAATGCCATTGACTTTTGAATACTTTTATTTCCACATAGTAATATTTGAAATGTTTAATTACACGCATTGCAATGATGACTAAAATAAGATTTCGTCTGTTTACAATAATAAATTAGTTTCAAATGGTTTTTACAAAAAGAACCCTTATAGTTTCGTCACGCCTGGAGGACACGGTCGAGCACACGGTGGAGGTGTGCCGCGCATGGGCGGACTATCGACGTGTCCTCGTAGAGGCGATCGGCGGCGGTGACCTCTCGCGCCCGGCGCTGGTTCAGGCCATGCTTCGGGGCGAGACGGAATGGGATGCCGTCGCCTCCTTCTGCGAAGCAGTTATGCTAGTGAAGGAAGCGGCGGCGCGCGAGAGGCAACGACGAGCCTCTCGCCCCGCACTAAGACCCAGGCGAAGACGTCGAGAGTCGCAAGACAACTACCGGCCACCGTAGGCGCGGTTCTGCGGATGGCGAGCGATGGGTAGCTCGCCGCCCGGCTAGGACCAAAGAGAAGGAGTCAGCACAGGAAGGGGCCCAACTGCGCCAACGACTGCCGGGGCTGCGGAATGTTTATAATAGTTACCGTGACCCTGGAACATAAAGGGCAATCGAAGGAACATGAGTGGGTTTTAGTCAGTAAGAGTCTGACACGCCCTCCCGCCGCACCCAGGACGGGAGCAGTTATTGGATGATTTCCCACTCACCAAAAAAAAAAAATAGTTTCGTCATGTCCGCCCGTCCTCGTCTTACCACCTTAAACCTTAACCTTTTGACGACCAAGCGATAGCCGGCTGTCGCCCTGCTATTGTCTTTATTGTGTCTCGGATCATGTAAACATCATTTTAAAAATAAATCATAACAATTAAAAAGGGGATAGAAAACCCCATTCTATGCGGGGCCGTTTATTTTCTACTCTATGCCTATAAGCCACTTAGATTTAGTATGACCTAATTACCATTTACTTGGGAACTTTCATTGGTTTGTTAAAAGTATTCTGTTTTGTTTTATGAGAATATAAATCATAATATTGTTGTAATTAGTACTTTTTTTGGTCGAAGTTATGGTACATAACTAACCTCAAAACTTGCACATATAAATCAAAATTCAACAAAAACCCCTAAAAATAAGTAGATAATTTTTATTTCCTTGGAAAGTACGACCTCTCCCCTCTTTTTTATCCAATTTACACTAAGTTTCCATTTTTTTTTATGCGCAACGGCGTCCTATACTATGATGGTCAATGTCCTTTGTCAATAATTATATGGAGACTCGGCTGGTCAGAACCAACGCTTATTCTGATCGCTGATGCGAATGATACAGTCAGCTGTTAGACTAATATGCTTTTTGATTGGACTTGAAACAAGCTAGAATTTAGTTCAGTTTTGAAATTTAGTGCGATATGCAAATGAGCTTATATAGGAGGTTGCTATTTTCTTGCTTAACAAATGAGCTTAGTAGACGTTTCGGTGAGGTTCGCCTGTTCTGGTTAGAACAGGAATTTCATGTTTATTTTAAGTTTTAATATTTTTGAGGGGGGTTTTGGACGATAGCTAATTTTGTGTGTGTACAGTCAGAAAATGCAAAAGAAAGTTACACAAATAAAACCTAATTACTTAATTTATTTTGTGCGGTGATAATGAAGAGGTTTGTCCTTTGACTGTACGAAGTTAGGTATCGTCCGAAACACCTTTAAAAAATATTAATAATAATGAAATTCCGGCTTAGACCTGAGCGGTAGGTTATGTCCGGCTCTCATGGGGCTATGAGGGCTCAAATCTATAAAAAAAGCTATTTATAGCTTATTTTGATATAATCCGAAATCGCAAAACCGACTTGAGCAATGCTCGTGCATTCACTGCTTAGAGTCTTTAGCCGTGCAGTGGCATAGTAATTTATTTTGTTTTGTAACAAATTAATTAATAATTATTAACTATGGTTAATAACATGACCAAACTAAAAGCATACTCATTGAAATAATATAAAAATGATCATCTAAACCAGTGGAGGAATAACAGGCATATGATGTAATTAACATAATAAATCTTCTTTTATATTCCGGATAAAAATTACATCTCTTCTCATAAATCTTTGGTAAAAGATTGATATCTTTCTGTGATTACTGTTTAAAGGAACTGGTCATAAACGGATCTCATTAATTACTGATCAAAACAAGATATTAGTATCGCAATATTTACTTTTCTGTACCCTATATTTCCCTAAATATTAATATTTACATTTAATTTTCCTTCCCATATAAATTTCTGTTTAAAATCTACCAACAATATGTATCACCCTTCTCAGAACTTGAAATCTCAGCTATATAAAGGCCCGGTCACACACCGGTCATTTTAAGGCTCCGTCACACAGAAGTTATTATCGAAATGATTTTTATAATCATTTTGATTACCGCGTCATCGTGTGTGTGTGGCGGAGCCTTAATGAGCGCATGCACTTGTTATAATAGTAATATTTACATACACATACATAATTTAATGATACCTATTTACACAGTACTTTGTAATACATTGTAAATGGTGGATTAATTAAATGTTATGAATAAATGAAAACAATTTCAACCTTATGCTTACTGCATAATATGTAGGTAATATAAACGTACATTTTCCGCTTAGTTTCCTACTTTTAGAGGAAAAAGCGTATGTTTCTCTGCCTGGTTGTCAACACTCTTTACTTCAAGAACGACCGGAAGTATCAAGTTGAAATTCATATCAAATAATCAAGTCTGTAATTTGATGTTTAATAAAAACTTCTGAGTCGACGTTTTTAAATATATGGCAGCGTATAACAAAATTGTTAACTCGCAGGAAATTAAAAACCTATAGGCTACTTCCTGTTATCTTAAAACAACATAAAAAGAAAAAAAAACAAAACCGGAAATTTCTAATTACCTAAGGTTGATTGAAATCGTTTGATTTATTAATTTTTTGCACATTAAGTTTTCAACGCCCAAGCGACATCGACAGCCGGCTGTCGGGCTGCTATTGGCTTTCTATTGTGCCTCCAATCACGTGTGTTCGAAAGTTTAATGACAGGTCCACACCAAATAAGGCACTTATTGGTGCCGATTCTCTTATTCAAAAACTAACGTAAATTTAAGTGAAGTGCATCTTTATTATTAAGAAAAGGACAAGATAAAATAAAGTCCTGTCAAATTGAGACACTCCATAGATAATTTAGACGCGATTTAAAACATGGCGTCTAAATATACGTCAATTTTCTTCACGCGCTGTATAATTTGACTGGATTAAACTAAAATGTATCTTTTGCCCTTTTCTTTAAGAAATGGAAAGGGAAAGATGCATTTAACTTAAATTTAGTTAAGTTTGTGAACATGAGAATCAGCACCAGTATCTGCGTTACTTTAGTTCCTAAGTTCCTAACCGCACCCGCTTTAGTATGGCCGTGCCCTTAGCTATGATTACATAAATAACCGGACGCCGTGCATTGTTGTACGTACAATGTGCAGGTCTCATATTACTACTGACGCATTCTTAGTACCTACTCATTACAGCGTTTCTTGTTTACAACACTAATTACTAGAGTTATCAAATTGTAAGTTATAAGACTTAGGTTATGAGTAGCCGTAGCATTCCGCAAGTTTGAAATTTTACCATGTGGAAGATTTTGCAAATAATAGTGAAAAAAAAGAAAGAAAAAATATTTATTTGGCACACAGACACCAACCACACATTTAAAAAAAATATAAGGAAAAAAAATAGAAAAAAACACTGCGTGTCTCGCGGCAGCGCCAAATAGGTCCAGTTCAGCAAAAAATGACAGACAACTGCGTTGCCTGACGCTAGTGCCGATTTCCTTGTTTATAAACTAAACTAAATTTTAGTTTTAGTCCATCTATTTCTTTCCGTTTTACTAAAAAAGCACATAAAAATACCACCGCCTCGAAATTGTTTAGACTGCGATTTTAGCTAACAAAACAGATTTTAATAAACCATTTGAACCATTTAAACCATTTATTTTGCTACACATACATAAAGTGAACACAAAAAATAAAAATTTAGAAAAAAAGAAATACAGCGTAGCAAGGGATCCAGTTCAGTATATGTTTTGCTAATGCACAGCACTGATTTTCAGATGGCCCCTGACTGTTAACATCTAAAAACGATCTCTAGATAATCTACTTTTATACAAAATTAGATCGCATCTAAATCGGATCACCCGTTAAAAAGCTACGGTGCCACAGACAGACAAACAAACAACAAATAGATACTTACTCTCACATAGCTGTCAAACTTATAACACCCTTCATTTTTCCGCAGGGTTTTAAAAACATGACGAATCATGTCTGTTTTGGGATAGTCTGCCATTGCAATATTTAAGTATCAAAAATTTTTCAGCATTGATCTCGTAAGAATAGTTTGTACTTAAGTGTATTATCGCCTCCTAAAATTAATTAAAAAAAGCTTTTGTCGGTTATCCACGAAGGCGTGTGAGACGAATTGTATTGAGCATCTTGAACGCTGTACGTCTGAAAACAAAAGCCGCACCATAGTAGAAAGAGAATGGAAGTAGGTTATCTTCATACAAACGCACCCCGCGCGGCTTGTATGTGTGCGCCCTCGTATCTATCTATGCGTCGACGCACGCACACTTTAACAAAATCTCGACGCGTTTCTCCTAGCGTCAGTCGGGGCTAACACTGCGCGAGGTTCGCGCGTTACGCTTATATTATACCGAGACTTATTAATAGTCTACCCTCAGAAGTTAACAAATGTATCACACGTAAAAATATCAAATGTAAACATAAGCAATTTTACTTAAGTACCTGTCTAGGAATGATTGTAACTTTTTAAAGACCTTAACCTTAATACTTGTATCCATACTAATATTATAAATGGGAAAGTGTGTCTGTCTGTCTGTCTGTCTGTCTGTTTGTCTTTCTTTCACGGCAAAACGGAGCGACGGATTGACGTGATTTTTTAAGTGGAGATAGCTGAAGGGATGGAGAGTAACATAGGCTACTTTTTGTCTCTTTCTAACGCGAGCGAAGCCGCGGTCAGAAGCTAGTATTGATAATAACGCTTACTGCATGCTTCCTTGTTTTTCCAATATTGATTTAGACTTTTAGGCCCGTATTAATAGACGTCACTCAATTCTGAGACGCTCTCAAGTTTATTGCTGTCCTTATTTTTTCCCTTTAGAATGACAAGGACAGCAAGAGACTTGAGAGCGTCTTGGAGTTGAGTGACGTCTATTAATACGGGCCTCAGACTCATGACAGCAACAAGTTAAAACCTTAGTGGGTTTTGGTTGCTATTTAATATAAATAATTCTGTAAGTATTAATATTTTTGTAAAAGATAAATAAATAAAAAGAAACTGCTTTTCGACACCGCTAAATGAAACCAAAATGTCTGATAATCGCAGGAGAACGTATTGCTGTGTGTTTGGGTGCAATTTAACAATTCATCGATTCCAGAATTTTTCTTTAATGTTTAGATACCTACCTAGGTATCTAAACATCAAAAATAAATAAGAGTAGGTACTCTTATTTATTATTTGTTGTATTAGTTTTCTATCACACAGAGGAAGTAGGTAGTAGGTAGGTAGGCCTAATTTCCTACTAGAATGTATTAGGTACTTTTGATCTGTCAATTGATTGGCTGCTATTACTTTGTTTACGTTTAGTTATGCCAATTTCTCGTAGGTATAGTAAATAAGTGCCTACCTAATTACTGTTAGAAAATCGTAATTGTGTCGCGTGTAAAGGTGACAACCCTAAGACAGTAGGCAATTATATCGCGGATTGGGCCGGAGATAGCTTACTTCCCTCTCTTTATACTATGGCCGCACGTTCGCTTAGCGTCCCAGTTCCAAGCAGCCTTAGGCTGAGGCTACAGTAGGCAGCGATTTGCGATGCGACTGGAAGAGCGAAACGAGATAAACGTGGAATGGCTACATTATAAGCGAAAATCTGGCGTATATTCGATTCAATTTTGCTGATACGTCGATGTAGCCGGTGCACGGTGGGCTGAAAATCGGCTTTCATAGACTTAGGGATTTCAATTTGCAAGTGCTTGTTTTTATGCCGGATATCGCTTCTATTAGTCATTACTATGTACAAAAATGACACCCGAGTTAATTCTACCCAAAAACGAAGGAAATATAATTTTTTTACGAAAAATTTGTATGAAGCTAGTATGAAAAATCGAATTATCTCCTAAACGGCATGTTTAACCGTAATATCCTTGGAGATGGTCATAGTGCTAATTATTTATGATTTTTTGGTTGGCGATAGGACGAAAAATTTAATGCCGTTTTTTTTTTAAAAATCGTCAAAATATTTTTATTTATTTTTACATGTAAAACGATCCCTTTTAGTGTCTAAGTTAAAAAGTTCGATATGTTATTAACCCAAATATTAAGAACACACGAAACAAGAAAAATAAAATAAAAAAATTGCTGTTTTTGACACATTTATATTAATTTAAATAAAAAAAGATTTATATTGAAGTAACATTATGAAGTTATATTTTATACAAAATAAGTTAATTTAAGGAATTAATACTAAGCATTCGTAAAATAAAGTAAAATAAATAAAAAAAATAAAACATATCATTAAATATTACAAAAAAACCCAAACACACTCAAATACAAATTTACAAATATGTACATATATATCTTTTTTACAAATTTTCCTTATCACTCTCGTTGTCAGACTCCAATTCTGAGTCAGCATCCAGATTGGATATATCCAAAAATTCGAACTCAGTTTCCTGAAATTGAATTAAGTCGAGAGTTTCAGCAAAAAAGCTTTGCTTTTTCTTGGCATCTAACTTAGGCCTTTGTGCACTTAGCAAAGGGTCCGAAGAAACAACAAGCATATTTAAAATGTCTTGATTGGAATCCTGCCTGCTTCTTTTCCGCGAATGATGTTCTCGAAACCTCCTAAAATCTTTGTTTCGAGACTCTGAGGCTTCTTCCGAGAGAGTCCCAATCGGCACAATATTATTTTTCTCGATTATGTCAGCCCCATGGATTAGTAACTTATGAACGGTTGACGACATGTAGAACCAGTCGTATAGTAATACGTACTTTTCTGCTGTTTTGCGAGCATAATCTCTAAATTTTATTATATCGATCTGCTCTCCAGATGTAATTGCTTGTAAAATTACAGCAAATCTTTTGATGAGGTCTTCATCCAAACCGGTTATAGCTGCGGTTTTATTAGAAAACTCAAAGAATTTTCTTGCAGTATTCCCGTCATTGGTGGTTCCCGAGCCTTGTTTTACTATATCAATCAACAGATTGAGCTCATCTTTGAATTTATTTTGAATTATTTTCTTTCTTGTCTGTAGCATTTCTTTGTGCTCATCACTTCTCGCTGCCCACCGTTTGAAGTCCAGTTTGTATGCAATGTGTAACAGACATTCCATACAATTTATACGGGCGTGTAGGGATGACAAGCCAAACTCATACAGGTCCGAACACACAATTTTTGATGTTACAGCATCTAAGCGGTTCATTTCTGTAGGCTTTGCTAAGCACAGGTAGCACGATGCATTTGATCTAGCTTCAGAAAGGTAAGTACAGACTTTAGCGTCGATCATCGTCATCATTAGTTGATGAGTCACCCTATTATTATTATTGCACTCTGTGGGGATAAGGGCCTCAATTTCTTCATCCATTTGTTTTTTCAGCCCAAGGACAACTGCTTCACTCTCCTTTACAAAAGTAAACTGAACTGGACGACAATACAAAACTGAGCATGGTTTTGGGTTCGTCCATAAAATGTTGTCTCCATCTGTCAGTTTTAGTGGCACCAAGAAGGTCATGAAAATGCTTGAATCATCTTCCTCACCCTCAATTTTCTGCTTGTATCGGCTTTGGTTAGAAGCACCGTCAAATCCCCACTTGGATATCAGCTTCAACTGCTTGTTATGCTCTTCGTTAGAAAGGCTTTGAAGGATTCTTGTAACCGTGATATCAAGTAAAGCTTGAAGTGTAATCCTAGCCGATGAATCAGTAACTGTCACTGATTGCTTCGGAGGGTAGCAATCAAGCTTAGTTTGTTGCACTTTATAGTAAGATGGATAAATATCTTTAGCACCTTCTCGAATGGCAGCCTCACGCAACGTAATATATTGCCACTTTGAGAGTTTTAGCGAAAGAAGCAATCCAAGCGCCTTTTCTGGCGTAAATATGATTGTTTTCGCTGGTTTCTTAAGCGTTTCATTTAATTTAGCGGCTGCTTCAGGATTTTTCATCATGTATTCGATGACAGAGGCGATATCTCCATGCCCTTCTTCTTTTAAACGTGCTGCAGCTGCATATGCCAATTCACTGGAACCTTCGCCTGTGTGTTCATCAGATCTTCTCTTTTTTTGTTTACTTCCCAGGTCTTCGAATGGTTTACGGGATCTTTTCGTCATTGTTCCAATGGACGTTGATGTCGACGGTTCTGGAGAGACTGAGGGCGCTCTTGGTATCTCATCAACACTTGGTTCTTGATTAACTAAAGTTTGCACAAAACTCGGCCAATCAATATTTGCTCCCAACCAATTCTCGTACTTTCTCCTGAAATTATCAAGGAATCGGTTGGATTTCCCCCACCTTTGTAAAGCGGCTCGCGTAAATCTCCGACAAAATTCTTTGAGAACAACATTATCTTCGTCAGACAGGCAATCGCCTATGCGGGATACAACTGCACTAAACAATACTTCATGATCAAATGAAGTACTCTCACTTCGTAGAAGAACAAACAAGTCTAAATTGGTGATTAAACTTTCCATTTTAAGATTTTATAGTCGCAGATTTAGTGTTAGCAGTTACACAGTTGTGAACAAATTAAATTATAAAACAAAACTTTAGCCCTTTTATTGCAAAACGACAATAATTAGGTAACTACCCTCATTAGTTATCTCCTCATTAGCTAATGAAAATCTATAATTGTCACTAACTATTCTTAGAACTCATAACTGCTAATTAACAAATTAGCTTACTTATCAGGAAATGTTAAATATAATCCATTGTCGTGAGATATTGAAAATCATTAAATCACCTATTAAGACTCATTAGAAGACCTAATCAGTGTAGTTACTTAATCACTTCTTTTTGGACTCATTAGAAGACAATTGGTAATTTGGTTGTATGAAAAGTTTTAAAACTCATTTTGTGCTGATAAATATCTAGCTCAAACATAGTTGGCTACGTGTGGGTGTACTATAAACCTCTGCCAACTCCTTCGGAAATATAGGAGTGATGCTATTTTATGTTATGTGTAGTTAAAAGTCCGTGTTCTTCAACATAAACACCAAAAGGAATCGTTTCATACGTAAAAACAAATAAAAATATTTTGACGATTTTTTTAAAAAAAAACGGCATTAAATTTTTCGTCCAATTGCCAACCAAAAAATCATAAATAATTAGCACTATGACCATCTCCAAGGATATTACGGTTAAACATGCCGTTTAGGAGATAATTCGATTTTTCATACTAGCTTCATACAAATTTTTCGTAAAAAAATTATATTTCCTTCGTTTTTGGGTAGAATTAACTCGGGTGTCATTTTTGTACATAGTAATGACTAATAGAAGCGATATCCGGCATAAAAACAAGCACTTAAAAATTGAAATCCCTAAGTCTATGAAAGCCGATTTTCAGCCCACCGTGCGGTGCCGCGATTACAGTAATGTAGTTCCTGTCGCAGAAATAATCAAAGATCGCTAGTAATATTTGATGAACGGTGTAGCCATTTAGTGAGAATCCATGTATTTGTTTCAATCGCTCGTGCGTCGCAGTTCGCGTCGTATCGCCTAGTGTAGCCTCAGCCTTAGAGTCTGGATCATTGCCCTAATTTCTAGCAACTGGAATAACCCACACGCTCTATAGGTTAGGTAGTACCACGAAAACCAAACAAATATAGACCGATCACTTGTCTACCGATGGTATTTAAGGTTCAGAAGATGACTATCTTCTTGACTGCCACTTAAAATCATAATAATTTAAAAACACGCCTGCCATGTTTAAAGTAGAGAAGAATAGTAAAAAACAATTCGATAAGTAAATATTATCGCAGTTGAGGGACAGTTCTGTAAAACAGTATTTTTAAAGGTCTCTAATTTTGATCCTCACAGTTTTGACCCCTAGGCACTAGGCACGCTATTGAGTCATGAAGGTAGTACTGGAGTTGTATAACATAGATTCGATTTCATTTTGCCAGTAAGTACCTGAAGAACCGGGTACTCGGAAGACACGCGTTCAAGAACACTTATACTATCAGTTTTAATAAGAAACAGGTCATCTAAATCAAGAGTACTTAATCAATATTCCCAGACTGTTGATGAGTCTCAATATCTATACAAACATTATGCACATTATGTGTTGTTGCTCAGTATGTTGTTGCATAGTATTTGCGGACATCTTAAAGCGATGTTTATTCCGCAATTTAACTCTCCTGTTTCTCTCGTGGTCGTATATGTGACTGATGGGTGTGAGGCTTTGTGATCGGTTCCCAGGTCGAAAAATGTGTTATTGGGTTATTCATTTGCATTTTGTTAGTAGCATAGAGGTTGGAGTTTAGTGGCGTTACTCCCTCGTACCTCACAGAGCACGTAAAGCCGTTGATCCTGCAAACGGTCGCTGTCAGTAAAGATTGGTCATCTTTCTCATTAATCTCTTTCTTAGAATTGTTTTATGTTGTTTTATAATTACGTTGTTATCACGATTTTTCTAAAAACGTAATAGGAAGGGGTGTTCGATTGTCCGTGGCGATTCTTGATTGATCTTTCTCGAACATCGTTTAACGATAATTTCCAATAATCGGTGGAGCAGGTTACTAATAATAAATGTTCGACATAAGCTCCATATACGATGTATCAAAATTCTATCTCAAGTAACCAAATCCTTAGAGATAATTTTTTGACTGATCCCGACTCCATCTAGGTTAAAAAAAATATGTCGTATAAAAGTGATGAAATATCCTACTTCCATGAACAAATTAATTACATTTCATTTGAGACTAGGCGTTAGTGAAATGAGTGCATTGACTTAAACTTTGACCGAGGAACAGGATAGAGACAAAAGTGCCGTATTTACGCACTAGAACACCATAACAACTCCTGAGTACTTACACAGCCTGTAGATATAATTATTCCTCTCCAATAACACCTCCACACAATACAGCTTCCACCCTCCTCTTATATCATGTAAATAATAATTGTTTGTGTTGCAGGTGTCAAGCGTGGTGGACGTCCTTTGCCATTTGTTGACAGTGGCTATTGTCACCAATGGCTTCCAGTGTGATGTGAACAATGAGAGTGTAAGTTACTTGATGTTGCTTGTAAAGCTGGGCATTGACGGTCATTTCTCCGCGTCAGTTGAACTGACGTCCATCCAAAATTTGATCGTGAGAGTCGATTCGTCACTCTAGATATGGTTGGCCGCTTAAAGCTGGGCATTGACGGTCATTTTCCCGCGTTAGTTGAACTGACGTCCACCCAAAATTTGATCATGAGTGTCGAATCGTCACTCCAGATATGGTTGGCCGCCTAAACCATTTGGAGTGACGCCTCAGTATTACGTTTGAGCTCATTGTCTTACGGACAATGAGCTCAAAAATGCACGATGGGAGTTTTTTGCTGCTGTTCCCACGAACTGTTTGGAAATTTAACTGATGTTTGAAGGTTAAGCTGTTGTAATGATATGTTCAGTTTTGAAACCAGTTGACAAAATTACAGGGCTATTGTTAAACATGTCAGTCAAAGTAATTTTCTGGCAGACAATTTAATCACTAAAATTAAGCAATTAAAGTCAATGATAAATCAGATATGTTAGTTTAAAGATCAAAATATTATTTCGTGTAAAACTGAATCACGGCGTAGCTTCGAAATACTATCTACTATAGCCAATGCCCATGGAAAACAATAAATCTTCGGTATAATGAATCACAAATCAGTCATTAATAAACATGATGATATGCCTTTCAAAACAAAAGAAACTTTATGACAAATTCTGAAAGACAAAAATGAAATGTACCAGAAAACAGCTATTCATGAAGAAACCAAGGCTTGCTTTACTTAGAATATTAAGCAGGTTAGACAAGAGAAACGTATTGTTCTTACCTACAACAAAAAAACTAAGTATTTGTCTCAATGAGGGCCGAGTCAATGATTTTAACATCGTAGCGTAATTGTTTTTGAAGTGACAATAATGGTTAAACCATCTCAGGCAACAATGAATAAACCATCTTTGAATGTGAAACTTTAAATTTTAAAGAGCAGACTAACTCAATTAAAATATTTTACAGTATTTTGTAAACAAATTTTAAATTATCTCATGAATATTAAAACTGCATAATAATATGTAACAAGTGAAAAAGGAGTCGTTTTCATCAGTTTTTTATTTATTTAATTAAATAGATTTTGAGTACTATCAAAGAACGATTCAAATTTGATTATCTATACTAATATTATAAAGAGGAAAACTTTGTTTGTTTAATTGTAATGAATAGGCTCAAAAACTACTGGACCGATTTTAAAAATTCTTTCACCTTTGAAAAGCTACATTGCCCACGAGTAACATAGGCTATATAATATCACGCTATGTCCCACGGGAGCGAAGCAGTAACCAAAAACCTAATGTAACGTGGGTGAAACCGCGAGGAACAGCTATTATAAATAATAAAGTGCAAATACGAAGTAAAAAAAAAATTTTTTTTCGCCAGGATAAGCCCTAAATCTAAGAAGACAATGTCGTTATTAGAACTTAGTACTTTATAACTATGAAAGTAATTTTATAAAAAAAACACCAAAACTGGTAAATCAAGTAGAATATTATTACAACTTTAATAATACGGAGAAAATTTTACTTGCACAACTTTTAAAGCGAAATCAAAAGCAAAGAGGATAAATTCGACGTGTAACCACCAATAAATAGCTAAGTGTCCTTTTTCTTTATTATGAAGCGAAATACTGAGAAACGAATGCAACAACGTAAATTAATGTGTAAACAATTTGTATTTTGCACTTAATTTACAGTTGCCACATGAAGCTAAGATTTTGCACTAAGATTTCCTCATGTCCAAAGAAAACGAGTAGTTCCTCCATTTATAATTATACAAGAAATAAACACACACGCGATTTACTGTCACAACAGACATAATTGTGTATAATGAGATAATAATCTAAAAGCGGTACCTATGTCGTTGAAAAACCTAACAACTCCTTAAAAAAGAACATTTATGATAGTATGTTTTAGAAGCAGATTTGCTCGAACAGAAAACCGTCAATCAAATCTTTTAGTTTTGTACCCAACTTCTCCGGTTCAATGATTTAAAGCAGCCTATGTCCTTGTTTAAAATTTTAGTTTTTCTCGTTTCATACATCTAAAATTGTTCTGGGGTTTAGTCGGAGGATATGACAGACAGAATAACATTTGAAAGCATTTTCAATAATTCACGCTGTTTCACATTCTACTGATAAACTCTGATTAAAATATCTGGCAAATAAATTCATACAAAATCTTTTCTATTTTATATTTATCTTGCAGATATCGACTATATCGAGGTTGTGAAATAGGCCCGAAATCTGATAAATTGTTATCGTTTGAATAAACCCATGGTCTTCAGAAATATAATAATCTTAATTAATTAACCGTCCTAGATGGCTTCCTTGAAGGAAGGAAGTCTGACACGCCCTCCCGCCCCGCCCAGGACGGGAGAAGTCACTTGATGATTTCCCACTCCCTAAAAAAAAGGATTTGCATGACGTATCATTGCGATGAAAGGAATGGCGGAAAGCGTTTGCCCAGCAATGGCATAACATTAAGAGCTAATTATAATATAACAATAAAACATTAGTAATCAAAAGACTAACAAATTATTTTCCTCAACAGCTCCAAGCAATCTCCATCCCATGGCTGGAACCAGTTCTAATCGTCTTGAACCTCGGGACCCATGGCTTCTACCCCTACCCTCGGGTCTTCCGCAACCAGTACCACATCTACGTGGAACAGATGTCGGTCGCCACGCAGCCTAGATGCTACCCTGGGATGCTGCATATCTACCTCATTGATGTTCTCAACTTCCTAATAAACGTGATCTGGCTTAGGATTGTCATTTCTTATGTTGGAGCTGTACATAAGGTAATTGTTATTATGGTCTTCATATTTATGACCTGGGTTATTTGAAAAACGTGTTGGTTAGTGTAGTAATGTGGTAATGTTGTTATCATTTATGCTTGAAGGGCAGCACTTTAAAGGAAATTATGTATCTAAATTGAATACACATGTATTCAATTTCAATTTCAATTTCAATTCTTTATTGCATTCCACAATGTATAGGCTTAGGTGGTAAACATGTGTAGGTGGTATTATCATTGTTATCAATGCAAATTATTTGAAACTCATCCTATCCATTCAGCAGTTTTGTCCAATGAGCTGACTCATACTGCTTTTAAAATTACCACTAACTGAGTCCGAGTAATTATTAGGAAATCCAAATAATTTTCTAAGATTACGTCAAAGTCATACCTATATCATCTATGCCATGGAACTAACTTAGTAGTCACTTCATCTTTCTTTTCACTTCTGTCCAAAGTAAAAATGTCAAAGATGACACCTTTTTCAAATTCAAATCTAATTCTACCAACAGAAAAACCCCGAGCCAATGCGAATGTTCCTGAGTCTATCAGTCGTGAAGCTGCTGATGCAAGCGATGTACTTCGGATACCAGCCGTTCTTCTATGATGTCTACACCGTTGAAACCGTCTGGTTCTTAAAACTGACTGATATCTGTAAGTATAGCATTTTGATCATGATTGTTTATATTAATAAGGTCTACTTCACCTCGAACGATAGATAACTAGAAGGTTATTAGTTTATCAGGTTAATAGAAATCATTTAACAGGATAAATCAATTAAAGAAAAATGTCTTTTGTATTGTTTTTAGCAGATTTCTTTTGAATTGAAACTGGTACAGGCCTTGATACAAAATCTGACAGTGGTAATAACACTGAGCATAAAAAACTGTTGGTTGAAGATAATTTGGGTCAGAAACATCTTGCAAAAAGATTTAATGGCGATCATGTCCCTCAAAGCAAAGATACAGAGATCTTCCGAATCCAGACATTAAAATCTAAGACGTTAATGCAAAATTGGATCTGCCGAATCCAAGTATATTAAAATAACATCACAACGTTGGACAACTTACAAATACTTGTGCAATACATCAAGAATTTCCAGTATAACAAATTCTAAAGTCCACGTGTTGTAATTTAGACCTTCCTTAGCCGTAAAAATACTGTCTCATATTTCGTCTGAATCATGCACAAGTATCAAATCAACTTTAACACTGGCAACCATATTGTAATTCAATACTTCAACGTAGCTAATGCAAAACACAACGTTCATAACAAGTATCATGATAATATGAATGTTCAATGGCATTTATTGCAACCAAACTTATCTATGCAACGCACTAGTTGCCTTTCGTATGCCGCTCTTTGTTTGATTCTGAATACATTTTAATTATAATGTTATACATGACTATGTCGATAATATTTTGCTCGCAGATTGTATGTGTTTTGTTTGTTTATCATGGGTTTCAATGCATCTTTGTGTGCTGTTTTGAATTTGGTTGAAATTTATCGTTATTTTGCGATTTTGTTTATTATTGTTACCAGAACGCAATTTAATATGAGGTTCCTAGAAGTCTGTTTAATGTACGTACTTTTAAATCAAATATCAAAATTAAAGTAGCAATGAATGTATGTAGAGAGTAGAGTAAGAAAACGTTCTTAAACCATCTCAGTCACTATCTCCCAAAAATGCTTATCTTTTACATAATAACTAATGTTTGTCAAGTTTTTTATATTAAACCTTCGAATACACGTGATTTGAGACACAATGGAAAGACAATAGTTGCGCGACAGCCGGCAGTCGCTTGGTCGTTGAAAGGTTAATAAGGCCGTGAAGGTCGTTTGACTTTAAAAAAAATATAAATCTTTTTAATTTTTTTTTATTGGCTTCTGATTTTGAAATTACTTTCCTCTTTCACCTTCCTTCACAAAAAGGAGTTGTACAACCTCTAACCATTATATTATTTTTTACAGTAATTGCCATCATATTCATGGTGATCGTCCAAAAATACACCAAAGCCTTGAGATTGGAGATGGAGGCTACGCAGAACATAGAGAAACCGCCATCTTATATCGAGTGTCTGATCAACTGTCCAGTACGTCCACCCGGCTACGAACCCAAAGACGAAGTGGTAATCGTAGATGAAGACAAGAAACAACCAATAATAGAAAACGGTGAAAAGTCGTGATTGGTCTAGAAAGAATTCAATTGTTTTAGTGTCTCTCCATTGGCTAATTTTAAATTATGTTATTCTACTGTATTGATATTGGTAGAATCAATGATGTGGGAAAGAATTTGCACTTGTTGGTTTTATTTTACCAAAAAAATATAAATATATGGATTTTTTTCATTTGATTCTTATTACTTTTTTTTCAAATTAGATGTTTTTGTGTTAACTAGTTTCTTAAATGATTTTATTCAATATTTTAAATGTTACTTTAGAACTAATAGCACAAAAATGACCACTTATTATTATAGTTTAAGATGTTTTTATGTTAACATTTTATCATTTTTCAATAGTATTTAATTTAATATTGGCCTAAAGATGAAACTTAGCAAAATCTATCTTCGATATTAGCGAAGTTTTTAAAAGTTTGCTCATCTTGCTCTAATGTCAAGACTTATTATTGTATTGTAGTGAAATATTTTTAATATGTTATACTTTAATAGTATTTTCGTGATAGAAAATTCTCGTAGCTAAAATTTGTCATATCATTGCAATTTGATTGTCATTGAGAATGACACTGTCTTAATAAAAATCTGGAATGAACTAGTTTTAACCGGGAAGAACTACTTCAAACCAGTTTAAATTAGCTATAGCTAGTACGTTTCGGTTTTATGAAATCTCGCCTAATGTGTAGAATTAGGTACTTTTATAATAAGCAATGTATTCCTGTATTCTTAAGTCTATGTAAGTATTATCTTATAGTGGATCTCCGTGATATTCCTTATCGCCGATTAATTTATGAATGAATATCCAATGAAAATTATATTTTTAATGAGTTCTTATTTAATAAAAAAAATGAATTAACTTACTGCTTTGTTTAACTCCTTCTCTTCTTTACTCCTTCCTGAAAAAGGAAAACAACATTTTATTTTCACTTGTTATTAAGCAGAAGAGTTTGTACGAGTGGTTGAACGCACTATTTTCAGAAACTATTGATTGGAAAATAGTGTGTTATTTTTTTTTGTGTTGGATAGCTTTCCTCGTGGTTTGAAACTAGCAGTTCTGTTCTACCCCCAATTTTAGTTGTGTCTGTCGATTTATGTATGATAACCTCTACAATTTGCCTCTGCTACTACAAATCTACAGGTCAGCGGTTACTACTTAACAAAAAGTAGACTGTCAGCTTATATGCCATCCAATGATAAAACATTTTGCAAATTCAACATTGTAGTCCTGAAGGAAAAAAACCGGCCAAGAGCGTGTCGGGCCAAGATCAATGTAGGGTTCCGTAGTTTCCTGTCCGTCACAATAAGTGTTCCCACTTTAAAAAATACTATTGTAGGTATTTGTTACATTTACCAACTAAGTACGCAGAAATTATTTTGTACAACCTTTTTGTCTTTTTTGTACAAAAACTGTTCTTTCTATCAAGTTCAAAATGATTTTCCTAGAAAGTCCTTATAAAGTTCTACATTCCAGATTTTTTTCATATTTTTTAAACCTACGGGTCAAAAGTTAGAGGGGGGGGGGACGCTTTGATTTTTCCTTTTGGAGCGATTATTTCCGAAATTATTGACATTATCAAAAAATGATTTTAGTAAACGCCTATTCATTTTTAAATACCTATCCAACAATGTATCACACGGTAGGGTTGAAATTAAAAAAAAAATCACTTCCCACTTTACATATAGGGGGGCTACCCTAATGAAACATTTTTTTCCAATTTTTATTTTACCACTTTGTCGGCGTGATTGATATACATAATGGTATCAAATTTCAGCTTTCTAGTGCTAACGGTCACAGAGATTAAGCGAGGACGGACGGACAGACAGACAGACATGGCGAAACTATAAGGGTTCCTAGTTGACTACGGAACCCTAAAAACGCTCTTACCGCGTCGTTGACTAACTGCAAAAACATTTCCTTAAATAAATATGTCGAGCTGTATTTTGTTCCCAACCAAGTTATAGCGCTTCTTCTAAACTGCTCTTACTGCATTTTATGACACGCTTTGTTAGATTACGTGTATTAACTTTTTTATTAGTAGAATGTTTAAATTAATTAAATAAATTGTAGCTATTTTTAAGCCCAAAATATGAGTATTTGTGGAGTACCAATAACAGACGCTAACGACCGATAAATTATAGAAACTGAACTTATTTTCAATACTGCCTACTGCCTAAAATACGCCGACCAATTATTCGCATTAATCCTGAAACATATTCCAGAATTTTGCCAAACTGGAAATCTGCACTAATTCTATTTACCTACACATACCATTACTGAGCATTATAACCTGCTGGGAGCATTCCAAGTCTTTTGCATCATATAATAACCAAGGTCAGAAGGTTGACTGTCATCATAATCTTTTTGGACTATCCCGCCACACTATTCCCAACCACTGCAACTCCTGAAAGTCGAAAACAACAGTGCAGTCCACCAGAAAAGTGCCGAGCAATGGAGCTCGGCGAGTCCCGAAGAAACGGTTCAACTCTCTTTGATTATTATCATGGCTTGGATTGTCATGGATTGTATGAATTGTCATCATCATTTCTCAAGCCTGTTCCCAACTTGGGTCAGCTTTCAATTTAGACTTACAGTGTGTATGTGCAGTGACTGCTTATCTTTCCTGCAAAACCCAGATACCTGGTCGCTGAGCTAGTTAACTTAGTGCGTTGCTAACATTTAAACGACTGTGAAAGATAAGTAATGATAACTAGGACCGCTAGCTTCAGGTGTGTCACACTTAAAAAACTAAAACTCTGGGCTCCTAATGAGAATTTTGAAATGGCCCGCCATAGGAATAGAACTTAGAACTGCTCAACTTTGCGCCGTTGCACTTGCGACTACTAGACCGAAAAGGCAGTCAAGGGATAAATGTAAAACCAAGGAAAACCCACACACACATAGACACCCGTTTATGTGGATTAGTATATACTCGCAAATGATATAAAATTTGCTGGAGATGCCCGTAAAAGCTAAATGTAATATTTTATTCTATAGGTAAGTCAAAATATCACATTTATACGTCATCTTTAAAACTTTATGAGGTTGGTGAAGCAGAAACAGAGAAACGTTGATTAGCAAGCACTTCGGCTAGGCAATAAAGATGAATATCAGGTTACTTAAAGTTTATTGTAAAGTTGTGGCACACTTCAAATAGTTACCGCGACCCCTGAACACAAAGGAAACCGAAGGAACAAGGGTGGGTTTTAGTCAGTAAGAGTCTGACACTCCCTCCAAGTCATTTAATGGTTTCCCATACTTAAAAAAAAGGAATCCAGCTACCTAAACACTATTATTTTAAGACTGGACTTTATACGAGTGTGTTTTTGTACGTTGTGTTGAGTTAACCTTTTTTTTTGTGGGTGGGAAATCATCCAATGACTGCTTCCGTCCTGGGTGCGGCGGGAGGGCCGGTCAGACTCTTACTGACTAAAACCCACTTAGGTCCCTTAATTGCCCTTTATGTTCCAGGGTCACGGTAACTATTATAAACAGTCCGCAACTGTGGAGTTAACCTTCTGTGCCTATCTCGAGATTTTGTGCAGTCTAAGCTAAAACTGCGAATTAAATGAGATGCGCTTATGGACCTGCATACTGCGTTTAAATATTGCTGTGAGTTAGTGTTATGTTTTGGACGAAATTACGAAGGTGGTTTAAGAGGATTAAATTTAAAAGACTGAGGAAAATGAGGTGTGCTGACTCAATTTTAGGTTCAAATGTTTAAATTCATTCAAAGCACGTATCCGGATTTTGGAGGTCTGATCGGCAGTTGCTTCTAGTTTAACAGTGGTAGGTATTTAAACCAAATCGTTTTAAGTTATAAAATCAAGTTCTATTTTGCGGAAATATAGAATTTAAATCAGCCCAAAAATATGCTTGCAGAAGATGCAGTAAATAAGTTTTTAGTCTCTGGTGGGATCGCCTTTTTATTATATTTGAGTACCATTTTTTTTTAATTATTTAGAAATACTTTTCAATTGCGAAAGTCAAGAATAGTTATAAGTCAAAAAGGTTTGCCGACCTAATACGTAGGACAGTATTGGGCATGTTGACACAGGTCCTCACCGGACATGGTCAGTTCGGGAGGTTCCTGTGTCGGATTCAGGCGGAAGCGACGCCTGGGTGTCACCACTGCAGCAACGGTCGCCTGGAGGACACGGTCGAGCACACGGTGGAGGTGTGCCCCGCATGGGCGGACCATAGACGTGTCCTCGTAGAGGCGATCTGCGGCGGTGACCTCTCGCGCCCAGCGCTGGTTCAGGCCATGCTGCGGGGCGAGACGGAATGGGATGCCGTCGCCTCCTTCTGCGAAGCAGTTATGCTAGTGAAGGAAGCGGCGGCGCGCGAGAGGCAACGACGAGCCTCTCGCCCCGGACAAAGACCCAGGCGAAGACGTCGAGAGTCGCAAGACTACTACCGGCCACCGCAGGCGCGGTTCTGCGGATGGCGAGCGATGGGTAGCTCGCCACCCGGCTAGGACCAGGACCGCGTAGACGGCGCGTTTTGTTCCACGCGCGCCTCAAAGAGAAGGAGTCAGCACAGGAAGGGGCCCAACAGGGCCAACGCCTGCCGGGGTTGCGGAATGTTATGTTTATAACAGTTACCGTGACCCTGGAACATAAAAGGCAATCGAAGGAACATGAGTGGGTTTTAGTCAGTAAGAGTTTGACACGCCCTCCCGCCGCACCCAGGACGGGAGCAGTCATTGGATGATTTCCCACTCACCAAAAAAAAAAAAAAAAGTATAGGGCATGTAGACATTCCCATTTATAAGTTCAGAAATCCGGAACACGCTTAACCTGTGGGATTGTTGAAAAAAGCGATTCAAAAACTGATTTTAATTCGATACTGCCAAAAATGAATCGAAAATAAAAAGATATCATAAAGATCAGTCGCAAGACTTTAACTCTGCTGTATTTCACCTACTCGTAAAGGCTACAGCATGGTTTTCATCAAAAGAGGATAAAGGAATAGGGATTTGAAGGATCGGCAAGGTGCGTGAAATTTGAAATCTCGTATCGAACTTTATTTTACTATTTTATAATTCCCTTTGTCCCTTGTTGTGTTGTGTAATTGAGCCCCCACACTGGTCCATATTGTTACATTTGTAGACTAGATATTTTAAAAATCACCATACTAAATTAAATAATTACAAAAAACGATGGAATGAATAAACATTTATTTTATGTTGTATTCTTTTTAATTAATACTCGCTTTACATTCACTCTGTATGTTCTAACTAATGTTGATTTTTAAATAAGGCTACTTAGGGACTTTTCTGACGGAACTAAAAATTTAATTCTTTGAAAACACCAATATTTATACAACAGCATGATTTAATCTGTGTTTTTAAACGTGTGATAAAAACCCTGTTTAAATTCAAAATGTTTAAAACACTGTTTTAAAACAACTTGTTTAATCAGGCCAACCTTGATTACCATAGGCAGATCATTATCCGTAGTTCCGTAGGTACTAATATTATAAATGCGAAAGTAACTCTGTCTGTCTGTCTCTTCTTCACGCCTAAACCACTGAACCGATTTGAATGAAATTTGGTACAGATATGGTCTGGGACCCGAGAAAAGACATAGGATAGTAAGTTTTCATCCTGGAAATCTCCCGGGAACGGGAACTATTATTCCACGCGGACGAAATCGCGGGCAAAAGCTAGTTATTTAATATTCACAAAAAAATAATTCTTGCTAACTACGAAATTTTAAAAACACAAGTGCAAAAGCACACATTTTACTAGTAAAAGAGTTTAATTCCAAACATACACATGATCCAATTTTTAACAAAAGCATGCACAACAACGCTTTAAATTTTAATTGAATTACCGACGAAATATCTTGGCAGCTACCTCTTTATAATATCAAGTATAAAGCATTACAGACATTTCAGCCAGTTTACCTTTCAGAAACAGTGTTACATAAATTAATATTCGTATTACGAAATTCCGTGAAGTTGCCGTGAAATCCACGGGAATTCGCGTTGGGACAGATTCCTGGTACCTAGTAGATAATATTTAAGGTTTGATATCATTTTGTAGCTTATAGGAAGTTGATGATAATGGTCTTCATGTTGGTTTTGGGGATAGTGGTGCGGAATTCAATTATTCACAAACTAACGTAAATTTAATTTAAGTGCATCTTTCTCTTTCCATTTCATTAAGAAAAGGACAGAAGATAAAATATTAGTTAAGTCCTGTCAAATTAAGACACTCCATAGATAATTTAAACGCGATTAAAAACATGGCGACTAAATATACGCCAATTTTCTTCAGGCGCTGTCTAATTTGACAGGATTAAACTAAAATGTATCTTCTGTCCTTTTCTTTAAGAAATGGAAAGAGAAAGATGCATTTAACTTAAATTTAGTTAAGTTTGTGAACAAGAGAATCAGCACCACTGTTTCTGGTTTAAAGAAGAATAAATATGTTAAATTACCTTTTCTCGCGTAGATGTCGAATCTTCTATTACCTACTTAACCCATTTAGGATTGGAATCATAAAGAATCCTTTCTTAGTGGATCCCTACTTTTCGAAAACAACACACCCTTCAAGTCTCTAGGGCCAGCGGTTTGGGCTGTGCGTTGATATATCAACAGACAGCCAGTTACTATTTTGTACATAGAGGTATCACTGAAACAAGCGTGTTCTGTAGTGGAGACTATGCTTAGGCTGTTTCTGATCCGCTGCTCCTAGAAACACGAAATTTGGAGGGTGTGTTCTTTATGAAGAGTAGGTATCCACTAAGAAGAATTTTTTGGTAATTCACCTCTTAAAAGGGTTTAATAATAGATGGAAGTTCGACATCCACGCGGGTGAAGCCGCGGGCGAAAGCAAATAGACCGTTTTTTTTGTTTTTTATAGGTGGTAAATCCTCAAATGACTTCTCCTGCTTTTAATGTCATACTTTTACTGACAAAAACCATAGATTACTAAATAGTTACTACGTAAAAACCTACCCATGTTCCTTCAGTTGCCCTTTATGTTCCGGGACCACGGTAACTATAAACCTGGCAGGCATTGGCCCTAGAGGGCAAGCTATTAGACCGATGTGACTAATATACAAACACTTCAGTTTGCGGAGTCGGGTTCGAGCTTAGGGTGTTACGACGGCGCGTTAGTCTTCCACGCGCGCCTAAAAGAAAAGAAGTCAGCACTGGAAGGGGCCCAACAGGGCTACGCCTGCCGGGGTTGCGGAATGTTTATAATAGTTACCGTGACCCTGGAACATAAAGGGCAATCGAAGGAACATGAGTGGGTGGGGTGCTTGGACAGAAAACCTCCTCGTGTGCCCGAGGGCTGGAGTTCGCTTATGGATTCTTCCGGGGCGAAGACCAGTCCGAGGGACGGTGCACCCTGGGAGGTGGGCAACGACTCGTCATTGGGTACGTTGTGCCTGTGGGGTCTCGTTGCCCACTTGCCAATATTCTGTCGCGGAGGACTCCACCACCTGTCCCTCTGAGTAGCAGAGGGCAGTGTGTGTTGGAGTCGGGAAACGGGCTCTGCGTGCACTCACCCTGCCGCAGAGCAGGCAGCTGGGGGTCGTCATCCCTAGCTGCCCCCGTTGATCTCGTAGCCCCGAAGACTGTTACGGTCATGTCTCTGACTTTCGACGGGGGTCGAGGGCCTTGGCTTAACCGCCCGGGCCGCGAGGAAGACAACCTCTATAAAAAATTACCTCTAATACCAAGTTCTGGTGCGTGGCGAAGGTACGAATGGCTGAGGAGTAGTGTCATCTATTATGGATGGCGCATCAGTCTTTAGCGCACCCCCAGCCAGGGAACCGGTGGACCCTCTGGTTGGGTTATAAATGTACACTTGCCCAGGGACAGGGGGTTGCCCTGGGTGTACATTTTAAATCCCCCATACTCGTGGGATCAAGTATGGACACTAAATTAAGGCAAACTAAAAAAGAGAGGAAGGAGAGAAGGAAGGAAGTGCGGTCGGCGAAGCTGTGCCCGAGCGCAGAAAGCTCGAGCTCAGAGAGCCCGAGGCGTGGGCGGAGAGACCGCAGTAGGAAGCGGACAATGTCGGAGGGCGCGTCGTCGTCCTCCGACAGTGAGGCGATGGCTCCGGCTCCCAAAATCCCCACCAGCAGGCGGGGTGCGGGCCGGATTGGAGGAGGGGGGCGTAAGCTCCCAGCGCAGGAGGCTGCGCAGCGAGCCGAAAGGCTCGCCCTGGAGGGGCGTCACCCCGGAGCGGCTTCTGCGCCAGCTCCACGGGATGAGCCAGCCGCCGCAAGGAGCTCGAAGGGGGAGCAAGCGGTCGACCTGGCGAAGTTGGTGGGTGAGGCACTGACGACGGTGGCCTTGAAGAAGAGCAAAAGCTCCAAAGACAAGGCCATGGCCGAGGCCTACGATGTTATTATGGCCGCGGCGAAGGAGGCCAGCAGGCCCCAGGAGCCCACACAGGCCAAAAGGGAGCTGGCCGCAATGCGGGCGGAGGCCAACAGTCCCCAGGAGCCCACACAGGTCGAAAGGGAGCTGGCCGCAATGCGGGCGGACATGAAGGCGCTCCGAGAGGAGAACGTCCAGTTACGTGCGGACCTGGCCAAGCTCCAGGGGGACGCGCGTCTCTCGGCTGAGCCCAAGGAGATGGAGCTCAAGGACGTGCTCCAAGCCTTGGCGGATCTCCAGCGCCGGTTCTCGGTGCTGGAAGGCATTGCCCTCCGGCCCCCGCTCGCGGCTAGTCGAGCGGCCCCGGTGGCGCCGGCGGCAGGGCCAACGGCAACCTTTGCCGCGGTGGCCGCGGCTCCAGTGGCGGGGACGACAATGCGTGCCGCTGCGCCGGAGCCAGCGAAGGAGAAGGCCACGCCAACCAAGAAGGGCAAGGCGGCAAAGCCCAAAGTGGTGGGGGCACCCGCAGCGAGTGCGGCTGCACAGTGTCCCACGTCGCCTCCTCCTCCCCCGATTGCCGAAGCTCCGGCTGAGCCCGGTTGGCAAGTCGTCGGAGAGGGGAAAAAGGCGGCTAAGGTGGCCAGGGCCGCCAAACATCGGCAGCGGCGGCAAGAGCGCCGCAAGGCCAAGAGCCTCGCGGCCAGGCTCCGCGCCCCTAAGTCTGCAGCGGTAGTATTAACCCTGCAGCCGGACGCGGTAAAAAAGGGCGTCACATACGCGGCAGTCCTCTCGAAGGCTAAGGCAGCGGTCAACCTCGCTGAGGTCGGCGTGAGCGAAGGTCTGCGGCTCCGAGTCACGGCGACTGGAGCCCGCATGCTGGAGGTCCCGGGGGCGACCAGCGGCCCCGTCGCCGATGCCTTGGCCGAAAGGCTGCGGGAGTCCCTCCAGGCGGAAGAGGTACGAGTGTCCAGGCCCACCTTGCGCATTGATATGCGCGTCACCGGCCTGGACGACTCCGTCACAGAGGAGGAACTGGTGGCCGCCGTCGCCAAAGTGGGGGGCTGTCCCGCTAGCGATGTGCGGGTGGGCGCCATCCGCTTTGACCGCTCCGGGCTGGGAGCGGTCATCGTGAGTAGCCCCGTACCGGCGGCAAAAGCGATCGCGGGAAAAGGCAGCCGACTACTGGTCGGAGACTGGACTTCGGCGCAGGTCAAGCTGCTGGAGCCCAGGCCTCTGAGGTGTTTCAGGTGCCAGGTGGGACACCATGTCGGTGTCCGTTGCACCTCGGAGGTAGACCGCAGCGGCGACTGCTTCCGCTGCGGTCAGCCCGGTCACAAGGCCGGCTCGTGCACCGCCGCGCCGCACTGCTTCGTATGTGCGGCAGCCGGCAAGCCGGCCGATCACCGGGCTGGGGGCAAGGCTTGCGCCCCACCCGCCAGGACCAGAGGAAAGGGCCGGAAGCCCTCTGCCGCCGCCCCCGCCGCTCCCGCTGCTGCCGCCGATCGTTTCGCCGATCCCGCTGCCGCCACGGCTCCCGACGTCCCCGCTGCTGCCGCGTCCGCCGCTGCCGCCGCGACTACCGAGGCCGCAATGGAATGCCAGTAATGGCCCCATTGCGGCGGCGCGTTAGTGTTCGCGCCCCTCAGGGAGAGTCAGCGAAGGAAGGGGCCCAACAGGGCCAATGCCTGCCGGGGTTGCAGAATGTTTATAATGGTTACCTACTGTGACTCCGGAACATAAAGAGCAACCGAAGGAACATGAGTGGGTTTTAGTCAGTAAAAGTCTGACACGCCCTCCCGCCCCATGGCGGGAGAAGTCATTTGATGATTTCCCACTCCCCAAAAAAAAAAAAAAAAAGGAACATGAGTGGGTTTTAGTCAGTAAAAGTCTGACACGCCCTCCCGCCGCACCCTGGACGGGAGCTGAACTGAGAAATTGCTTGATATATGGAAAAGTCTAATAACACTGTCTGACCTGGCGATCCTAGGAACCCATGGGGCAGCCCGATCAATATAATCCGTATTTGCGCTAACCCGAATGCAAAGGTGTATAATATTTTTTTCCATAACATCTATACTGTCATTGCATTTTCTGAAACAATTTTTTAAAACACTAACTTTTAATATAATATTCTAACTAATTACTTTTTTAATACGGTATAAGATTTAATAAGGTTTGCTGAAAGATAACTCAACTTTGGGTGGAGCTCACTATTGTATTTAACTCATGTTTTTTGCTATTTTGTATGTGTATTTTTTTCTTCTTCAATCCATACTTAATATTATAAATGGAAAAGTGTGGCTGTCTGTATGTTTGTCTTTCTTTCACGGCAAAACGGAGCGACGAATTGACGTGATTTTTTAAGTGGAGATAGTTGAAGGGATGGAGAGTAACATAGGCTACTTTTTGTCTCTTTTTAACGCGAGCGAAGCCGCGGGCAAAAGCTAGTAAAGAATAACCAATACCTTCAGAAATCTTTTATTTTTTAAACTGTACCATACTTTGTAGCATGTTAGGAAAATCGGATTACATAATGTTGATTTAAGTTCCACTGTTTTGTATTCCAATATTAAGTATTTGTTAGTTATTCCAAATAAAAGCTTAAATACATACTTACAATATTATAGGTATGTCTCAGTGAAGCAGGTACGACGAACAGGAAATTTCATTTTTATTTAAATGTTAAATGCCTAAATCCGGTGCAAATCTCCAAAACCAAGATGGGTCGTCAAGTAATTTCTCCGGGAATTCTTCCCGGGAGGCGCGGAATCATTTATTACAGTCCCGGGTCCCGGGGTGCCGTTATGAGAACAATTTTATAAGCCAGATACCAAATTATGTTTCTTTAAAATTCCTATCTTGTTGTATTGTTTTTTTTTTTACTTTTTATTTTATTTACAGGTCTTTTATTTATTGTCAAATGTGGGTTGATACTGTCCGGTTTCGTATCTTGGAATAAATTGACTTCTAGGCTGGAATTCGTGGTTTCGATTCCCGCCCTGAACAAACTTTGAATGATTAACATGTTTGTTTCTTTTGTGTCTGGATGTATTTTATAATATGTATGTAAGATATGTAAGACTGTTTATCAGTTGTCTGGTTACCATAGTAAGAAAAAAAGAAAGAAAGAAAGAAATATTTTATTTCTGATACATAGGTACAATGGTTGGTCGAATTTTAGTTTGATATGCGCTATGATCAGCCTACTATAGGCATACAAATATAATTGTCAGTATTTTAAAAATTACATAAAAATACTAAATTTAAATAAATATCTTAAATAAACTCACACACGGTCACCTGATCCCAAGCTAAGCAGAGCTTGTGTTATGGTAACCAGACAACTGATATACATACTCACATACTTTATAAATACATACATCATCATCATCATCATCATTATCAGCCTATAGACGTCCACTGCTGGACAAAGGCCTCCCCCAAAGATTTCCACATGCATCGGTCCTGCGTAGAGATGTAAAGTGACCGTCAGGTTATATGTGACCGATTAATCTGACCGAGCATATTGGACATTTATCCAATGTGACCGGTCACTTATGGTCATTTATTGTCAGGAACGTCAGAAACGTTTTTTGTGTATAAATAGACTTTATTCTATAAAACTACGGAAGTTTTAGAATCATCGAAGCTAACCATGTCATTCATCGATCTTTAACACAGTAAAACAAAATCTATACTTATACTTAACTGAAGAGAGGTCAGTTCTGTACATTGAAATATATATCCAAAATTAATATTGGAGGATAATTGGCGATCGATACTGATTCCAAAAATGCAATCAGAAATATTTTTGTCGGTTTGTCTGTCCGTCTGTATAAGCACGCATGGATTAAAAACTACTAAAAGGGTTATAATCAAACTTGGTACGATTATAATCCATACTCGTGGGCAGGTTATAGGCTATATAACATAACGCTAAGACACATAGTAGCCGAGAAGTAATGAAAAGTGTAGTAAAAACGGGGAGAAAAATATTCCTTTTGAGAGATTCCGTTGTGTGCGCTGCGTAAATGGTTGAAGTTACGCAAAAATTATGTACTAGAATATTGTTCCTCTTAAAAAGTAAAAAATAAAGTCCGCAACAGCATATGTCTATCACTATTTTTTATTATAAAGGTACTCCAACGACGTATTCACTATAACATATTACATAAACAGCTATGATCATTTTTATGGCAATGAAATTAGATCTAAAATAATGCATGATTTGCGGGGGTGTTTTCATGAATATAGTATTAATCCTTATAAGTATAAATACGTTATCCAATACAAGTTTTTTATTTTGTACAAAATTGCCGCTTACATAATTTTATTTCAAAAAATATCTTTAGAGATATCACAGAGTTTTAAAATTACTCCGCAGCAATGTAATGATGGTACGCACGGGCAGTAACGGAAAGTAAAAAGGCTAGCCAGCTAAAATATTCATTGCATATACATGAGAATAACACATAACATTGTGCTACATAACATTGCACCATGAGCTACGGGAGCCGATCAGTAACCAAAAACCTAACATAACGCGGTATGCGAGGATCAACGGGGCACCAGTGTGAGCGCCCAACCTGGCCTTGGCCCCGGCCCGGCTACTGAGGGCATCCCAGAGGGTCATGGCGATTCCGATGGTGCGGGGACACCGCACGATCTCCTGCGAGGTGGCGAGCCTTCTTGCCGGACGGCATACCGCCGTGGGATGAGGCAACAATCCTTGAACACACGCACCAGTGGCGCGTGGAAGTTCAATGCCGGGGCGAAATTCCGCTCCTGCGGCTAATCGCAGTGGGAGGACTGAGCTCCGGCGGGATCTCATGGCGGAATGGAGACTGCGACTGTTGCAACCCAGTGCTGGGCACACCTATTTGAGGAATGGCTGGAGAAGCGTCACGGTACTCTCACGTATAGCCGGAAGCAGGTCCTCACCGGACACGGACATTTTGGGAGGTTCCTGTGTCGGAATCAGGCGGAAGCGACGCCTGGGTGTCACTACTGCAACGGCCGCCTGGAGGTCACGGTGGAGTATAAGGTGAAGGTGTACCCCGCATTGGCGGGCAACCGCCGTGTCCTTGCAGAGGCGATCGGCGGCGGTGACCTCTCGCGCCCGGCGCTGGTTCAGGCCATGCTCCGGGGCGAGACTGAATAGGAAGCCGTGACTCCTTCTCCAAAGCAGTCATGCTGGCGAAGAAGGCGGTGACGCGCGTGAGGCAGCGTCAAGCCTCACGCCACGGACAGAGACACTAGCGTAGGCGTCGAGAGTCGTAAGACGACTACCAGACATGAAACTTGGAGGGTTTATTCTTTGTGAAGAGTAAATAACCACTAAGAAAGGTTTTTTTAAATTCAACCCTTAAAGGTTTAAAATTGTGGATAGAAGTTCGACATCCACGCAGGCAAAGCCGCGGGCGATAGCTAGTACCTAATAAAATAGTTTTGAAATCAAATAGTTTTAGAATAGTTGTATGGCTAAATTGAAAAGAAAGACACGTCATATTTTAAATCAGTGAAAAAAAGTGAATCAGTCAGTTTCAGCGTTAGTTTTAAATTTCCATAAAGTGTAGCCTGTATTTATAACACTAAATGTTGGTTTAGAAAGTCAGTAGGTATTATTTCACATTCATAAAGTTTTGAATTAGCCTAACATTCAATATTTTACGAAAATAATAGTTACACCAAGTAAAGAATACTAATTTAATATATCTGACCAATATGACAATAAATGTCCAATGTGACCGGTCATTTATTAATAAATGACGGTCACTTATCGTATGTGACCGTCAGTTTACAACCCTAGTCCTGCGCCACCCGCATCCAGCGGGACCCCGCGATCTTGATGAGATCATCGGTCCATCTTGCGGGAGGCCTGCCCACGCTGCGTTTACCGGTACGCGGCCGCCACTCGAGAACCTTTCCGCCCCAACGGCCGTCAGTTCTACGAGCTATGTGCCCCTCCCATTGCCACTTAAGTTTGGCAATTCGACGAGCTATATCGGTGGTTTTGGTTCTCCTGCGGATTTCCTCATTACTGATTCTATCACGCAGGGAAACTCCAAGCATTGCTCGTTCCATTGCCCTTTGGGTGACCTTGAGCCTGCTTATGAGGCGCACTGTGAGTGACCACGTCTCTGTTCCGTAAGTCATCACTGGCAACACACACTGGTCAAAGACTTTCGTCTTGAGACATTGCGGTATTTTGGACGAGAAGATATGACGTAACTTCCCGAACGCTGCCCAGCCGAGTTGGATTCGACGATTCGACTGTTTGCCCCAGGTAAACATATTCGTCAACAACTTCGAGCGTAGTGTTTCCTATTTTTAGGGGAGTGGGTACAACATGGTTCTTTGCCATGATCTTCGTCTTATCCATGTTCATCTTAAGACCCACTTCCTGGGAAGCACTACTGAGGTCATCGAGCATTCTGCCAAGGTCTTCCAGGGTCTCAGCCATGACTACGATATCACAAATACATACATATTACAGATAAATTACACCCAGACACAGAACAAACAATCATGCTCATCACACAAAGTTTGTCCTGGGTGGGAATCGAACCCACGACCTCCGGCTTAGCAGTCAGGGTCACTAACCACTAAACCAACAGGCCCGTCAAATTAAAAATTAATCATAAAAAATTACATCATTTCATTATTATAGGCAAAATTACAGCCTGTACAAGCATAGTACAAGCTCTACTTAGTTTGGAATTAGATGACCGTGCTTGAGTGGTCTCAAGATATTTATTTATTTATTTTAAGATGTGGTAAGTAGACTATAATTATTTTAAACAATCTAACTTAACCTAATGTATTAAAGTTTTATGAAAAACTTGTCTTTCTCGCAATTACTATTATTTAATATTTATTAACCGCCTTAAGCTGCACAATTTGTAATTATTAGTTGTACTAACCAAAATAAAAACATACACAACTATTAGAGCAACGAGCTTTAACTTTTACTTCGAACCTCGAAACAAACAACAACTGTTCTAGCTAGCATCAAAGCCAAACAATGGAGACTTTAAGTGGTTACTTTATTAGTACCTAGTACCCAGTTAAGTCCATTAATCAAAGACTTGATCCGAAACTGCTTACCAGGTCATCGCGCTTTGACTAAACAGAACCTGGCTTTTATGTAATAGTTGGGGTCAGTGTGGTTGTGTGTGTGTGGTTTGCATGAAACTAAAAAGCCAGGCTTTCACAAATAAGGTTATAACATGAGCCTGTCACTAAATCTGTACAAGGTGTATTTTTTAAACTGGAAACCCCTTCAGAAGGTTCTTATAAAACTCTAAAATAATCATATTAAACTAAAATAAAATACCAACCATGGTCAGTGTTCAATAATATTAGTCAATATACTTTTTTTTCATTTTGTCTGTTTTTCAGAATAACTCTCACATTAAACTTCAAACAATGGAGACTATAAGTGGTCACTTTATTAGTACCTAGTACCCAGCCAAGTCCATTAATCATAGACTTGATCCGAAGCTGATTACCAGGTCATTGCGCTTTGACTAAACAGAACCTGGCTCTTGTGTAAAAGTTGGGGCCAGTGGCGTGGTTTTCATACAAGTGAAAAGCCCGGCTTTTCAATAATAAAAGCATAATGTGAGCCTGTAACTAAATCTGTAGCCCCCTTATCATGACATTTAAAGTAAGATTGTTTTAGTCCTGTTGCAGGAGTGTGCAAGTGACAGCGTTAGATACGTTGTCTAGCGCCGTCTCTTTCACACTGAAAGTAATATCAAAGTAATACCAGGCGTCCGTCACTCGCTCAAGGCCACGCGTTTTATGCCTACCGCTTCGCGTATCGTCGACGATACAACGAACACCGGGCTGTCGCGCGCCCGGCTGAGTGCTCGCGCGTCACGGGTACAGCGCTGACTATCAAAATGCCGAAACCACGTAATTATTGCCTGATTATTGTGCAATTCCCCTGTTTCCCAATTCTCTTGTTTCCCTTTTGATTATTTATTAAAATTATTCACGCGGTTTTGGATATTTTTGACACTAAAATATATTAGTCGGGAATTCAAGGAACGAAAAATATGCATCAGTCAATTTATCAAACTAAAAAATATTCGATCAACAAATAAAATAATAATTGTTTTTCTAAAACATTCGTTTTATTACCATTGTCATCATACGTATAACCCTAGCAGATTTGCTGGACGACACGCACACACGTTAGTCGCGCGGCGGGCAAAAGAATCTCAACTCTCTTTGTGCGTACTTATGGTACATTTCTCCTTGCTGCAAACAACTGGTATTATTATTATGATTTTGTAGGCTATTATAGCGTAGGTATTTTGGTTTTTGTATTGGAGTGAAGTATCTGTTACGTAGTAACTATTTATTAATCTGTGGTAATACTGCTATAAGCGCTTGTGGTACGCCTCCAGGTGTATTTTCGAAATTGCAAAATATTTGAGGAGGTTGTTATAAAACTCGTAAATAATCATAATAAAATAAAATACCAATTTATTTGGCAAAATTACAGCAAAGATTGGTTGAGTTACCAAAAAAGGCCTATTAAAAGTTTTCACAGACAGAATATACCAATAGGTAAAGTACTTTCTAATACACTACAATAAGGTGTCACATTCAAATAAGAGAGAATTATTCGGAAATCTAAATACACGTTTTTCTAGCATTAACTCAATTTTATCCTCCAGGAAAAACCCCGGAGCGTAAAATTAAGTCAATATAAAACCTGAATATATATCCATTTCAATACGGCATACTGATTAAAGTCACACAAAGGCGTTTTTGTCAGTTCAATTCCATCAATTTGTATATATTTGTGTACATTATGATAGATGTTATTTTTAACTCTAATATGGTGATTGATAATCAATATTACCGATAATAATACCAGCCTATAACTGTCCCACTGCAGGGCAAAGGCCTCTTCTTCTTCTCATACAGAGAAGGCACGAGCATTGACCACCACGCTTGCTCAAGACGGGTTGGCGATTTCGGACTTATATTAACTACAAGTCCCGGTTTCCTCACGATGTTTTCCTTCACCGATGTCTGTGATGTCTAAGATAAACTTTAGAAAGTACGGTGGTACGGTAAATTTCATTTGAATACATTCATTGGTATTCAAGAAAACCTCAATTGTATATGACGGCCCTGGATACTTATCTAATTTGCCCACTGTACATATGAACATATGAATATATGTATATGTACATATGAATTGAAAAAGTCACATTGGTACTTGCCCGGATTCGAACCCGCGACCTCTTGCATGAGAGCCGGGCGCCTTAACCACTAGGCCATCACGCTATTCCTTAACCACTAGGCCATCACGACATTCCCGAATATTACCGATATTGAAACACAAATACAACTTTATTCTTAGTTTATGCGAAACCCGAAACATGCGTCTAATATTTTTATGTAAAGAGGCTAAGCTGTATCATGAAAAATCTCAAAGTTCTAAGCTTGTCATGACACCTGGTTGCCCGTCCGAAAATACCATTCCAGTGTCTCGAAGGGGTTGTGTTACCACCAACCCGCTTTGCGCACACGCATTTGAGCATGACCAGTGTTGGATGTATGATCGCGGTACTTAGTTGCTTTGTGTCCAAAGTTTTTTTTTTTTCAATTTTGGACGAAATTTAACATGGCTTAAAAGTTATTTAAAATCATCACTGTCTTAAGCTGTTATTTTTAGGACACAGTAATTTTCATTCAGTGGTGCTGGGCAATCTGGGCTTCTCCCAGTTGTGATTACCCCTATGTGCCTATTGGCCTAGCTCTGTTCTATCTCCTGCTTGTTATGGAGGGATGTGGAAAACTAATTTATTCATACTCCCCCGATGTTTTTTTCTGATTAATATATTTCCGGGATCCAAGATAGTTGAACCGTTTTTCCGGAACTCGTCGAGCTTCATTGCTCGGTGCTTTTCTGGTGGACTCCACTGTTGATTCTGGCTTTCAGGAGTTACAGTGGTTGGGAATAGTATGCCGGGATTGTAGCAGCAACTCCTACCAGGCCCAGTTTAGCAAGATGGCCACTAGATCACTCAAGCCTGAAGCTGTTTGTATTAAACAAACATTTTGAGAAAGTTTGAATAACTGGAGCGATGTCAGAAACAAAACAAACATAGGTACCCTAGCCTATACAAATATTCTAAGCCTAAAACCAACCCCTCTCTGGTCACACCAAACAAGTGTAAAGGAAAATGTACTATAGAATTATATATCTATGGTACATTTTCCTATAGCCTATAGGGCACTCGGCTATGTCTCAAGTTAACTGATTCATTTCCAGAGCGTCTTTGATGAACAGATGTCGGAATAGGTAGAGTTTATTTTAACTACACTCACTCTATATTTCACAATGCATCTTTATTTTCCATTTAAGTAAGAAAAGGACAGAAGATACATATAAGTTTAGACCTGTCAAAAAACAGGCAGCACGCGCCTGAAATAAATCGACTTTTTTACCCGACTGCCGAAAGAAGATTTTAGTGGGCATGTTTTTAATCGTTTCAAATAGATAATCCGTACTAATATTATAAATGCGAAAGTAACTCTGTCTGTCTGTCTCTTCTTAACGCCTAAACCACTGAACCTAGTTGAATGAAATTTGGTACAGACATAGTCTCGGACCCGAGAAAGGTCATTTCATCCCGGAAATCCCCCGGGAACGGCCACTATTATTTCACGCGGACGAAGTCGCGGGCAAAAGCTAGTTTAATCTATTGCGTGTCTTAATTTCTAGTTCCGACAGAGTTACTTTCGCATTTATAAAATAAGTATGAATTGAGTTGTAAGTCAAATAAACCAATATTACCAGACTTGTTATAAATGCGAAGACTTGAAAAACTTAGCGCAGTTAAGGTTTAATTTTTTTTTAAAATATTTATCTTCTTTTTTAAACAAATCGAGTTCATTCAATACTGTTTGGTTTTAATTGACATATTCCGATTCCATTATTACGTTTCTGAGCTTCCTAGGATCCCGAAACCCGGACATTTTAATAGATGTGTCACTTATTCGAAGTTAATAAATAAGCTGCTATCTAACGCTACCTGTTCCCATGACTAGGTACGAAACCACGACTTCGAATACGACGTTTAGAATTTGAAGGTTCAACCTCAATTCGTAGAATACCTTTCGGTTTTAGGAAATATGGCGGATATTTGAACATGTGAACTGCTAGTAACAGTGTCCGTAAAAACGGACGATGGTATACATGTTACGGCTCATAGCCGGAGTGTGGTTCAAACTCAAACTCAAATCATTTATTTCTAATAGACCATTTAAAAGGCACTTTAGAACGTCACTATGACAACATGTGAATGTATATAAGGTGTTATTTAATTTATAAATGATATTGTTTTCATAATCTGATAGAGTATCAGAATAAGGGAAGGCACACAACATTATTTTCCCTATATCTAATTTTAATAAGGCGTTTACACCATCCACTATGTCCTTCTTATTTATACCGTTACTATTTCCTAATAGCAGAACCATTGCTGAGTAATGATCTAGGTTTAAAATCTTGTTGTACCTAGTTTTAGCCGGCTACAACTATAGTCTATTTTTTTTAACAAACGAGTACTGAATATATCTCTTTTACATTTCCGGTATGGACAGAGAGAGATGGTAAATTAGTCGAGGCGGAGCCAACGCTTTAACACCAATAATAACACTTATGCTGATTATGTGGACCAATAGAAACGCAGACAAAATTTTGGGTACTCGTTTGTTAAAAACGGTACTCGTGTGCAGCCGATAGGTTAGATTATGTAGCCGGTCAAAACTAGGTGTAGCCGCACATCGGCTATTAGCCGTAACATGAATAAAAAAATGTACAATAAAAAAATTATAGTATACAAAGACCGGGTTCCCATTTGATATTAATAATATATAAGGGAAAGTGTGTGTGTGTTTGTTTGTCCATCTTTCACGGCAAAACGAAGCGACGAATTGACGGGAATTTTTAAATGTAGATAGTTGAAGGAATGCAGAGTGATATAGGCAGTTTTTGTCTCTTTCTAAAGCGAGCGAAGCCGCGGGCAAAGGTGAGTATGAACATAATAATGATATGAGTAGAAAACTCGATTGCCATGACAAAAAATATACCTAGGCAGGTTACTAAGTTTATTGACCTATGTCACTCGAGTCAATGATTCATCATACATTTAAATTCTTTGAGGCGTTTGGAAGTCATGGTGGAATAAGAAACTCACATCTATGGTAATATTATAAAGCTGAAGACTTTGTTTGTTTGCTTATACAACTAACTAAAAATTGATTTATTTATTTATTTTATCTTACAGACTTATAATCAATCGTGAAGTCGTGATGGCTCTGGAATCTGGGCAAGTACCAATGTGACTTTTTAAATTCATGTGTTCTTTCTAAAGTTTATCTTAAACATCACTGACATCCCGCGCCTCGGAAAGCATGTAAAGCCATTGGTCCCGGTTGTCATTCGTAGAACTTTGACAGTCGTTACGGGTAAGCCAGAAATTCTGACCAGTCTAACAAAGAGGTATCGTGTCGCCCAGTTGCTGGGTTGTGGAGGTCTGATAGGCAGTCGCTTCACATAAAACACTGGCATCCAGATAAATACGGTGAGGCTGGAAGCCAACCCCAACATAGTTGGGAAAAGGCTCAGGAGATGATGACAGACTTATAATCGAAATATATAAAGACTAGTAGCTAATTACAAGCCTCCACAATATATTTGAATTGAACAAATCTTTTTGTGATAGCTTATTTATCTAGGAATACTATAGGCTACATAACATCACGCTAGTAAAACTGGGTAGTAACCAAAGATGAGAATTTCACGTACAATAGTCCTACCTAAGAGGACTAAGTGCGGAAACCAAACCTCCCAGAGGGAGGTCCATGATGAAGATGAAGATGAAGAAGATGAGGATGAAACCGCATAGCACATCTAATACATAAACCCTAAAAACACAACAGTCCTCATTAGTTTTTACTGCCCAAATCTTGTAAAAATCAATCGAATTCACGTAACATTAAATCCGCGCACACAACGCCTCAACAAAAGAACAAAAACGCTTTAATTTCTGAACAATTTAACGCCATTAAGATTTAGTTCCTACCTAAACACTTAAGATTGGCCCAGAAGGAGCAATAAAAATATTTCAAAGACTACAGCGGCTTATTCCGAATCTTGTCACGTAATGGTACCGTATATAATATAAAATGTCCACTCATTTTCAAAGAGAGAATTCTCCAAGTGATTTACCTACCTACATCTTTAAATTCTCTAGAGTGTTCTAGAGAATCACATGACATAATACAATTAACTGTGCACTTATTCGCTTGCTTTTAATTAAGTATGTCGACGTGGGCCAAAGATTAGTTTGCAGAATGGACACTGCAGTTCACGCATTCTGAGTATTATTTATTAAAATAGCAGACTGTTATAAGGAAATTCAAAAAATACTAAAATAAAGGAGCATTGGGGCTTTTCGTCATTTTTTGCAGTAACCGTAATTTTTCCTGACTACCTGACTGAGTATTGAAATTCACACAAAAATAGTGTATAATTTTATTTGTAATATCCAATAACTTTGCCAGCTCAAGCCTAAGACTTTTATTGTGTAGACTTTTAGCCAGAACCCTAAATCATTCCACAGGGACACAAAAAGTGAATAAAACATTAAAGATTTGATTAAATACCCTTATGCCAAAGATCAAATAATTCCTATCATAGACATTTATAATAAGGAGATCATTCCAATCGATTAAGTAAGGTACAACTTACACTCTATATCTCGCAATCAGAGTTTGACGTAACGTAAAAACCGTCGGCGTCGGGCGGATACAAGACACAAAACCCGTCCGGTCAAAGTATCCTCCATTTTCAATGGGGAAGAATTTTCCACTCTGGTCCTCATACTTCTACACACTTTGACTATGTCTGACCTAAATCAAAAAAGTTTTATTTCCAACGATTCTACGACGCTCTAATCTTTGTTAAAATGCAAATTAGCTTCGTACGAAGACGCAAGCGCCAGGACAGAATCGCAAAGTACTGAGTCCCTCTACCTGAACTACTGTTGCCTAATATCTTATCAATCTATATTTATTGAGTTTTGGAGTGTTGATAAGATCGATGACGTTAGCGGCTGGCTCAGACATGGCTGAAGGTGGTTACTGTGTCAGTTGCCCAATTTCTCACAGGGCATGGCAATTTTAAGAGTAAATTATAGTATTCTTGCAAACTAGTACCTTTGTCTTTGTGTCAATGTTCTACACCGAACTGTAAATTCGAACAATCTGCATTCTTCGGCAGGTTGAACGCATTATTATGTTGGATAGTGTACAGGTTTCATAGTCAATGACGTGTGAAGTTGCGGGCTCGAAATCGGGCAAGTTTTCTTAATTCAAATGTACTTTCAAAGTGTATATAGGACGTCACTGACATCCCAGAAAAGTAAAGTTTCAATTGTCATTTGCAAACCTTTCAATATGGGTAGTCAGAAACCAGAAAGTCTGATCAATCTAACCAAGAGGTTATTAGCCATGTAAAACTTGCAATCGGATGAATTCGGCTCCCTTGAAGCCGTCCCTGACATAATAGGCAAGACGACAAAAAAAAAGTAATTAGTCCGTCAGTAAGATAATCAAAAAATGTGGGACACGTATTTTTTCTTATTTTTTCGTAAACAGATAATGACGACAATACAGCGCGTTGAAGTTTCGTGAAACGTCACACCTTTGTATAATTCTTACTGAGGAGTGACGTCACAAGCCCCCTCTCCGGAACTTTGATGCTCTTTATCTTTGTATTTTGTTATTAATTTGATCAAACAAAAAATATGTGTCCAGTATTTTTGGACTGTCTAAAAGACGGACTAAACAGAATGTCATTCTTTTGATGTAGTCAACATCCCTATTGAAAAAGACTAGGTTGATTTGGCAACTACTATATGTACAGAAACAATGTACGAAGTTTCAAGCTCAAGCAAATCAAAAATCATTCTAAATAAAACTTGCGCTAACCAATATTTCAAGCATAACAAACTCCATATAAGCCGGCTACCACCAAATATAATGCAGTAACGTCTAAAATAAACAGGGCTGTCTCACGCCACTATCTTCGCTTCATTTTTCACTCTCAACTCCCTGATGTTTAATATCAGCGTCGTAAGACACCATGTGTTATTAATGGACACAAGACACTCGCCACTCGACACCCCTGATAGAAAAGTGCACCAGTAGAGCTAGCTATATTGAAATTTAACTTTTTGTCGCATTTTCTGCTGGACTGCGGTTGAGATTGGTTTTTTTGGAGCACGTTTTATTAATGTTGTGATGGACTATTAGTTAAGGTGCCCTCTTTGGTGAATTGGCAAGTCACTAGTGTGACTTTTTCCATTATATTACAATGCAGTTTCTAAACTTGGACTTCTCAGACAACAATGAAAGAGAATATTGTGAGAAGCTTGGACATCACAATGAATATATATCCTAAATCGCGAATCCGCCTTGAGCAAGGGCGGTGACCAATGCTCGTGCTTTCTGTGAATGAGAAGAGCTGTTGCCCTGCAGTGCGGCAATGTTAAGCAGGTGCATATTTATAGAATTATTCATGATTATTTTTATCGAATAATAAGTACAGAAAAGAGCTATTTGTTGACGCATATTTAAATTAGTAACCTAATTGTATTTGTAGACGCCTCACGTGTGCGTGTCCAGAGTCGAGGTATACTTGCAATAATTGCCTGAAGCTAAACTAACATCCAACAGGTGATGAAAGAACACTAAAAACCTACCAACTCCAAAGTAATCACTATTTAAAACCTTGCAAAATGTTAAAAGAATCCTGCAATTAGTAAGTTAAAATCCAGCGAACACCAGAAAAATAATCCGCGAAAGCGCAACCAAAATCTTTTTAAAAGCTGAAATTCCAACAATGATTAAAGAGTAGCAATACTGGCCACCAGAGCACTTTAATTATATCGAAGGGCCAGCGAAACAAAGATGGCGGAACGGTGACACCGGACTCGCAACAAACTATTATCTTAGTTTTCCAACTGACTTTTAAAAGAAAAGAAAATTTCATTTCGCACAGTCTCCATTAATTAAATACTTCTAAAACGTGACTCTGTTGTCGCGGTTTTATTAATTTTACTTGCGAGAAATATTTTTCTCAAAGTTTGTACGTGTTAAAGGAATACACTGTGTTTACGTCAGTTCACTTTAACGCTTTATAAAGAGGTTCGTTGGTAGTCCGCCATGTTTTATTTACTTTTTTTTAATGTGCTGAGATAAAGCACTGACGGGTGCAGCCTTGCAGATTGTGAGGCACGTTCAATTATAATTCTTTTCCGTCACTTTTTTTCCTTTTTACAAGCTTGGATGATTTGTTTTTATACGTGTTTATTTTCCATGTTACTTTTATTTGAACAGAAAATAATGTGTTGTTTTTAAGAGTTTTCTTTAAGTATGGAAATGTTCAACAACATCTTCCGAGTTTTTTATGCTCAATCAAAACATGTCTGGGGTAAGTGTTTGTTTAACGTGCGGCAGATATTTTGATTTATTTATTCATGAAAAGCAATACTGGTTGCTAAATTTATGTTCAAAATTATGTTTTAACGGTCCTCTGTCTGTGGGTCTGGTACATTTGCGCGAAAGACATTTCCGCGAAAAACACTTGCGCGCGGCCGTTTGGGCGAAAGGACACATGCGCGAATGGACGTTTCCACGCCAAACCACTTGCGCGAAGCCCTTTGCGCGACGGACACTTGCGCGCCAGACAGTTCCGCGAGAGGTTTGCGCCCAAACACTTCCGCGACTAGACACATGCGCGAACTTTTTTCCAAAGGATATTGGGCAAATTTTAAAATATTATGTAAGGGGGTACCCCTTACATAAATTTTTTTTTTATTTACTTACTTTGTATTATATGGCGTCCACATAATTATCTACCGAGGGGGTAAGTCGTTTTCAAAAGCAAGATGGCGGCCATGATATTTTTTACAAAATGGTTTTTATGGGTGCTACAATATGCGATGCATATTGTGAGAAAGGTCACGACCGCCATCTTGGATTCTCAAATCGACCTCATTTATGACCTTAGCACCCCAAAAAAACATGAAAACGACACCCATGATGCATATTGTGAGAAAGGTCACGACCGCCATCTTGGATTCTCAAATCGACCTCATTATTGACCTTAGCACCCCAAAAAATAGCTATGAAAACGACACCCATGACGCATATTATGAGAAAGGTCACGACCGCCATCTTGGATTCTCAAATCGACCCCATTTTTGACCTTAGCACCCCAAAAAACCATGAAAACGACACCCATGACGCATATTGTGAAATGTCTATAGGCGCAAACGTCCATCCGCGCATGTGTCCATTCGCCCAAACGGCCGCACGCAAGTGTCTTTCGCGGAAATGTCTTTCGCGCATGTGTCCTGATATCCCTGTCTGTCTGTCTGTAAGTTTGTCACCAGACTGAATATCGAACCACGGTAGCTAGTCAGTTGAATTTTTCACAGATGATTTATTAACAAATACCATTAAAACAGAATAAAATAAATATTAAAGTAAGCCTCTCATAGAACAAACGTGATTTTTTGCCGATAATTATACAGAACCCTCCGTGCGTGAGTCTGACTCCCACTTGGCCAGGTTATATTACTAATTAAAAGTAAATATAACTATTGTTATTTTTATCTGACTCAATAAATATCTCAATTAGAAATAAATAATGTTTTCATGGTAACTTTTCTGTCACCAGCGTCTATACGTTTTTTTAGCAATTTGATATTACAAAACGTAACTTTTTGACAAAATAAATGAAGCTACAAGCCATCGAAGCGGTAAAATAATTTTATCCTCGGTAAATTAAAATCTTCTGAGCGGCGGATCTAGCCACAGGTTTTATTTTTTGTCTTAATTCAGAAATTTAGTTTTCCACCCAACGATAACTTTATTTTTTTAATGAAAGTTGAAATTTCAGTTCCATTAATTAATGCAAATCTGTTAATTAAACGAAAACAGATTACCTTAGCTTTCTTATTAAACGGAACCATTTTGTAGGAGTTAATATAGAGAAGTAGGTAAAGTTAGCAAATTAGATCAGTATCCACATTAACTTAAGTTTTTTCGAACACTAAGTGTATTTAAATGAAATTTAGA